>JACCEG010000138.1:323009-342344 GCA_014065205.1 Tuber brumale
CTCAGTGTGGTCAGGATAAAAAACCTTCCGCGTTTACTTGGCCATGGTAGGAAAACCTTTTCCTCACTATCTTACTTCTGCCCTTCCTGGCATGTCCGGATTTTCATTATGAAAACTTTCTACAACTTCTTCCGCGTTTTCCATACCGGTAGCAGGCTCCCATATATTCTTATCATCTGAACACCCTTGCCATTTAACGAAGTACCTCAGTTCCCGCTTCACTTGGTAGCGGCCGTGTACTTGTTTTCTGTAAGAACAAATCTCGCTTCTTACTATTTTTTCAACCTCCCATTATAGATCGCCGTCAATGTCCTCCAGCTCCCTAGGAGGTTGCTGACGATTTCCATGAACTGACTCCCTGTAGGGTTCCAATAGAGCAACATGGAATATGGGATGAATGTTCCATCGATTGGATATGTTGAGCTTGAAAGCCCGCTATCCGCGTTTCTCTATAATTTGGAAAGGAACCATATAGCTTTGGACTTAGCTTCTTTGATTTTCGTCGGGTTCAAATGTTTTTTGCGTTTAACATTACTTTGTCCCCGATCTTGAAGTTCGGCTGTTGTCGAGCTTTCCTGTCATAATATTTTGACATTCCTTCCTGTGTCTTTTCTAGTGAACCTCTTGCTTGTTCATGTATCATCTTAATCCAGTTCGCGTAGAGTGTCGCTCCCGGATTTTGAGCCTCGCGCTCCTTCATCCATTCTGTCTGTGGATGGAAACTGTAGTTCGCATAGAATGGTGACATCCCATGGGTGTTGGTTGCGGAGTTGTTATAGGCATGTTCAGCTAGCGGTAGTAGCTGATACCAGTCATCCTGATCGTAGTTGACAAAGCTTCGCAGGTATCCTTCCAGCACTTGGTTGGTACGTTCGGTTTGTCTGTCAATCTGAGGGTGATATGCCGTTGACATTCTTCGCTTGATTTCCAGCGCTTTGCAAAGAGATTCCCAGAATTCTCCTACGAACTTTGAGTCTAGGTTCGAGACGATTTCGGTTGGTAGGCCGTGCAGCCTCCATACCTCTTTCAGGAATACGTTGGCCACATCTTTGGCTGTCACTGAGGTCTGAAGTCCGATGAAATGCGCCATCTTTGTAAACCAATCAACTACTACCATTATTTGAGTATATCCTTGTGACTCTGGTAGTTGAGTGATGAAGTTTACCGAGATAGATGCCCATACCGCGTAGGGTATTTGCAATGGTTGCAGCAATCGGTACTTGGCGTGTCTAGGTAACTTATTATGTTGGCATTCATCGCAGGATCGTATGTAATCGTTGACCGATTCCGCATGTCCTTTCCAGTAGAAGTCTCGCATGATTATTTCCAAAGTTTTTTCTTGTCCGAAATGTCCTGCAACCTTTGCATCGTGACATCCTTCTGTGATCTTTGTATATAGCGCCTGACTATCTGGTATAAATAGTCTTTGCTTATAATATAGTAGATCGTCTGTTAAGGTCCAATCTTTGAGAAAATCTTTTCCTTCGTCTCGTAATCTAATGAGTTCTTCCCTCCGTTGCCTCCAACATATGTCTGCTCCAATAGCTGCCTGTATCTCGCTTAGGAATTCAGGATTGAACTGCTTCAGACCTTTTTGCAAGATGATGGCGTTTGACATTAGAACCTTTTCGGGTACTTCCGAAATGTCATACCAATGTTCGTTGTCTTTAGCTGATGCTTGTAGGTAGCTGATGCTTGGTTCCTGTTCCTTCACGATCAAGGATCTTGTCGCGATATTGGTGCTTCCGAATCCTGCGGTTCCTCGTTCTGTGTCTTCTAAGTCGTCTACTTCCATCATATCTGAAGTGTTGACTTTTTCCACCACCAACTGGGCTATGCGATCACCTATTCCTATCTGGCAGTCCACATCCTTATGGTTGAAAAGTACGACTTTGAGTTCACCAGTGTAATCAGCATCGATTACTCTGGTGCCGGTGGAGATTCCGCTCCAGACCACTAATCCGCTTCTCGGGGTAACTCTTCCATAAGTTCCTTTGGGTAGCCCCACAGCTATACCCGTCCTTATTAGTGCTTGTCCATATTTCGGGACAATGTCATCCTCTATGGCGTACAGGTCATATCTTGCCGCCATTCTTGAGTCCTTTGTTGGCAAGTATGCCTTTTTGCTCAATCTCTTGACCCTAATCATGGGTTCCTTTCTACCTCTTTGAGGTTCCAAATCCAAATCCTTGTCTCCATCCCAGTCCTCTCCTTCATCGCCTACCTTCGCTACCAGTGATGCCAAGAAATTTTCCTCCTTCAAAATTTTCTGTTCGCGATGCGTAGCTCCCTCCTCTGGATGGTACTCCGGCCATCTGCTTAATGCGTCAGGCTTTCCGCCTTTTGTGCCTGGTCAGTATACAATCCGAAAATTGTATTCCCCTAGCTTTTGGGCGCACTGAATTTGACGGCCACTCCAGACTTTCGAGGTGAGGAAGTATTGAAGGTTCTGATGGTCGGTAAAGACTGTAATCGGTTTTTCCGTTCCGATCAAGTAGTGTCTCCATTCCTTAAAAGCTTCGAGGATTGCAAGAAGTTCTTTATCATGAATCTCATAATTGCGCTCCGCCGAATTTAACTTTCTGGAATGGAAAGCCACTGAATGTAGCCTTTTCTCAAAGTATTGAGAAAGGACGCAACTGAGTGCAAAGTCGCTAGCGTCAGTTTCTACCACTGTTTCTCTTTCTGGGAAGAAGTGATGTAGTATGGGGGCTGTTGTAAATCGGTGTTTTGGCTCCTCAAAAGCCGTATCCTGCTCATCTCCCCATTTGAAATTCTTCGGATTTCCTTGTAGTGTCCCGGTTATAGGTTTGCAAATTGCCGAGAAGTTTTTAATAAATTGTCGGTAGAAGTTAGTGAATCCAATAAAGACTTGTACTTCTCTAACCGACTTAGGTGCTTTCCAAACCATTATGGATTCCACCTTGCGAGTGCTCATAGACACTCCATCGACCGCTACCATATAGCTGCGGAATTCTACCTCCGTGGTATGGAAGGTCGACCTTTTTAGCGATACCGCTAACTGAAAATCTGACAGACTTTGTAAAACCTTTTTGACAGCTTCGATGTGTTCTTTTTCATCCTTTGAATAGATGAGAATATCGTCTAGATAACACACCACTCCAATGTCCAAGTATTCTTTAAGTACTTGGTTCATTATATCTTGAAAGGTTGCAGGAGCGTTGGCCAATCCGAAAGGCATGACCTTATATTCATAATGCCCATATCTTGTCCGGAAAGCTGTTTTCCATTCATCACCTTCCTTAATCCTAATCAGGTGGTAGCCGTCCTTAAGGTCTAACTTGGTAAAGATCTTTGCACCAGCTACTCGGTCTCTGAGTTCGGACATTAGTGGAAGCGGATGTTTGTTGAGGATAGTAATTTTGTTCAGATTTCGGTAATCCACAACCAAGTGTAGTCTGCTGTCTGGCTTTGGTACGAAAAATATGGGTGCTCCTGCAGGAGATTGACTCTGCGTGATCTTTCCTTGTTTGATCATTGTCTCCAAGTATTCTCGTAAAGCCTTAAGCTGCTTCTCGGATAGTGGATATATCGGCCCCTATGGGGGAGTTGATCATGGAATCAACCTCATCTCATGATAGAATGTTCGTCTCGGGGCTAATGTTTCTGCCATCTGGGCTTCAAACAGATGTTTGTAATGCCAGTCTTCTTTCGGTAATGACTTGAGTTCCACTGTATTTTCAATAGCTCCGATCCTTCCGATGCGGCATGCGTTAGGGTCCCAAGCAACGGATTCGTCATATTCGAACATATCCGCCATTCCTTCACCTTCCACACAGTTTTCAAAACTTTTTGCGGAGACAGTCCAATTTCTGCATCTTCTATGTGAGATACTGGGTGTTCACGATGCCACCAACCAAATGGAATTATCATTCCATAATGACCTGCTTTAGCCACTTCACACGACACTTCAGAGATGTGTCGGTTTTTTCCTATCTCCAATTTAATAGGGAGAGTGTAACACTTCCCTGTTGATGCGGCTGACGATCCGTCAAAGTCTAAGATATCAACTGCATTATTACGTTTCACTGTAGGAACGCGAAAGTCTTCCACTAGGTCCTTATTGATAAGGAATACGTTGGATCCCGAGTCTAACAAGACTTTAACTTTGTATCGCCTATCGTATATGTGGAGGTAAGCGATCCCCTCCGCACAGTTGTATCGTTTTGGTTTTGGAGCTTCTAACTCCAGGCGCTTAGCGCGGAAAAGATTTTCTTGGTTCTTTCGTTTAGGCATCATTGGTGTTGGGTGTAGGTAACAAGATGTTTGTTACTATGTCCGCGTAGTTTCGACCATTGAGGTCTCCTCAGACAAACTAGTAACTCTTTAGCTCTAACAATCTGGGTCTACATACTAAAACGGCGTTTCACTAATACCCAATTGCGCACAACCAGTTTTCAGGCTGGATGCCTTCTCCCGACACGCCAGACCTAGGCTCATAGCAGATTTTTGGGCGGTTATTAGCCATTTTACTCCCCTAGTGTGGGGTTCTCATTTTCACTGATCCTTTCCGTTAGGGTTTCGGCTATCCGTCCAGCTCCCTCAGAGGGACTTTGCGCACCAAAGCGGTACATCCCTATCCTACACTCTGGCCAGAAGGCAAGATAGTACATACGTATAATACGACTCAGACTCGTGTGGTAGGTGGAACGGCCCATGTCGGTTGTCCTCCTCTCATGTATTGTTATCAGGTAGATCTTGCATTGCTATGTCATAACTTCTTCGGTATAGTAACTTGCTTGCACACGGGTAGCAGGCAACCACCAGGTGACTTGAGGAACTTCGTACTGTTAGCTCTCAGGCCATGTGGGCATGTTAACTATCCTCTCTTTCGATCAAGACTCTTCATATATTGATTCTTGTTTTCGAGCTCATAAGTCCCTCGTGGGGTTCCTTCACTTAGAGCCTACTTGCATTGATCCTGAAAGGAGAGACTTGCTTCGTGCCAAATACACCCTAGCCAAAGAGGGTTCCCATTTCGATTCCAGCTCCATCTGGACACTGAATACCCAAACGCCGTCACTGTTGGTGCCAATAAACTGACCTAAGTCAGTTCCTCGTCGTCCGCTAGTTCCCAGATCTTATTAACTCGTGCTGGGTTTTGGATGGCCGCGACTTTGCAAGCTAATTTAGGCTTTATAATAGCTGATCTTGCTTGTCAAATTCGCATTTTTATCGGTCTTGAGCTGACCATTACCGCCGATATATGGGCATCTCCCCAACACGTTTGATAGGTGTGGTTTTTCTTTCCACAACGTGTACAATCTCCGTCTCGCCTCCGAGTATCTATCACACTGTGCGGGATACCGGTATGGGCCTGGTCAAAGTTTGTATAGGTGGTCTTTGTTGCACCTCCCAACCTTTTCCTAGGCTTCTCCAGCTCGTTGTCCCTTTTCTGCTTTCGTGGTGGGGCTCCTCCTCCCTTGACATAAGGTTTAGTTTCTCTTTGTCCCTTTAGTTTAGAGTCCCGTCGGTCTTCTCTTTTGACCTCCTGGACTACTTTGGGCTTGGACGGTTTGTCTCGCCCGATTTTCTCTCTGGCCAGAAGTCCTTCTTCTGACCGACCGGAAAGTCTTAGCGCTTCTTCCCATTCTTGATCCATTGTATACCGCAGAGCCAACAATCTGCGAACAATTTGTTTTCGGAAGTTTATCTTCGACTTCCTGCCTCTATGACTCTCCCGTCATGTGGGCACGAATGTTATGGTTATGCATGATCATTAGGTAACGTTCAATATTACCATCGTACTCGACTAGCTTCATAGCACGAAGTGCTAGCTGTTCGGCTTCCACTGAGGCAAATCGTTTAATCATATCGTGTTCAAAACGAGTCCACGTTGCTAGTTCCAGTTGCTGGGTTTCCCCTTGAAATCTGTCCAGAGCCTTCCCATACCAGATGGTGTAATGAAGCACTATTTTTCCTCTTGTACGACTGAGTGCATATATAACTCGTTCCTGGGCATCGTCATAAATTTGCCGATTTCGCTCGAAATAGTCAGTGCATTGTAGAATCTACACATATATGTCTTGTGCGGGTTTATCCTCAAAGAATGGGAGTGGTTCTGATGGCCGCTTGATATTTAGCGCCATCGCGTTGGAAAGTGTTTCTGCCATACCAGACTGTTCTGGTGTCTGTCCTCGCCTGTTTAGGCTAGGACCTTCTCCTCTCCTTCCTCTATCATCATCATCGTCGTCATCGCCACTAGGATCTCCGGGGTCACCTCCCTGGGCACCTGAGGGGAATCCATCAGTGGCTTCCTTGCCTTTTTCCTTATCTTGCCGCGTAGGCAGAGTGCAATATTCCTTGCCATCCGTTTCCTGGACAGCAGGTAAGAGTGTGGGTCCTGCAGCTTCGGGACTTGGTGCAGCGGCTAGTATTTTATTTATGGCCACTGTTAACCCCTTTAGGGTTTGGTTTGTCGCGATATTTTGCAGTTGTTGCTGTTCTTGAGACCTGCGAATCTTCGCTTGGCGGGTCATCCGATCTGTACGCATTTGTCCTAGGGTGAGGTTGACCTCTCTTTCGCGGGTGATGCTCTGGGCACGAAATTCGACGAATTCTGCCCTTAGACTAAGGACCATCTGTTCCAGAGTCTGATCTCGGGCTAATGCTGCTTGGCTTTCTTCCCCGAGGGTTCCATGTAACCTCGTGGTTACCTCTTCATGTTCCTGTTGATGCCTCTCTTGGGCGTCTATCTTCTTTGCTACTTCTCGTAGCATTTCCTCTTGTATCCCCTTGACCTCTGATTCCACGCCTATCAGCTGCATCAGCAAGATTGCAATATCGTTATCGTGGACATCTTGTCCCTTAGCAATTTGCTGTTAAACCTTAATCAATTTTAAGGTATTATCTTGGGTGGCTCCCTTCAGATGTTTGAAGGCGATATTGGCTTGGTCTAGTGAGGTATCTATATCCTGCCTTATCTGACCCAAGGTTATCCCAAGCCGGGCGGCAAACCTTGCTAAATTTGCAGCATGGACTCCTCCTGGTTTAGGCGTGGGGGCCCTTGATATTCGATGAGTGCTTGTAGCACTTGAGAATCGGTGAGAGGGTATATTTCCTCTCCGGAATATGGGTTCATGAGGTATTGACGGGGAGCGACTCCATATTGTCGAATCATCGGTTTTGTTCGTCGTATCAGGGCGAGTGTCCATGGGTTCTCCCGCTGTTATCCCTTTTCTCGGATCTTAAGGTATCTCAGCCATTGTGATCCTTTTCAGGTATGCTAATTGCTCTGATAGCCTTGGATGAGTGATTACTGGTACTTCGTACCAGAGTTCTCGATATCCTTTAAAACGTTTGAGGAATCATATGTAAGGTATCAAACGCTAGAGATACTCTAGAGGTGTAGGTATGAAAGGGTTCGGTTGATCTGATTCTGGACTCAGAATCTGGATTTCCCTTTTTCGAGGTTTAGGATGTACTTATAGTACATATAAGGATTTCTTAGGCCCAGACCAAGGGGATGTCTGGCCATCTTGGAACTGTGCCAGGGTTCTTGTTATCGGAGTACTGGGTACTCCACTCAACAAGGTTTTCTGATTTTGTGGAACTCCAGGCGAAGTCCGGTCCGTACCAGGTACGATATATGTAATTCAATTGATCCCTCATTGGGATCCTGAAAGGTATTGTGAACCACGAAGGTTCTGTAATAAACTCTTCTTCGATTTCGAATAACTCGCTATCAAAGACTTCCTCGAATGTCTGAATATAGATGAGACAGTGAGGTGCTTCAACAATGTAATCGAAGTCTGAGGTGAGGGTGGAGTTTGAAGTGAACTTGTAGTTCATATAGTAAGCCTTGGTAACAGGAGAACTATCAATATACTGTTAGGCGGACGCCAATCTCAAGTATATAACTGAGGGACGTAGGCCCGAAATCTTTAATCGGAGAATCTGTCGAGGAAGTCTCATCTCGATAAAATAGTTAAGGTAAAGATTTAAAGTGAAAAACAATATTATCTTGATAAGATCTCTTCTCCGTTGCTTGATGATATCTGTAAAGCTCGGGAGGCACTTCGATATTTATATCCCATGTCTGAGTGTTCGCGGACTACTTCTAACTACTATGCTTCCGAAGTACCACTCTGGTTTTAGTACGCAAACGTCCAGAATCTTATAAGTGCGAACCCCGTTTGATCCTGAAACTTATCACGCCCTTTCACGGACCCGGAATAGTATTCCTCCGTTGAGATGACTGCGCTATTTGTTATGCCAAACATCGGCCTTCAACTTAGATGTCCGCATAGACTATTATATTGCTCTAGTCTGGTTGACTATCATTCCAGTAGTCTCTTCAGTCATGAAGTGATCAAGTTCATGCCGGGCCACCTAGTGCCAATCGCATGTCCGAGCCCGACATGTCAGCATCTTAAGGGGCTCCGACTTATCTAGGTCTTCCATTCTGAGCATGCTTCCTCTTGGTCCGCCGGCCTCCGAAGAGGGGTCCTATTACTAGGACCAACCAACCTACAGCTGATCTCAGAAGGGTATGGGTGGATTCGGTATACCCCTAATAGCTTTCACCACTGGGATATCCTCCTAGAGTATTTCGCCGAAAATGTCCTGTCACCTTCGGCCCCTTGTTTCGGAAGCCTAACTTTTAAGCCTACTGTCTCAATGCGCCTCTGACGGACTTCCTCCGTTCCACTTCCCAGATGTCGCCAAAGGGGCCCTCTCATATACCCTGTGAACAGCATGCGGTCAGACAGACGGCGGCGACATATATGGTGTTATGAAGTGGGCTTCATTGATGTGACATTTTAGTTATGGGACGCAACTCTCGAAATCTCGCTAATGACATGCGGGCCCTATAAGGGGGCTGGAGGGGGGTGTTGGCACTCTGGTAAATCGAGGGTCTGTGTGCAGCTACCCTACCATGGGTCTGTGCTTATATGTCTCGGATTTCCATATGCCTAACACAGCCTGAGAGTCAGAGGAGGAAGAGGAGGCGATCGATGGAATATAGATCGAAAAGCGGTCAGAGTGATAGCGGACAAAGAGTGCTGTAGTTGAGTTCCTATCTAAGCCATATCAGGCTGAGCAACTATGTTTGATTAGGCAGGTGCACAATAAAAACTCCACCTCTTTCATCGTAGTGGCTGCACCTATGACAATGGTCTCCCATTCCCAGAGCGTCAAAGTTGGCCAACATAGTATTAAGGCAACCTTGGGTGTAGGAAACCTGGAGGAAACCACAGTCTGTTCAAGGAACACCATAGGACCTTGGAACAATTGAAGTGAGACTGAGAGGAACCTCCAAATCAGGAGCAGGCATGAGGTAGGGTTGGTAGTCTCGTGTGTAGCTAACACAACTGAAGAGGAGAGGAGGTCTTCCCAAACAGGAGACGATATCCTGGAAACAGGGGGAGTATTTGTCGAGGAAGAGGCAACTGAAGAGGAAACCATTCTCACACAAACTACCAATACAGATTACTGGAACCAAGCTGCAGATATCTTACTGTGAAGGCCCTAAGGTGAGAACAACTTTCTAACCGACTGGCAAACGATAAACAACTAAAGACTTTTGATAGAATGAAGTAATATCATGAAATGGAAATAGCAGGGAAAGAAGTAAAAGCTCACTACTATTACGGGGAACATATAGGTAGGAAAGTATAATAGGTGGTTGTTTAAAGAACTAGCTAACAGGTCCTAATGTCCTCCTTTTATATTTCTTCTTACAACCTGCTTTTAAATTAAAACAACTATGAGTCACAACTGCGACTCATATAATTGCGTAATATAAAAGTCATATGACTGCATCATTGGTCATGTGCATAAGCCACATGACCTCTTAATAAGTCATGTGCGTGAAATAACATATCCTTCTGCACAGCCCCTTTGGTCATGTGCATAGCTCCTGTGATCTCTTAATAGGTCAGGTGCATGAAAGCAAACTATAATGCACAGCCCCCTTGGTCTCGTGCATAGCCTCCATGATGTTTCAATAGGTCATGTGCTTGAAATAACAATATTACTAATGAAACCCCATGATGAATATCCTCATTATGGTATAAACACCTCATTCCACTCTATCTGCTAGGAAATCCTGACAATAGTAGAACAGTTACGTATATAGAAATAGAGCAGATTACATTGCTACCCTCTCATCTTTCTTATTGTGTTAACAATCAAAGGTATGTTGCTCAAGCTTGAAGTCCTAACTAAGAGAACTATACCTCTTTCCACTACTTTTATAAGTACTAGAAAGATCATAAGCTCTTTAAGTTTATGAAGATTTACAAGCCATCTCAGAATGTTTACGATGAATGTGATTCTTAGAAATTAATTTTGACATGATTTTACTTTAAAAGATAAAGATGAGACAGGTAATGAATTGAGTGCAGATAGGAATATTGATATGGAGCAAATTTCTAGAGTAACTTCAAAACAGTTGGAAATCTACTAAAAGGAATATTGTGCCTGTCGAATAGCTTATAAATATGATATTTAGCAGTTAAAAGTGCCTAATAGTAGAATAAGTTGCTATTTATTTGACTTTCAGCAAGTAGTAGAAATTCTTGGAATACCATAACAGCCTTCTGACTGGTACTATGGGTTATGATTTAAGCTCTATATACTTGTTAATATGGATGATAGCTATCAGCAACATTATCATACCATACACACTGAAGCTCAGCAAGGTAAGGAAGCCAATCAGGTTGTATCTCTGCTTCATTTCTTCTTATCCTCAATTGAGAATTAAAAGCCGAATATTCACTTATAGACTAATAATTATGGAGGGCAGAATAAAAACAAAACATGTTATGATATCATTGTTGGTTTGTAGTAATACAGAAAATTGATTCTATTACTTTAGGATTTCAGATCAAATGTTATACAAGAAATAGTGTTGATCGTAGATTAAGAACAGTTAAGCAAAAGGCTAATCGAACTCAAGTATGGGTACCAAAAGACTATGCAGCAATAGTAGACTCTATTGATAAGAATCAAAAGATTAAGGCAACTCACTGTAATGGAGGCTCTCTGTGGAAAGATCGATCTCAAGAGTGCAACTGTACCAAAGTCTTCTTGAATATAAATTGATATAAGATCTCAACAGAAGATGAGGAAAGAAAACAAATTGGTAAAACTTAATATCTTTAAGCCAGAAGCTTTAATCAATAAGTTTCTTACTTGAGAGGTAGTTGATTGTTAGGGTAGAAGAAAACTGGCATATACTTAAGTAGATTCAATATAGTACCAGTTACTATCCATCACTACTCAGAGTTCGTAAGCAACCAACTTCCTTAGGCTTGCCACATCTCCTCTTACGAGCTTGGACTAAAGATCCCTAGTTGGTAGACTAGACTGCTCCGTGGTCTTCTGACCTCTCTAAAGCTGAAGCTTTAGCCATTGCATCTCCAATGCAATTGTAGAAGTAAAAGCTCTTCACATACTGGACATACTAGTGGCGAACCACGGTGTCTGTGTTAGGCAGATGCCAAACTCTAGTATAACTTAGGGATGTAGGCCAAATCTTTGATCAGAGAATCTGTTGAGGGAGGCTCATCTTGAATAAATAAGGTAAAGATTTAAACTGTAAAACAAATTTTATATTGATAAGATCTCTTCTCCATTACTTGATGATGTCTGTAAAGCTCGAGAGGCACTTCAATATTTATATCTCGCATCCAAGTGTTCACGGACTACTTCTAACTACTATGTCTCCGAAGTACCACTCTGATTTTAATACATAAACATCCAGAATATTATAAGTGCGAGTACCGTTTGACCCTGAAACTTCTCACACCCTTTCATGGTTATGGAATAGTATTCCTCCATTGAGATGACTGCGCTATTTGTTATACCAAACAATGCTCTTCAACTTAGTTGTCCATATAGACTATTAGATTCCTTTTTTTCTTATTGACTATCATTCGCGTAGTCTCTTTGGTCATGAAGTGATCAGTTTCATGCTGGGCCACCTAGTGCCAATCGCAAGTGCGAGCCCAACATGTCAATATCTTAAGGGTCTCTGACTTATCTAGGTCTTCCTTTCTGAGCGTGCCTCCCCTTAGTCTGCTGGCCTCTGTAGAGGACTCCTATTACTAGGACTAACTAATATACAGCTGATCTCAAAAGGATATGAGTGGATTCGGTATCTCTTCAATAGCTTCCACTATTGGAACATTCTCTTAGAGTATTTCGCTGAAAATGTCCCGTCACCTTTGGCCCATTGTTCGGGAAACCAAACGTTGAAGCCTATTATCTCAATGCCCCTTCGACATACTTCTTCCGATCCACTTCCCAGATATTGCCACAGGTTCCCTCACTTATGTCCTGCAAACAGCATGCGGTTGGATGGGTGGTGGCAACATATATAGTGTTACAAAGTAGGCTTGACTGATGTAACATTTTAGTTATAGGACACAACTCTTGAAATCTCGCTAATGACATGTGAGTCCCACAAGGAGATCGGAGTAGGGTATTGGCCTTCGGAAATCGAGGGTCTGTGCGCAGTTACCCTACCGTGAGGTCTGTGCACTTGTCTCAAATTTCCATATGCCTAATAGTCTAGCAGAAGTCAGACCAACTATGAAACTCTCTGCCCATACGCATTATGCCTTTGCATGCTACTGCGGCTCAATTAATGTCTATCCAGTTCTACTCAATTCTATCATACCCGAATAGTGAACCATGTAGCTCTCCCAACTGCCCTCCTCGTAAGTTGAGTACCAATAGGTGCTACCCATGACCAACCTTGACGAACATGGGTCTTATTGTGATAAGACTCATATACTTGAGTTTAACTGACATCTCTCAATGATAATTACAGAGAGACAATATGGGTTTGGTTACTATGATAGTGTAATAGCAGTGCTAAGAAGGATGACTTGCATCAGATCTAGGCCTGGTTTATGCCACCATCTAGATCTTGAGAGGAACATCCTCAGTCTCTTTCTCGCACCCTTAGTAGATGTTAGATCTACTTATGGTAGTCCCAATAGACTCCTGAGGTGTTGGGATCTGTTATGCATGATACAACCTGTTGACTTAAATCTTTAGGCTTTTTTTATTTTTATTTTCTTTTATCATCATGTATTCATTATTTACAGTATAAGAACTTGCATGCAGTGCTAGCTATGGCATAAACAAAACCTCAATCTCAAAACTTGCAAACACAAAAGAAACAACTTGCACCAAATTGTAAAATCCTCCAAGCAGTATTCGATAGCCGACACAAATTCCCTCAGAACTAAAGCAAGCAAGTATGAAAATGGTAACAAAAAATAAAACCAGACAAGAAAAGAAAAACCTTTCTCGAAAGGAACAACTCAAGTGGCGGGCCTCATGGCACAGGGCCTGAAGCTGTGGATCGGAAGCTCTGTAAAGCAGGGAGAGGATGCGAACGGGGGGTCCCAGCATGCAGGTGGCATCCCTGAGGGGAAACCGGTGGCTGTTACGTTTAGGTACCTTGCTCAGGTGTGGAGGGCATCTGTATTGGTCCATAGTGGGCTGTCCCTGCCAATGTCTGTGAGCCCCCGGAGGTGGCGCTCATGAGGTTCCTTACAGGACTCGCAGTAAAGGATGGCATGAGAGAAGTCCTCCACATCCTCTTCACAGTAAGGACAGAGGGGGGAGGGGTCATGTGTGAACCAGAAGGGATGGCCGGTGAGGTAGCTCTTGCCCATGCACATCTGGTGGATCTTGCTGGCGATGAACCTCCCAAGGCCCATAAACAAGTGGGGTGAAAGGATCGGGATGCAGGGGTAACCAGATGGGGGAGGAAACAGGGTGGCCCAATTCTTGGCCAGTTCAGTCTTTACACTCGCCTTGATTGACTGATAGGAGGGGACCCCATCCTTCACGGGGAGCTGGTCTGGTGGAAGGAGGTCGAGTGCGGGCACTGAGACGGGGCCAGAAGTGTTGATAGATGGTAGGGTACGGTGCACGATCGCGTCCAGGGGCAGGTGTTTCCTGCTTGGGGGGCAGGGGGGGTGGGACTTCCAAAGAAGAGGAGTGTAAACTGATGTTAGGCTCCTGGTAAAGTGACAATGGTCCTCCAGGGCCTGGAAGGGGGAGGAGGTTGGAAAGGAGGGGTGCAGTCTTATAGGCGCCGGGTTGGCCTCCAGAGGGAGGCACACAAGTCTGACAGCAGCCAGGCTCTACCAGTGGAGGATCAAAAGTAAGAGGGGGGAGAGGGCTGATTTGTACACCAAGATGCCAACTGGGGTCAAAGAGAAGCAATTTGTTACCTACCTCGGGACAGTTTTCCAAAAGACGGACGTTTGGTCCAGGAGAGTGAGGCTCGGAGAGAAAAGGTCTGCTCCATAGAGGAAAATCGGGGAGATAAGGGAGGACACTAGGCGGGGGCAGAGAAAGGGGCGGAGGCCCTTACTGGGCCTGGAGAGTCTCTGAATCATCGTGAAGGCCCCTTGGGCCAGAGCGAGTCTTCTTGTAAAGTGTGAGGAGGTGCTCTTAGTGTACGAGGTCGTCGTGGGCTGGAACTAGTAGCCAAGCCATCGGATCAGTTAGGAGAGGTGGACAAGGAGGCCTTCCAGTAAGACCGGGATTGGGGAAGGCAGGACCTTTTGCGCCAGGGTCACCCAGTGCATGAGCTCTGTCTTCGGGATCAAGAAAGATAGCCCTAGTCTCCCTGCTTTTGCCTGAAGAGCTTTGACAATACCCTGGAGTCTCTGGACGTTTCTCTGATACGAATCGGAGGCAACAGTGACCACGAAGTCATCCACGTAGGAGAGTATGAGGCCCCGAGGGACCGGGAAGTGGAAGGTTGAGACATAGATGACAAACAAGAGTGGCGAAATTGGAAAGCCCTGTGGAGTGCCAACTGAAACTGGTGAGAAGACCTGGGGAGCCCCCTGGAATACCAGGCAATAAGAGCGTCCATGGAGGAAGGACTGAATCGACGAGACCATGTACGGGTTGACTGCCTTGGTAGCAAGCCTGTCACAGAGTGAGGGAGTTGAGACATTGTCAAAGCCACCTTTAATGTTGAGGAAGAGGGTTGAGACCTTGAGCTTGGGGTGCATGAAAAGCTGAACCTCGTGGGACAGGATGTCCGCTGCATCAAAGGTGCTCAGACCTGGGAGGGATCCAGTCTGGGGGGGGGATAGGAGGCCCAGGAAGTGGGCGAGGGTGGTGAGGCGGGTCGCCATGATCCTTGCAAGAATCTTAGAGATGGCCTCCAGGAGGAAAATGATCCTGAATGAGGCTGGTGTATCATAGGAGGGTTTTCCTAGCTTGTCCAGTACGATGCGGTTAGCCTTCTTCAGGGAGGATAGATGGTAGCCATATAGCACTAGTGGGCCAAGGAGGGATGTGAGGATACAGGGGTTCACAGAGTGTATTCTCTTCCAGATCGAGTATGGTATCTGGTCTGGGCTAGGAGCAGAGGATGATGAAGAGTTTCTGAGGGCAGCAGTTATCTGTTCCGCCAATAGCGGAAGAACATCCCTGAACTCGTGTAGGATCGCTGGTAGTCTCGAGGACTGCGTTTTAGGAAAGAAATATGAGAAGAGTGCATCGTTGATTACTGCGGGACTTTTGGTCCCGGGTATTTGGGGGAACCTATCTGGAGGTCTACTGAAGGCATAGCGCTTCGCAGTCCAGAGTGTTTAGGGGGTAGCTGTTTTGAGGAAATCATTCCAGTATTCATTTTTGGCCTTCTTTACTGCCTTGAAGTATAGAAGCCGCGCCTTTCTACACTGCTGGTTTGATAAGGAGAGGGGGTCCCGACACGCTGCACGGACTGTGGAGTGGAATGCAAATCTCTGAGCTGTAAGGTTGGAGGACCACCATGGTTGGGACCAATCAGAGGACCTCTTAGCCAGTGTGTGGAGCTTAAGCGCAGCTCTCAGCCTACCCAGAGCTGTATTGAACCAGTTGGAGAATGTGTGGGGTGTTGGGAGAGGGAGAGGGAGGTCGAATCTCATAGCTCTAATTTCTTCCTCAAGAGAAAGCCTGTCTGTCTTCATCCATGCAGGCGGCGGAGGGAGGGGGGGGGCGAGCTGGAGGCTCCGAAAGGGTTACTAGGATCAGGACATGGTCAGATCCCATTGGAGGAAGGGGCGTATCCCAAGACTGAAAGTTGCGGGAAAGAGGGGTGTTGGCAAAGGCTAGATCTATTATAGAGAGACGCATATCAGGGTTAAAGGAAAAGTAAGTGTGGGAGCCAGGTGTGTTCAGGAGAGAGAAGCCCTCCTGTGTAGCCTTTTCAAAGAACAGGGTGGAGGCGGCAAGATCCAAGGTCGAAAAGGAGCAGCCTGGGTCTGCTAAGGGGTAGTGTATATTAAAATCCCCAACGACCAGTGTGGAAGTAGCGGTGTAGGGGAAGGCAACCTCTGGCGAGATAGTCCAGTAGAAGGGGGAGCCGTCCCATGTACTGTAGAGCTTTACAACCCAGAATTTGGTGATGAAGGAATTGAAGAAACCAACAGATGAGTAGAAATCAGCTGCCATCCAGTCTCTCGCCTCTGAAAAGACAGGGAAGACGGAAAATTGTTAAGTAGTCAGAAGATGTAGATAGCAGGCCACTCTCAGCTTGCCACCATTGGGGCAGTGGGGTAAAAAAGCTTTGAAACCAGCAAACGTCAGAGGTCTGTTTCTGTACAGGGGGGGGCCTTGAAGAGTAACAAGGGTGGGGGGGAACTCCAAAAGAGAAAAAGAATTAGAGAGGGAAAGAAACACATTCCAGCTTCACAAGCAGTTGTGTTGAAGAATGGAGATCGGACTATAGGAGTCCGCTTCCAGTGCGGAACTCACAGGAGAGGTGTAACCAGCCATTACACGCCTTCTAGCGCCTCAGGCTGGGGGAAAGGAGTGGGAGATTCCTGCCATGCGGGATTTGGCAGGGCACCTCCTTGGGGTTTTGGGGCTGGGACGGGGGGATGTACTGGGGGGGCATTGCTATGCCTAGAACGGGATGTAGTAGGACCGAAGGGGGATAAGAGGAGTCATGCACCAGTTGAAGGACCCTTGCCGGAGTTGTTTGTTGTGTCCATATCTTCCTCATTCTGCAGAATAGGGGATTCCCTGCGGAGAGCAGGGAGGGGGAGTCTCGATAGGTACTTGTGAGCAAAAGCTGGGTGGCGGCCTTTGCAGACCATAGACTCTGAAGGGGAGGTTGGGCAGCAGTCCACAACTGCTCTGAGGTTTCCACCCTTTGGGCAGGTGGGGTTTTGGCACCTATGTGACTGTTTTCTGTAGGAGAGGGTACAGATAGGACAAACTGGATGGTCAATCTTGCACATTACTGAGTGATGGCCGTATTCCCAGTAATTACGATATTGAGTGTGGCTGTTAGCCAAGTATGCTCTCTCTATCTTACATCCAGATGAGAAAAGGTAAGCATTGCCCAATATGATGGCCTCATTCTCGGGCGCAACTATAACTATCACCGAGGTTGCCTTCTTTAGTAGCCTGGAGTCGCGATCAGGGTTGAGGTATTGGGCAGAGAGGATCTGGATATTTTTCATATTCAGGATGGTGTTGCTAAGAGATTGCAAGAGTTCACTATCCTCCTCGGGAAGATAGGCGATCAGGAGAGAGTGTACCGTGAGCTGGACCTCATTGGGGGCAAAGAGGAAGGAGAGCCATAGAGTGTCGCCCACTGGGAAGGACTGGTTCAATTTAGTAAAGAGTGTGGTGTAGTAGGGGGTGTAGGCAGTTGAGGGAATAAAGGGAGAGAGCACTAGAAGGGCTACCGCACCCCTGTCATTGACCCTAGCAGAGAAGAATAGTGGTAGAGTGCAGCCTGCTTCACGAAGGATGGAGGCGGTAGAGTCGGGGAAGGAGGCAGCTACAAGCTCAGCCTGGAAGTGAGAGAAAGGGGAGGACCTGAGGGCATAGAAGCATCTCTCATCTGCAGGGAGGCTCCTCAGACCTTTAGAAGGGGCCATATGGGCCAAGCCAGATGCCACAGGGGCCAAGCCAGATGCCACCTAGGCAGCTGAGGGAGTGCCTTTCACCTTGCTTGCCTTACCTTTCCCCTTCTGACTAGAGGTAGCAATCTGAGCAATGGAGGGGGTGCCGGACTGGGCTGACAACTTAGAAACAGGGTGAAACTCCGAGAAGAGGGGGGTACTTTATGTCCCTGCAGGTCTGGGCCTCCCAGGAGCGAGGGAATTTCGCTGTGTATGTTGCAGGATTTCTGTACCATTTTTGGTCTTTGGTGCTATAGCAGGGGACGTCCGTGTCACCACCCTCCTCATAGAGGGCGGATAGCTGATCGGCCAGGGTTGGGGTGAGGGCAGGTGGAGCCTTCTCCTTGCCTTTCCTGGAAGTATCAACCCTGCCTGTGTTGGTGTTCAATGGAACTGGGGTGGGCTGTTGGAGTAGGGGCGGTTGGTGTTGTGTCAGTTGGGGGAGGGGGGTGGTCAGACCAGATGCGAGATCCCTCACAGCCGACTGGAGGGCAGAGAGCCCCACGGCCATAGTGTCGCTTTGGGCAGGAGGTGCAGGTGGGCGTGGTCCTTTTTCCTTATATGAGTTGAGGTCATCGACTAGGCTGGAAAGGCGAGCAACTTCCAGAACTGGTTCATCAATTTGGGAGGAGAGGGCCCTAAAGGCCAAAAGAGAGGTGCAGAGAAGAGGGAGGATGACAGCCTCCCCGGATGAGAGGTCATCAAGCTCACCTGAACTGATGGGGGAAAAAAGCTGGGGGGACACTCCCACCTCTGACGAGGGCCTTTCAAGCAGCTCGCGTAAAAGAGGGATGTGAGGACGGATTCCTGACACTAAGGAGTGTTCGATGGGGGGAAGGGGGAGTGCTGCCATTCCTGTCGTGACAGGAAGGCCTCAGCTCGAAAGACTTTAGGAGGAAGAAGATGTATGAGCATACCAGATGCTGATGGTGTTGAGATTGAGGTAGAAATGTAAAGGGGGGGAAATAGCGGAAGTGGAGCACATAAATCTTTAGGCTTCCCCATTGTCACGAATGTGGCTTAGCGAGGAAGAGGTTTTCACATGACTCATAGTTATGAGTCATAGGTATGTTATGTTTCACACATGACCTCATTAGAGGTCATGGATTTTGCACATGTGACCACTTTAGTCATATGATATAGTTATGATAATATGTTATGTTTCGCACATGACCTCATTTAGAGGTCATGGGTTTTGCGCATATGACCACTTTGGTCATATGACTGGTTTATGATGTTTTGGTATGACTCACAGTTGTGAGTCATATGTGGCACGTGACTTGAGGAGTGAGTCACAAGGGTGTGAAGGGCAACTATGTAAAGAGGCCATTAGGGCCGAGTAGATAGGCATCCTCCGTCTCCTCTACACACCCGGCGATTGAAATCAACCCTCAACGCTAGGTACTCACGAACCATCCACCCCCCC
>JACCEG010000138.1:342563-359505 GCA_014065205.1 Tuber brumale
TCTTTAGGCCTGATGGTCGACCTCGCTCCTCTCCTTCTTTGGAGACCTCTCTTCTTCGTTTCCGTTTGGCGTTGGCTGTGGTGGACGCCTGTCTCCCTGTGTGCACGAGCACCGTGGGGGAACGCCTCGGCTAGTAACTTCCGGGCCTGTCCCGCTTGGAGATCTGGCCATACCCTCCTAGTCTTACGGTTCAAGTTGGGACTACTCTTGTTGGAGACCGCCTAGCAAGACACGAACACGATTACCGATAGTCGACACGGTCGCGTTCGGCTTCTGGCCCGTTCTGGCGGTTAGATCGGCTTGCACACTACTGCTACACCCTCCCTCGGCTAGCACCCTACTGCTCCACCCTCTCCCGCCGCAGCCCACAGGCGGCTCCCTTTCTCGGTTACGTCGCGTTCCGGGATAACTTCTACGGTTTGCTGCTGCCAGCGCGTATCTCTGGCTTGGTTGTTGTGGGTCTCACCCTGGTGCGAGTTTTTCTTTTGTTCTTTTTTGAGATGTCCCGGGTGGTTACCTTCTTATGTTTTCCTGCTTTCTTCTTAGTTAGGCATCTCCAATTCTCTGAGTTCGCTTGCGAGGTAGGGACGGGTTTTTCTTTGGGGCGAGATGTGCCGTTAGGCCCATACCAGAGGGTCTTGGAGATACGGTCGGGCCGGGCGGGGGGAGGAATGGGGATTGTTTATGCCATAGCTAGCGCTGCATGCAAGTTCTTGTACCCTAAATAACAACGAATACATGATGATAAAAAATAAAAAAAATAAAAGGCCGAGTAGATAGGCTCTTCACGCTTCGTTTTAAGTTATTTCCTTACTTACTACTTTATGCTTTTACGAATATAAAACCTTTACGCTCTTTACGAATACCTACCTACGAGACGAGAACTCTACTACACGAATAGAGTTGAAGAAAGAGTATGATAGACGATAAGGACTAAAGACACGAGAGTCTCTTCCACCTTATCGTAGACATTAGTCTAAGAACTATCATCGAGAGAGAAGACAAGAGAAGTATCGTCTACCCGTTGCTGAGAACTGATATTGGTTAGGGATCATAACACCCATGCCCCCCTTATATATTCTAAGGACAACTTGCAGTCGGCAATTTAGCCAGAATGTATACAGTGTTACAGGAGTGTCTCTATTGCTTCTCACTTTCTAGAGTGCGAGCAACTTTATAGACTTAAGGCTATGATGCCTAGGACTTAAAAGAGGACTGGAGAGGTATGTTAGAAACCATACCTTTAAGTTACAGAATGTTTGTAGCTCATTTACTTATTTGGAAGGCCTCTGCATTACAGGGAGTTTTGAACCTCCTAAGTTATTTCACGTGACAAATATTTTGAGAACTTTGTGCGAAGTCCTGTACAATAAGTTACCTGCAAGGTAGGGTTACTTGGCTCCATAGCAGAGTAACCCACTGCTCAAGGTAGGGTAACTCTACCCTGAAGCACCACTCAGAAATCAGGATAACTTCACCATCTAACTACAAGAGTTACTCTACTCAACAAAGTAATCACCCTCCATACTGATTATCATATTTAGGTACCTTCCAGTGAGGTAGTCCATGTTCGGCTAAGGTACTTACATCAGCAAAAATAAATTCTTACATCCTGTGCGTCTTGCGCATCTGACACACAGAATGCCAGAATGTAAATCACGATTCAGCACATAAGGTGGCATAGCAACCATGCTTGGGATGCAACCACAGGATGCACAAGACATAACCAGGCATAGCAACGAAATCTACAGGAAACACAGAATCTAATCAGATGTAGTGACCAAATCCACTGGTCATAACCAGACATAGTAACCAAATGTTAGAGACGGATCCTGACATCGCACTGGCATCTGTTAAATTACCAAATTCACCGGATATAAGGGTATAACTCACACCCCTGACCTAGGTCACACTTGGGCATTTATAATATTGGTCCAGAAAATTGTCTTCATTATAGTACTAGTATCTTATGAAAGCTAATATACAGAAACAGAGAGTACAGAAGCTAATATGGTAAGTACAGGAGGTTCAACTACTATTACCACAAAAATTATGATGAATCAGAATACTCTTTCTTACCTATGCTAGCCTATTTAGGTTCTTCACAATATAGCAGACTGGATAGTATAGATGAAGAGGAGGAGGAGATCTTACTTGGAGAAGGAAATCTTACTTGGAGGAGGAGAACTTACCAGAAGTATGGTAGAGCGCTAGCATATAGTAGCCACTTGGACTATTAGAGAGGCTTGGGCGAGATTCTCACAAGAGAAGGAAGATGTCATTCTCCGTTCCTTTCATGTTGTTGACTTAGCACTTCTGATTAGCAGAAGTACTGATGCCGACCTCTCTATCAAAGGGATAGAGACTAATTTCCTAATTCAAGGATTAGTAGATTGTCAACAAGAGGAGGAAGATATCTTGGTAGATGGAGATGAGATGTTTGGGAAGGTTGGTGAGATTTTGAAAGATCTCCCGGTAGACGATAATGAAGATGTTGATAATGAGGTAGTAGACGATGCATGTAACTTTTTTGATTAGTGCCAAGAAATCTGAAAGTGTTATTGTATGATAGGTGAATCTCTGCCTTGACTTGACTTACCTTAATTTAACATCTTAGTACATGGTTTGTTTATTTGAGTTTTTATGCTAGTAGGCACTTTGTGAAAAGACTCTGGATGAGGGTCAAATAGGGTTCTGGGCCAATGAGATCGCTTGGATTTGATTCTGGATGGAAAATCACAAAGTCTCTAGTGACCTCTGTATTCATTAAGTCAGAATGGATACTGGAGTATTTTGTATTTTTTTTTGGGCTGCAATCAAACTGACTAGTAGCATAGCTTTATTAGATTTGCTTTCCGATTTTGCCTGTATTGGGTATGTTGTATTGTTTTGTCAACAGTTTTGTTTTTTCTCAGCATCTGTTTGCCTTTAGTAGTCAACTTATCATGATAAAATCCTTATTAGTCAGTATTTTGATATTGCATCATACTGCTAAGGACTATAGTTTTATACCAAAACCTGATATTTTAAAAGGTGTATTCCTATTCTGTCATTTACTTTTACAAATTAAAAAAAAAACTGTAATTTTATTCTGCTTTACTTCTCAAAAATATTTACAGTTTTTCTATATAATTTGGGCCATTATTGGGTTCAGAATACATTGCTAAAAAGCTACCTTCCATAAAGTTAACACTCTTCTGTTCTTGAACCATAGTACTGGGAGAATAGCTTCGCTGACCAGCAGAATGGATAAACAAGCATATTAATTCAATGCAATCATGCATTGAAGCTTTTATTATTATGGATAAGGGCGGGAATGCATTTAATTATTAGTTTGTTCTTTGTCTATTTCTTTTTCTTTTCCTTTTTTTACCTGATCCTACCTTGGCTACAAGTTGCTGGCCATGATTGCTTTGTACGATAATTTCCAATTTTTTTATCCTGAATTTTATTATTGCACTCTGGTTCTCTTGTTTCCATATTTTTTCAATCTTTGTTTTCACAGAGAGCTATTTCCATGTGGATCATATTATGCAGTCAGTCTTGATGCACATGCAGACCCGGTCGTTTTCACAAACGTCATGCGATTGCGAGTGCTGTACTGTAGGCACGGCGGAGTGTTGGCACAAATTTGGAGGAGATTGATTTGACGGTCCCGAGGTATTCGCGAGGTTCCACAAAGGACCCCACTTTTGTTCAGCCTCAAGGAATTCAGGCAAAGTACCGTAGCCGACTAAATCCATCATCCATCATCAATATCCTGAGCAGCAAAAAACGGAAAATGTCTCGATCATACAGCAATAATACCAACTCTTGGAACACGACCGTTAACGTGTCGAACACGGCTATCACGAATACCCTAGCTATTGCCGATGACCGACCTAATATCTTGTACTGGTTATCCCCACTAGATCCCAAGTTACGGCATCAGGATATCCAAGCCCGCCGAGTCGAAAATATAGGGGAGTGGCTCTTGCGAACAGAGGAGTTTAGAAGCTGGTACGCCGGTAGCGAGGGAGGCGAATCTGATAACGCAGTTTTGTTTTGCGATGGAGATCCGGGCGTGGGCAAAACATATATCAGGTAACAGGGATGAACCTCAAGGAATAGAAGACAAAGGGCAATTGCTGACGAGCCGCGATGTTAGCTCATTGGTGATAGATAGGTTGTGTGATCGTGCTGAAGCGCAAGGTGCCATCGTTGCATGTTTTTATTTTGATTTCGCCGCCCAAAAGGAGCAGCCCCCCGGGAGCATGCTGGGCGCCCTACTGAAACAGTTGGTTTGTGGACTAGAGGTGACCCCAGAGGAGATATCGCGGGCATACCAAACCCAAAAACAATTCATTGGTGGGCGGGGACCGCAACTTTCGGATATTGTGAAGATGATGCAGAGTACCTCTTGCAAAAAGCGCACGTTCATATGCATCGACGCTCTAGATGAATGTGCGCCAGAATATCGAGTCAAGCTTCTTGATTCGCTAAATCAAATTATCCAGAAGTCTCCGGGCACTCGAATATTCGTGACCGGAAGACCGCATGTTCGACCTGAGATCGGAAGATGCCTTGCGGGAAGAGTAATGAGTGTGTCTATTAGTCCCAAGAGAGGTGATATTGTTAGATATCTTCACACCAGACTGCACGAGGACACAACACCTGATGCGATGGATAGTAGTCTGGAGGCAGACATCCTGAAGAAAATTCCTGATGATATTTCTGATATGTAGGTAGAACAACGCTAGGAAAGCTACCTCAAGTCGTCCGCTAATGGATATATGTCTAGATTCCTGCTAGTCTCGCTAAATATCGATGCTATCCTGCAGGAAACCACAATCCACCGCAGGCGAAAAAGGCTCGATGCAATGGCCGATGGGTTAGGGTTGGGGGATGCATATGGCGCAACGCTAAATCGGATAAAGGGACAGGGTGGGGAGAGGGCGAGGCTTGGTATGGCGGCATTGATGTGGATCTCTCACTCGGAGCGGCCTTTGAAGGTTGATGAACTGTGTCACGCCCTAGCGGTCGAAATAGGATCGCCAAATCTTGATAGCGACAATGTTCCTTCCATAGGGACATTGCTAGCCTGTTGCCAAGGACTTGTTGCCATAGACAAGGAGGCTTCCACCGTCCGGCTAATCCACGTTACCCTTCAGGAGTACCTCCGGGCTCCCGAACCTTTTGGTGCAGCTCACTCGACAATGGCGGAAACCTGTCTGAGTTATCTGAATTCCCAGCAGACCAAAGGCCTTTCGGCCAGTTCGCCCCCCAATCTCCAATACACACCTTTTCTTGAATATTCCTCTCTATATTGGGGAGTCCACGCAAAAAGGGACCTTTCAGACTGCGCGAAATTGCTTGCGTTGGAGCTATTTGACGATTACAATAACCACATATCCATTAAAACCCTCCTGAAAGCACATTCATCGTACATTTGGGATGTTGATTTCGATAATATTTCCCTGTTTAATGGTCTGCACTGCGCATCCGTCTTCGGGATTGCAGAGATTGTTTCTAGTTTGGTAGAGGTGGAGGGTTGTGATGTCAACGGAAAGGACTGTATGGGTAATACACCTCTCGTGTGGGCTGCCCGGAATGGGCACGTGGGAGTGGTGAAAATACTTCTCGGTCGGAAGGACGTCAACCCGGACAGACCAGATAACTACGGCCGAACGCCGCTCTATCATGCTGCTTGGAATGGGGACGAGGGAGTGGTGAAAATACTACTCGAACGGGACGGCGTCGACCCAGACAAACTAGATAACAGCGGCCAAACGCCGCTCTTGTCAGCCGCTGAGTATGGACACGAGGGAGTGGTGAGAATGCTACTCGGACGGGATGATGTCAACCCCGATAGGCCGGATAATAGTGGCCAAACACCACTCTTGTCGGCTGCTGAGAATGGACATCAGGGAGTGGTGAAAATGCTACTCGGACGGGATGATGTCAACCCCGACAAACCAGATAACACCGGCCAAGCGCCGCTCTTGTCGGCTGCTTGGAATGGGCGTGAAGGAGTTGTGAAAATACTGCTCGAGCAGGTCGAGGTCGGCCCTGACAAACCAAATAAGCATGGCGAGACGCCACTCTCGCTCGCTGCTTGGCTTGGTCACGAAGGAGTGGTGAAAATGCTACTCGAGCGGGACGAAGTCAACCCTGACAAACCAGATAACTACGGCCAGACACCGCTCTGGTGTGCTGCTGAGGGTGGCAACGAGGGAGTGGTGAAAATACTGCTTGAACGGCACGACGTCAACCCCGACAAACCAGATAACAGCGGCCAAACGCCACTCTTGTCGGCTGCTTGGAATGGGCACGAGGGAGTGGTGAAAATACTACTCGGACGGGACGATGTCAACCCCAACAAACCTGATAACAGCGGCCGAACACCGCTCTGGTACGCTACTATCATGGGCCGCTCGGGAGTGATGGCGCTACTTCAGTCCCCAGCATCTGCCACCCCCAGCACGACCTAGGGTCGAGGAGACATCCCCCCCTTACTGCCTTCGGGTATGGATAATCAATGTGCTATTTGTGCAGTGGCCACAATAGCTCCGCAAACATGTCTGCCGCTGCCACCTCCTCCATCCTCTCATCCCTGCCTAGCCTCCCCCACCACTTAAAACACCGCCTCATAGTAATTGCAACCTCTCCCTTCCTTCCCGAGTAATCATGCCATAGAAACTTGGCTTAAATATTTTCTTTTAGTTGAAGGTAATTATATGCGATGAGAATGCCCATAATATCTATCGGTATAACATACCCACCCAAACCTCTATCCGGACCCTTTCATGCAGCCGGACCAAGTTTTGTCACTTTCTGTTTATAATCTAGAGTTTGGTGGCCTTGGTGGGGGGCGGTTTCTGCTGTAGTAAGATAAGCCGATGTGGCTTCAAATTTCCATCATAGCTACTCTTTTTGTCGTTTTCTGCTTATAAATCCACTTTGCACGATCGGTTCCTGTTTGATTTTTCTGCAACCCCATTATCCTCCTTCCGCCCCCTTCAAAGTATGGACCTACGGGTTCTTTAGAAATATAGAGAGAAAAATGAAGTACCAAGTATTTCTGACACTCGTGAAAAGCGTCGCAAAGGCTAACTTAGCTGTTAACTAAGGTTTGGTGGTGATTGGTTTCCACTATAGACATGGTTTAATAGGGATCGCGTTTTCGTGCCACTGACCTCCAGGGGTGAACTTGAAGGTGATGCTAGGAGGCAGTCGATACTTTCTAGACCCTACTTGGTACCGGTAGAAAATGCTGAATATTTTTGAAAAAAAGTATTTTTTTAATACTCAAAGTTAACCCCAAAGCGAAAATAAAAGCTAATGGTGTGGTATGATAGAAGGAACTCCTCTCATCCTGGCCAAAGGGGAAGGCAGCAGGGACACTCGTAGTCCAGGAGTAACTTTAGGGAAAATAGACATGTTGCGAAATACTGCGCTCGGGATAAAATATTTGCAACATATCTATTTTCCCTACCCCCTAACTACCGGTGCTCCTGTTGCCTTCTCTCTTGATCAGGATGAGCAAGGTGATACCTTCAGTAGACTATAATCTCTGATTCACCCTGGATCCAACCTTGTTTAAGTACAGTATTAGAAAATACTGTATTTTCTCATTGGCACCATACATGCTAAATAGGGCGTTAGTCCTGTCCATCAAGGAAAATCAATATGGTAAAAGGATTTTTGACTGAGAACTCAGCTCCCGTCCTAGGAGCATCGGCATCCTACCCTGACTTGTCAAGAGTGATCGAGTTGCCTACACCACCATTAAGCAACGCCAACTTGCGAATGAGCTGGGAGTGATATTCCGTCCTCCCTGGTCTCCTTCCTCCCACCACAGATCCTCTTCTCAGGGAATTCCGCGGCTCATATCGGGCGTCACGAATTTATACATTCCCCCAAGCCAGGCAGGGATAGTCTTACCGTGCCCCCTGACGTCGGTGTTCGGGTAATGCCGTAGGTTACGGTAGTGTAAACAACTGGCGCCGTACCGTAAACTACTGCTGTAGGGTACGACACCGGAAGAACTGTATGTATCTCGCACTGTGGAATTTGGTGCCGGGTAATGTTGTCTTCTGCTGGAGGAGGTCGTGTTGTAGAAAGTGCTGATAAGCCGAGTTTCTTTAATCTAACCAGATTTTAGATGGCCGATCTCCAGGTATTTAAGGATAGCTAGACTAAAGACTTAAAGATGAGAGGCTTTGATAATATGTTGGGAGGATTGTGCGGGGGGGAGCTGCCAGGGAGAAGCCAAGCTGGGTCAGCGACGTTCCTACGTGTCCTGAGGCGGGCTAATCGTGTATTCGAAAACCTAAATTGGGCTTTGCACACCATGTGTAACCCTTCCCCCTTACATCTCCCTTGGGATCCAAAGGATTTTTTTTGCTGGCACTGCTGACGGCGCCTGGTAAGGTTATGATGGATTCACCGTCCTGTATCGCATCGCATCACATCGTATCATACCGTACGCTATGTAAACTTGCCGTTCGAACCCTAAATTTAGACGAGTGATGGACTGTGACGGCTTTATACAACAATTGAGGAAACAGTGGCCGTAACTAAGGGGTGTTTGGCAACGTAACTTCAAATCATGATTCGAAAATGTAATTCGGATTGGGGTTTGATTGTGTGGTTTGGAGAATGTGTATTTTGGGCTGCGTGGATAATAAAAATCAGCGCAACACCTTTTTTTTTTCCCTCAAAGCCAAGAAAAACAATTATATAATATCATGTTAAGTTATCAGGGGGTGTTTGGTAAGATGCAATTCAAATCGCAATCCAAGAAAAATGTGATCCCAAGGTTTAAACAAAAGGGGTGATCTCAAGAGTAGTGGTGTGTATGAATAGACTGAAATAGAGTTAATCTCCTGCCATGCACGTATCGTACCAATAAAAACATATTGTGATATCTTTGGAAACAGCATACAGTATTTCCTAAGACCCGGAGAAATCTAACTGCAAGGAAAGAATTAAACTCACATTCAGACAGTATATACTCCTTCACTGATTCTATCTGAAAAAAAAAAAAGCGACATGACGCCCATAGGTTGAGGAATAAGGAAAATTGTGGAGTTGCGAAATATTGCAGGACAATGGGTGAAATATGATATTCCGTCACGCCACGATTTTCCTTACTCCTCAACTTTTGAGTCTCCTACTGTTGTTTTTGCTTCACACATAATAAGTGTAGGAGCACCCACCATCACACTACGCTGCCGATCCCTCCCTTGAAGTTAGACTGCGATGGGCACTAGGGAATATGCTGTTTTCAAACATATCGCAATATCTTTTTATTGGTACCATGCATGCCGAATACACCCTAAGCTTTTTTTCTTTCCCGCACGTACTTTACTAATCAGAATAGTTTCGTGTATGTTTTAGGAGTACAGTATACAAACGGTGCCATTCACATGGTAATTTCTTTTAGAGTTGCTCACCGGATATTTACTCTCCTGTCTCTGCTTGTCAGTTTGCTGGTGGATCTTGAATATTGTATTGTCCTAGACTTTGATAGAAGGCTACTCATCAGCAGCGTTCAACCACTCCCGGGATTACAACCGCACTGTACTTGGCCGTCCCGATGAACATCAAAAGCACCTCCTCTACTTGTATCTTCATAGAACTTATTACGAGGTTTTGAGAAGAGATTTTTGGCCCGCATTGACATCATGAATAACTATGCTGCAATACTATAAGTTAGGTGATATTTAAGTATTTTGGCTGATCTATTCATAAGGCTTGACGTACTTGTAAATATCCCAAGCTGGTCAGTCTCGGCGCGGGGGTTTTGAGGTGCCCGTTCATTGCGGTGCAAGATTTTGTGCTGTGACACGATTCGAATACTGGTATATCTCATTCACCAACCAACTCGAGTAGCTAACATAATAGGACGCGTTCCAACTTGGTACTCACCATTTTAAGGCATTGCGCTCCACGGGGCAATCCAACCCAACACAAAATCTCCCCTATCTCGCAGTACGAGCGTGGCTACAAAGTTCGTGGCCCCCCATTTTACCACCAAAATGGGGATTTTCACATCGCAAAACCCCAGCCAGCCCCGACACTTTGCAAAGATGGGAAATTTTTCTAGAGCTTTTAGGGCCATCTAGATATTATTACCCAGCAGTGGCAAGCTCTGTTAGTAAATGTCCAGGGCGCAATACCTGAAATAATGATAGTAGGCGGCTTGGGCTGCGGTAATATACCGGTATGATATATGATTAATTGCTACCAATGCGGCAGGCACAAGAAGGGTGTTGTTGACACAAATTGGGGAGATTGATTTGACGGTCCAGAGGCATCCATGAGGTTCCACAAAGGACCCCGCTTTTCTGCGGCCCCCAGGAATTCCTGTACGGTAGTCGACTGACTTCATCCATCATCCACAATACCGGTACCCAGCAGAACAAAACAGAAAATGTCTCAATCATACAGCAATAACACCAACTCTTTGAACCCGTCTGTTAATGTGTTGAACGCAACTATTACGAATAATTTGACTATTGCTTATGGCCGGCTTAATATCTTGGGCTGGTTATCCCCACTAGATTCCAAGTTACCCCATCAGGATATCCAAGCCCGCCGAGTCGAAAATGTAGGGGAATGGCTCTTGCAAACCGAGGATTTTAGAAGCCGGTACGTGGGTAGCGAGGGAGGCGGATCCAATAACGCAGTTTTGTTTTGCTATGGAGATCCGGGGGTGGACAAGACATATATCAGTTAACAAGGACGAGCCTCGGCATTCCGTTCGATACTCAGGTCGAGCATTATGAATCTAGATAATCTCTCAAGCCAGGGAGGTAATACCTTAGCATCTCCTGGGGCATTGGCGTTCGGATAGTGCATATGTTACTATGGTGCTCGAGTACTCGAGTAGAGTAGGCTGACAAAAACCTCGGGCCACAGGCCATTTTACACCAAAGCCAGCCATTCTTGGAAAATCACAGCTCCACCCTACCAGTGCAAGGGATTTCAAGGAGCCGCAAGAATCACGAGAACAACTCCTTTCTACAACGGAAGTATAAAGCCTGCGAATTGACAACCTGTGATGCCATATGCCATGGTGTGGTAAGATCCGAAAGTGACCTAACACTTTATATTAGGGTGACACACAAAAGATATTCAAGATAGCAACTACCCCCCTTCTAGATTGTCGGCGGCCTCTCTATCCCATACGCGAACCTTCTATTCAATTGTCTTGGCCGAAAGATGCTCTCCACCTATCTCCCAGTTCGATCCGGCCCAGTGTGGAACCCCCGGATTTGTTGCGGGTGAGAGAACGGTTTGCAAAAATAGCTCGGTTTTTGGTGCAAAACGGCGATCCGCTCGAGTTTTTTTGTCCTAGTACTTTAAACAATCGATCCAGCACCGTAAATAGTCGCCGCAAGGTACGATACGGAAGCCGATTTCTTGCGCTATAAAATTTGATGCCGGCTAACTGTGTCTTTTGCGATAGGAGATCATGCTGCAGCAAGAGCTAACGTGTTAGGTTTCCTTATATTCGCGGATTTCGGATCTTCAGCCCTCAGCGATCGAAAGATTATTGGACAAAAGAAGTAAAGATGAGGCTTCCATAGCATGTCCGGATGATTGTGTGCAGGAGGAAGCTACTCAGGAGGATACCAGCTTGGTCCACTATATTCCCATCCGCCGCGCTGTGGGTTAACTTTGTAACCTGTTTGAGGCCCTAAACCGGTTATCTCTTCTCCCGCTGTGTGATACACCAAGTGTAAATCCCCCTGTCTCACACATCCCCATTGAGATGTAAAGTGCTTTTTTTACACTTGCCCGGCTAACGGCGTCCGGTGAGTGCACAGAAAGCTACCGCACTATGTCGTGTTGTATCATATCCTCCGCCATGTAAACTGACCGGTCCTGTTATAATGTAGCGGGGGATGTCAGGGGCTTCCTGATAACCCTATGTGAGGAGCATTATGGTCACAGGATTTATGCGAGGAGTAGTATCATATGAAGTGAGGAGTGTTCTAGGAAGGAAGGGATGGAGCCACCAAGATCAGATGAAGATCTGCGAGGCTGAGCTTTTCTTTTATAGTATATAGTTGTCATCCACTTTGGTGATTGGTGGAGAGAGATTAAGTCAATTAACGGTTGTTCACTCTCACTCTATTATACTCAAAACTCTTCATCGAAACTCTTCATCGAAACTCTTACCCAATTCCCTATTTATTACTCAGTCCAGCCCTAGTCTCTATCGAGTAATTTCTAATGAGTCTCTGGATCTAGTGGGACCTCAAGCCACCCAGGCACGGCACGGCAACACCCACGCCTCACAATGAGACTATGCAATGGCCCAACAAGTCTACGATAGAAGTGCGGTCCCGATATTAGAATTTAATCAAATTTATTATCCTGGTATCATGTTATTAGAACATTTGGTTGTGCGAGTGCGGTGCTGGGGTGCTGATAAAAAGTCGCGTCCAACTCCATTACAAGGTGTGGCATCTGTATGTAGACTAAGCCAGATTAGGAAGTGAGAATGATAGCAGGTGAGAATTTTTTGGTATGGTGGCGGAAGACTAACAAAAAAAGTGACATTATTCATGCAACGGCAACTGTAACACTTTTGCAAAAAAAAATTTGTTTACCATAGGGCATCAAACCAAATCTACTAAACCCTATATATGATGACCCTTTCCAGAATTGTATAACTATGAATGATATGATACTCGTGCCAAGGTTGTGGCAGCTAGAGTGCCCAACAGCTCAATGCAAATTTACAGCTCAATGCAAATTTGTAGCTCACTGGAAATTTGTGGCTCAACGCAACTTCATGCTACAACAAATTTGTGGCAAAATGTAATATTGTGGCACAGTACCACTTTCTAATTTAATACAGTCTTAGAGTTCAATATAGTATTCTTGTTTAATATAGCATCATGGTTTACTGTATTATTGTTAGGGGACGCCAAACTCAAGTATATAACTGAGGGACGTAGGCCCGAAATCTTTGATTGGAGAATCTGTCGAGGAAGGATCTTCTCGATAAAGTAAAGTAAGGTAAGGTAAATATTTAAAGTGTAAAACAATATTATATTGATAAGATCTGTTCTCCGTTGCTTGATGATGTCTGTAAAGCTCGAGAGGCACTTCGATATTTATATCCCGCGTCTGAGTGTTCGCGGACTACTTCTCACTACTATGCCTCCAAAGTACCACTCTGGTTTTAATACGCAAACGTCTAGAATCTTATAAGTGCGAACACCATTTGACCTTGAAACTTATCACACCTTTTCGCAGACACGGAATAGTATTCTTCCATTGAGATAGCTGCGCTATTTGTTATACCAAACAGCGGTCTCTAACTTAGATGTCCGCATAGACTATTATATTACTTTAGTCTTGTTGACAATCATTCCAGTAGTCTCTTCAGTCATGAAGTGATCAAGTTCATGCCGGTTCACCTAGTGCCAAGCGCAAGTCCGAGCCCGACGTGTCAATGTCTTAATGGTCTCCGACTTATCTAGGTCTTCCTTTCTGAGTGTGCTTCTCCTTGGTCCGCAGGCCTCCGTAGAGGGGTCCTATCACTAGGACCAACCAACCTACAGCTGATCTCAGAAGGGTATGGGTGGATTCGGTATACCCTTAATAGCTCTTGCTACTAGGACATCCTGTTGGAGTCTTTTGCCAAAAACGTCCCGTCACCTTTGGCCCATCGTTAGGAAGCCTAACTTTGAAGCCTGCTATCTCAATGCGACTCCGACGGAGTTTTTCCATTCTACTTCCCAGATGTCGCCAAAGGTCCCCTCTCATATATCCTGCGAACAGCATGCGGTCGGATGGACGGCGGTGACGTATATAGTGTTATGAAGTGGGCTTTATTGATGTAACATTTTAGTTAAGGGACGCAACTCTCGAAATCTTGCTAATGACATGTGGGCCCCATAAGGAGGCCGGAGGGGAGTGTTGGCTCCGGTAAATCGAGGGTCTGTGCGCAGTTATCCTACCGTGGGTCTGTGCACATGTCTCGGATTTTCATATGCCTAACAATTATTGTGAATTTTATCATAGCTGATTATGTTCATGTTTGACATATTCCTTACTAGAATCAATTATGCTACTAGTACTTTAAGTTTCTATTATACTTCTAAGTTAATATGTGAAATTATATATGGATATTAAAGTATCTAAACAGACTATGATTGCTTCTCTTGACATCTTCCAAGCACACAATCTGAATATTGCAGCTAAGATTTACAAGTTTGAAATTTTACAAGCTCTTTAAAGAGGATAACAAGGTTATCAATCCAAACATGTGTAGTACAAGCAGTACAAACTGATCAAAGAGAAATATCTAGGCCTCTAACTGCCAGTATTAACTAACATGCAAGGTTGGGTAGATTAAATAAAACGAAAATAATGCTTTTGTACAATATGCTTCAAATAATATTATTATATCTTTAAACTACAATATTACCTTGAATTACAAAGTTGTGCTGTGCTACAAAGTTGCACTTTGTAATGAATTTTTTGTGGCACAAAGTTGCATTGAGCTACAAATTTACAGTGAGTCACAAATTTGCATTGAGCTGTAAATTTGCATTGAGCTGTTGGGCACTCAGGAGGAGTGCCCATGGTTGTGAGCAAGTGAGCAGCCAGGAGTTGTGGCAGCTAGCCACAACCTAGTCATGAGTATAATTATATTATAATACTACAGTTTTAAAAGTTGTGCCAATTGGAATTTTATTTTCCAAAGTGAATTAGCAGTAAACAATAAATAGCAAAAAGAGAAGAAACAGAGGTTCAAGTTTATAATTTTAATCTACATGAAGGTCTGACTCTGAAATTTCCCTATGTGATGAGTAGCGAGTATACACATATTTTTTGAAGTCTTCAGAGTCATAAACAATATTGTTTTGATATGCATTCATCATTTGCAATATTTGCTGATAGTATTTCCAAATTATAGTCTTTGGAATTTTTGTTAAAGCCTGTAGTACAGTCTATACCAGTGCTGAAAATGAGTATTTACAATGAGCTCTTGTATAAACTTTGAGGTGACTGTAAAAGTATTCTATGAAATTTAATTCATAGTGAGATGCTGGATAGAATATTACTTGGTTCTCAGCAGCCTCTAAGGTTTCCTCCAATTGGCACTTCTGTACTTGAAAGTCAGGTTATGAAGCTAAAAGTACTCTTACACTACAATCTGAGTTGCTTGCATACTTGCAGGCTAGATTGAGTTTGCTCTCACCTGGAGTATTTCCAGGAATTGAACATTGTATGAGAAACTTTCAACCCTTTCACCAAAGGCCTCATTCCTCCAATACCATTCATAGGTCCTTTAGTCTATCATCATAGATTACATTTGAGTTTCACTTAGATCATCTGAATGGATGAAATATCCATCATGCATAGGAACTGAATTTTTCCCTCTTGGTGTAAGGTTCATGCTTTATACTTGAAGTACATCTGAGGCATATTTTTGGTGAATCTTTGCATTATCAAATGCAAATAACTCTTAGCAATCTGGAAAGTCTATCTCAAATGCTAGTAGAGCCTTTTCTGTAATCTGCTTCAATAATAGTTCTCCAGTCTACCATGTATCTTCACTACATTTTAAGGTCTTACAAACTTCTCCTTCATCCAATCTTCCTATAAGTATGATAAAAGAAAATCTGATATATGAAGCCCTCATCCATGCCCTTTCTTTCAGATTAGTGTATTGTCTTTATGAACCTAGATTTTTTGACAAACATTATTAGCATTATTAATGTCTACTCATTATGTGTCACAAATACAATTAGGCAATCACTAGTGGAATATACCTTTGGAACTCTCTGCAGGTCCTCATCTCACTCGATCACTCTCCATTCTGATTTTTGCATTCGTGGAAGAAAAACTTTTATCTGGTATGCTTTAACATCTTTCTATTTATGTCTATCTTTGTAAACTCCCATTTTAACTTCTTTCTAATTCCGTCCAAACTTTAAGAGCCAGGCTCTAGCAGACCAACTTGACAATGCCCTTTTGATTTTCTATCATATATCAGCAGTAGTAACTATTAGTAGCTCTGCAGTGGACTCTGCTATTGATATATCACTTTCAAAGGTCTTTTGCCAACAGTTTGTAATTGCTTTTGTTAATCCAGCAGAGTCTATTACTATTTTATTATATTATATACTCAGTTACAGAGTTTATCTTTACTTAAACTACCACTAACTAGGTACTTAGTACATAAATTTTTTAACATTTTTTTTTTTTTTTTCATCATCATGTATTCATTGTTTACAGTATAAGAACTTGCATACAGTACTAGCTATAGCATAAACAAAACCTCAATCACAAAACTCACAATCACAAAAGAAACAAGCCACACCAAATTTTAAAATGCTCCAGGCAGTGTCCGATAGATGACACAAATTTCCACAGAACTTGAACAAGTAAGTACGAAAATCATAACAAAAAATAAAACTAAACAAGAAAAGAAAACCCTTCTCAAAAGGAACAACTCAAGTGGTGGGCCTCGTAGCTCAGGGCCTGAAGCTTTGGATCGGAAGCTTCGTACGGCAGGGAGAGGACTCGGGGGGGTGGTCCCAGCATGCAGGCGGCATGCTTGGGAGGAAACTGGCTGCCATTACATTTAGGTACCTGGCTAAAGAGTGGAGATCGTCTGTATCAGGCCATAGTGGGCTCTCCATGCCAATGTCCATGAGCCCCGGGAGGTGGGGCTCATGAGGTTCCTTATGGGACTCACGGTATTGTAACGAATGTGGCTTAGCGAGGAAAGGTTTTCACATGACTCATAGTTATGAGTCATAGGTATGTTATGTTTCGCACATGACCTCATTTAGAGGTCATGGGTTTTGTGCATGTGACCATTTCGGTAATATGATTAAGTTATGATGATATGTTATGTTTCGCACATGACCTCATTTAGAGGTCATGGGTTTCGCGCATGTGACCACTTCGGTCATATGATTAG
>JACCEG010000139.1:15797-102012 GCA_014065205.1 Tuber brumale
AATGGAAAGATGACTGCGGTGGGTGAAGAGGCAAGGACAGCAGGAAAAGGAGTGGATCTTCTGGCCGATCGTGCTGGTGAGGGTAAGGCGGATCAAAAAGAGTATCAAGAGATTGTGGGAAGTCTCAACTATGCCACCATTGCTACACGTCCAGATATTTCGTTTGCAGTAGGAGTGTTGGGGAGATTTGCCTCCGATCCAGCTCCGAGGCACATGATAATGACTAGACGTGTGATGAGGTACCTGTCAAGGACAGTGGACTATCGGCTGAATTTGGGCATAAGGGACGGAATACAGAGCCCATACAGGACCATTGCCCTTTACACGGATTCCGATTTTGCTGGAGATCCTAACTCTATGAAATCTACAACAGGGATGGTTATTCGTGATCGGTATGGCTCAATTATTGCATGGCAATCGAAAAAGCAGTCGATAACAGCCAAGAGCACTGCCGATGCCGAATATATCGGTACAGCAACCAGTCTCGATGAAGGCATTTGGATCCACAAACTGGATCACGAATTGCACCAGTCATTGACAGTCACTTCCCGCAAGACAAGTCAGCTACCTGTGGAAAGCGAGTCACTTCCTGTCTACAGTGACAATCAGGCAAATATTAAAAATGCAAACATGGGCGAATATCAGACTCCAAGCAAGACGGTCGGGGTTAAATTTCATTGGATCAAGGACCAGGTTCGAGATGGCACTATTACCATCACCTACATACCGACCACTGAGATGATCGCAGATGGATTTACGAAAATCTATGGCAAAGTTAAGCAAGCTGAATTTGTGGAGAAACTAGGCCTAACCTCAAAGGATTGAGAGAGGCAAGTTTCAGGAGAAGTGTTGAAAGGATGATGTAGACATTACAGCGTAGTAGATGGAAAGTGTATAGATGAAGATCGTATCCAGATGGGGACATCATGATCAACTGGTGACGGTCATATTGCCTGTTTGTGTTTTTCAGGTACACCATAGGTGGCCACATCCGATGTCTATATAGTTAGCCCAATTTCCCTCTCCCCAGACGGTGGGATGCTTAAGAGAAAAATAAAACAACAATACAGATCGCACAAGCAAAGAGTTCAAGTTCTGTGTGAAATATCTTTTTATCGTTTACCACTGTGCCATTAATACTAGAGGCATCAACATCGAGAATCTTTCTACTGGACTTCGAATCAACAAATCCAAACAAGCCACTTCCTATGTCGTCCTTGTGTTGATGGTAAACCGCAACAGTCGTTGAACCAGAAGAACATTTCTTCACAGGTATTGGAGAAATTGGCCTTGGTCCATTGTAACTCCCGTGGACCTTTCCCTATACCATCCATTGCGGGAGCAAAGTATTTCATTCTTTATGTTGATGATTATACACGTATGGTCTGGTGTTATTTCTTAAAGCAAAAGGCTACTTCAGAGCTATTGGATATATTGAAAATATTTAAGGTGCTGGTTGAAAAGCACGCAGAGAAGCCAATCCTCCCATTTCGCTGTGATAATGGCCGCAGTGAATATGATGATGTGTTATTTCAGAACTGCCTAGGCTCAGCAGGAATATCCTATGAACCATCGGCTCTATACACTCAGCACCAGCATGGAATCAGTGAGCACACTATTTGTACAGTTATGGAATAGGCATGAACAATGCTGCTTGAGTCACAACTCGCGCATCGTGTTTGGGTTGCAGCAGTTAATACTTCTGTCTATCTCCATAATCGTTGTCCTACACGAGCCCTTGATGGATACACCCCATATGAGGCCTGGCATGAATCAAAACCCGCCTTGCAACACTTATGACCCTTTGGTTGTAATGCTTATGTCCATGTTCTGGCACAGTGTCACAAGAAGCTTGATACGACATCGCGACTTGGCACATACCTTGGTTATGTTCATAACAGGACGAAACGGTGGCAGGTATGGGTCAATGCCAGCAGCCGTACTGTTCAAGTTGCCGATATGGTATTTGATGAGAATAGCTTTAGTGGGCATACCCAGACACATTCTCTGCCCCCTTTAAGTACATTGTTAGTTGATGAAATTGACTACACTACCGCCAATTATATGTTCACAGAAGCCGGTAGTCTACCGAGTGAACCGACCAGTGGGAATACAAGGTCACAGTTGTGCCAGGATGGTCTTCCTAAAGTTGATGATACTTCCTGTAGAATGTGCAGCAACACATTCGAGGATAGAGTCAGTGTGTCCGATGTGCCTAATCCTGCTACTCACAACCACACTTCACCTATGCCTACAGGAAGCAGGGTGGTAAGGCCCACGACTTTGAACAGCATGGCACCTGAGGAAGGCGAGCGCACTGCTTCTTACAGAGTGGCTCAGAATAGACATCAATTACCAGCTTGTCGAAAGTCCACAAAAGCTGGGAAGCCTTCCATTTGGTTAAAGGATAGTGTGACTTTTGCTGAGAGTGCAACTGTGTGCGAGGAACCCATGTCATATCACGATGCTCTTGAAGGCCCAAATCGCAAGTAGTGGGAGATGGCAATAAGAGAAGATTTTAAGTCTTATATAGATAACAGTACATGGGACCTTGTGGAGCTCCCCCCAGGAAAGAATAATATCACTTGCAAGTTGATTTTTAAGCTAAAGTCAAACACAGATAATTCTACAAGATTGAAGGCACGGCTTGTGATCCACAGATTAGAGCTAGTACCTAGTATTGATTGCCACGTAACGTTTGCCCCGGTGGCAACGTGGGTCACAATTCGTGTTCTACTTGCACTTGCTACCCACTACGATTGGGAAATCGAGCAGATGGATATTAAATTGGCATTCCTACCACTGCAATTGCAAGAAGTGTTCATAGCAATTGCGGAGGAATTGGCAGAGTGTTCGGAAATGCCACATGCTGCAGGAGAATATCCAGCTGTGCATTTATTGAAAGAACTCGATGAAGCAGGCCCGTCAAGGTCAAGTGAAGATCATAGTTTATACTTCTCCACTGATATAATAGTTATCCTTTATCTTGATAACCTGCTTCTATTCGCTCAAGATATGCAATCTATAGAACGTATGAAAACGAAGCTTGCTACAGCTTACCAGGTGACTGACCTTGGACCAATTCGACAGTTGCTTGGTCTAGATATCAGCCAAAATCGTCCAGCACATTCCCTTGAACTCTGCCAGTTATCGTATATACAAACTGTTCTTACTCAATTCCAGATGCCTGATTGCAAGGGAATATCAACTCCGACAGAATAACATCTTGAACTCCCTTGAAACCTTGAGAATGCTGAAATCCATGATAGACCAGCTTATCAATACAAGATCGGAAGCATCAGGTACATGATGCTTGGAACCAGGCCAGGTCTTACTTTCACAATATCTGTAATCGCTTCGCAGGAGAATGGGGTAAACGTAGGGTTAACGGGCTTTGTTCTGTACCGAAAGTAGTAACTAGTGAAGCAAAGTCCGGAGGCTTTAACTGAGGTGGTTGAAAGACTTCTCACTATATCGCAGTCTACTGAAGTCTTGGAGATGTATGTTGGGTCTCAAACTAAAGATTCTCGAAGCGAACTGAAGAAGGTAACTGTTCACCCAAGTATATTGAAAACTCTGTCTGTCCAAGTCTGCTTCTTCTATCATGAAGAATAGCAGTTCTTAAATACACTTCTTTAGGCTACCACGAGCCTTGTTTCTCATAACATATAAGACTCCAAAATGGTAGCCTTGAAATAAAACATAAAACATATGAAGTATCAAACCAATACTCAAAACCAAACATAAAACATATAGAGTATCAAACGGATACTCGAAACCAAACATAAAACATATAAAGTATCAAACCGATACTCAAAACCAAACATAAAACATATAGAGTATCAAACCCTATATTCACAGGCTAGAGGCACACCTCGTTTCCTGACACAAAACATAAAACATATAGAGTATCAAACCCTATACTCGAAAATCCTAAATCAGTAACCTGTACCGGTTACAATATCAGCCTTAAGCAAATACAATGACCGACCCTCTTACTCTCATCATATCGCACTCCAACGAGTGTGCCGCTACATTCAACAAACACAGAATACGGGAATTCGATATCCCAGGTCAAGTGGAAAACTTGGAACTTTTCCGAAATTGATCAGCTGTACGGACTCTGACTGGGCAGGTGATACCAGTGATCGCAAGTCCACCAGCGGATATGTGTTTATTCTATTTGGTGGGGCAATATCATGGAAGACGAGAAGACAAGATGTTATTGCGACGTCTCGCACAGAAGCGGAATATGTTGCACTAACTCAAGCAGCTAAGGAAGCTGCCTGGTTAAGGCGTTTGCTAATTGAATTAGAATCATGAGTTGTGACCGGCTCTATGCTCAATATTACAAGCAACCACTTCCATGGCACTGAGGAGCAGCGGGAGTCCCTGACCAATCACAACATCACAAAGCAAAGTATTTCTAAACTCCCTTGGTCCTCCTCACATCCTCAAACAATCTATGCTGATAACCTGCAGTTCCATGCACGTGCGAAGCATATCGACATCCGACATCACTTTATTCGAGAAGCATGAGAATGCAAAGAGGTAACCGTAACCTCTGTTTCTACTGCCAATATTACTGCCGACATCCTCACCAAACCTCTTACGAAGGAGAAGCACTTGCAATATATGAAGGGCATGGGAATGGTAGACCTATTGTAGAAAGAAGTACATCATTTTTAATTTTTTATTTTTATTTTTAATCCTTTCTTTTCACACCCAACACTCTTTTTGCCTGGCAAGCAATTTTTTCCCAAAGGGTTTTTTCCTTGCCTGGTTTTTTAATGAGGTCGTGGTAATTTTGTAGTTTATCGCATTTCTTGGTTGACTGGCTTCAATCAATACTACAAGGAAGTGGGAGTGTTGGAATACTGTCTCTGAGTTTTGATTTCATACCTACTATTGGTTTCCTATATGATCACATACTTTCCGTTATACCTTACTTGATGTCTGAAACTGTTATCATCCTGTTGTCACCATACTGTTTCCTCTCTATCTCCTTGCAGTGAAAATTTCTCTCTTGTTTCTTTTCTGTTTCCTTGTTGTTTCAAAGGGACAAGACTTTAGTCCCCTTACCGGAGATGAAAACTTTCATCCACACAGGCACCGGACAAGATGTAGATCATCTTGGATTAAAAGGGCCTCGTTATCTACGTAGAAATGATATGCGAATTCTGACCTTTCAATTGTGCGCCTAAGAAAATCTCCTCCTGGTTTTTTATCCATCATTCCTCCATTTATACTTTCCTCTCTTCACATTACCGAACGATTTATTTTACTTCAGCCTGGGCGCCGCCTTGCTTTGGCGGCCGCTCAGAATTTCGACCGGACTGACCCAGGCTTTTCAAAAGTAAGGCCGGACTGACCGGACTGGCCGCTTGGGGTCACTGGTTTTGTCAGAGGAGGCATTGGACTCTAGAAACATATATGTATCTGAGGCGAGATTACTGCTTGGAAGAAGACTGTTTGTCATTTCTATTTGTTATGGTGCCCGGAACAGTTGATGAGGGAATGCAGGTTTTGTCTCTATAAGGCCTTTGAGATTTCAACTGGTAAAGAGGGACAAGAAACCAAGAGACAGTGTATCTGAAACTATTACGTCCTTTTCTCGCTCTGTTCCGGCTTTCGCTCTCCCCATCATGGCATAACAATAATCTCACGGGCCACGGGTGAGCTGATCCCTACGTTCTTCTGATTGTCTGTTAGTGTCTGCTCTGTCCTACGAGCCTCTTATTGGAAGTGGGCGCCCGGTCCTCGTGAGCTCGCACTTGATGACCTTTTGTTTATGATCCGTTCTCCGAACTGGTTCGCGGCACAATTCTGAGCGTTCGGCACAGAGGGACTAGCGTAACCCTTTTTGGGTGCCCAACAGGACTCGACGACCCGGCAGTATTGTGGGAAACCTGGTTGTGATGCTGAAGCCCAACCAGGCCTCGGCCAGCTTTTCCATGAAAGGTAATTGCTTCGATTCTTACAAGGCAAGCAGGATTGCCCCGGGATTGGCCAGGTTTCACCGCGACCTTGGGGATTTGGTATTGCGCTGTGTCAAGATCCGACCCCGAGGTTGCTTAGATGCCACTAGGTCTTAGTCATCGCCCATAATCTCGATAGGACATATCCAAGCATTTCGACCAAAACAATTGAAGGACGGCTGATCTGTGGTCTAAACTGCGGTCCAACTTGAACGCTAGGAATTACAAGAAATAAATGACTCGATCATCGTGGATGTTGCCAAGATCGTATGTGCATCGGTTGGTATAAATCGGGGAGGAGTGGAACCCGACTTTACAATTTGGTATAAGGTTATGGGCTAGTCGCGACAAAGATCTTGGAAGAAATTTAGAACTTACATGGCATTATACTTTGGGCATAATATCAACCCGAGTTGTGTTATTCATCCTTCGTTTCTCCCGGAAAGGCAAGCAAAAACATTGCCTACGACGGGTGCTCCCAACGGGCCAAGTAGGCTAGGCCAAATGGAAGCCGGCATGGGCTACGGAAATTCTTTAGAATCTAGCCTGGCCGGAACCTATAGACCTCGAGGCACCGGAGCCGGGCCTGGCCCGGCCTGCCTATAGGCTATATAGGCTTTGGACTACGTATATTTTGGAGCTCGCGAAGGCAGATACTCATCCATTTCTGTCTTTGACTTCCGTTCAAAGTGACTTTTGTTATACCAAGGTTTCATCTCTTCAGTGGATTCTCTCCATGAATTATTATTCGGCCCGATCAGTGTTCCCAACCGTCCCGGGAAGGGTGGGTCAGGACGGTAGGGCGTGGCGTCCGCATTTCGTAAAGACGGCCGTCCTGGGGGTTGACGCCTGGGCCCAGGAGTCTTATTATAATGGCATCTTCCGGCGGTCATCTGGAGGGCCCGGCAATTACCTACAGGGCCCGGCCGTCACCTGCCGTCACTGGCAGAAACCTGGAACATCCCACATCTTGGGAAACCTACAGGGCCCGCCAGTCCGTCCCGGGCAGTGGTCTGGACGGACGCCAAGATGCCCGTCCGTCCCGGGCATCCTCCCATGCACTGCCGTCCGTCCCGTCCGCGCACAAAGACGGACGGACTGGACGCTTGGGTTCACTGGGCCCGACAGGAGCTCCTGTTGCAACTGATTTATTTCTAGTAGAAAAGACAAGTTGAAAAACATGGCAAACTATCGGTAGTCATACATATTCTTATGGGTGCACCAAATCTGAACCTCTCCCCGGATCACGAGGCGAAAGACACACAGGAAAACGAATGAATGAATGAAACAAAAGAAACCAAATGCTCAGTGTTCGGAAACTTCTCCCAAATCCGACACTATGGTTTCTATCACGACAGTTTTTCAATGCAAAGGTTTAGGCCTATAAGTGCCTATCAGGCGTGATAGGCTTCCGTAGGCTTATGGAATCCGGCGTATATCGGCCTAGGCTATTTTCGGAGTGGCCTGCTTTGGCCCGGCCTATGGCCTATAGGCCGGCCTGCCAGTAGCCTGGCCCGTTGGGAACACTGCCCACGACGAGTTATTCAAAATCCAACCACAACGGCTTACAAGCTATATTTAATACCTCATACTATACAACATATTGCAATGCCGCGATCTGAACCTGTGCTCACCTTCAGGTTCCTCCACCGGCAAGAAACCACAACAATTCCTTCAACTACTTTTTGTTAGTCTTTTACACATTCCCAAAGCTTTACCAAACATTTTAATCTCTGCGTTAAACTGGTTCTTTATTTCGTTAACGGGGGTCGTTGAAGATTTGTTTTCCATGTTCTCTAAAGGGGATGAGAAAGGAAGACAAGTGATGCAAATCCTGCTAGTCCTTCAGACTCGTTTCAGTGCGGGAGTGTGGCGTATTGTTCCCCTCAGCCCACTCAGCGCCCACGCTCTCCCTACGGGCCGCTGATTGCGCTTTCAGGCATGTGTTCGAGTGGCGCTCTCCTAATGCTCAACCAATCGCCCCACTGTTGTTCTTTTGTGATCCAATCCTACGCTGCCCCTCGCGGTGACCGTGAGCGCCTCCGATTCTACCTCAACTGTGGCTGTCATCACATCTTCGCTGTGATGGATATGTAATCCCAGTTGGTAGTTAGGAGGTATGTTGTCACTTAGCTAGAATGGTCATGACCGTGGTTGTTTGTCTTTTTCCTGTTATGTGGGTTTTACCCTGAGAGTGTTTGTGTGTTTTCTCTTCCTGTACTTAAGGAGGAACGAATCGGTCATGGACCACAAGTCGAACACAACCACTCTCACAGCGTCCAACTGCTTTCCTGCTTCAGCTATGACAAGCCCGCTGCGCACATTCACCATCATGCTGGAGTTGTCGACCCATGGACATAGCCTTTCTCTAGCCTACGCCCACAGGCGATGAAGGAGGTTGAGATAATTGTCGACGGCGATCTCAGAAGTATTTGCTACTCAGCCCACTACTGCATTGGCTGTAACTCTACAACTGGACTTTTCGTGCTTTACGACAACCTCGACTCCAGATCTGTTCTCTCTCATTCCAAGAGGTCTAGTCTGATGGCTTTCGGGTGTTCACGTTATATTTCCAGGATTCCAAAATCATCACCACTGTTGGGTGACGCTCCCTTGACGGTTGAAGCAGCCCCGCTGTCTACTCACTCCTCACCCTTGTAATCACATCTAGCGACTTCACTACCTCCACCAAGCTTCCTGGTTGAGCCCATCTCCTTCTACTCCCGTTCCTATTCCTTAGACTAACTAGCGTCTCATGTCAACGGAGGAAGGTGGGGCTGATACCGTCTACCGGGCACCTCACTGTATGGGAAAATCGCTTCCTATGACGGCCGCGCCGTGTACAGCCGCCCCAGCCAATTCCGTTTCCTATCAGACCACAGTTCGGATACGGACCAGATATCGCAGAGACCACTGGATCTTGTGAACTGGTCACACTATCGTCTTGTCACAGCCCTCGCGGAGGGACTTCACTGGCATCGGGTTGCCTATTGCTCGCCCCGCCTCTCATCTCCGGGACACCCATAGCCCGGGGAGATGGCAAGAACTCGGGGCCGACTGGCCTCTGTCACTCACGCAGCAACACCCGCTTGCCCTCACCCTCCCGGGTCTTGTCTTCCCTTGAACCTCCATTGCCTTCCCAAATTTTATCATCTCCGTAACTACTGGCTTTGGTTGTAGAAGTGGGAATGTCGATGTGAGATTGGAGGAAACACCACAGCCACTTGCGGAGATAACAGCAAGCAGGTTGTCCTCTCTTCCTCCTCCCGTTTGCCCTCCCATTTGCTGTCATTCGCCGTTCCACTGCCGGATACGGTAGCTACTCCTGCCCGCGCCCTGGGTGTACCGACAGAAGCAGTGGGAAAGGTGTCGATCAGTGATCCCAAGCGACCAGTACGTCCGGCTTTGAGTATGACCGGACTGACCCAGGCTTTTTCAAGGACGACCGGGCCGGACTGTGGGAAAGCGGCTTTTCCAAACCAAAGCCGGGCCTGGCCTGGGTCACCTGCAGGCCGATGTTTCAAGTGATCACTTGTGTTTCATTACTAAGAAATATTTCATTATTCAACGAGATTAATTTTTTAGAAAATTACGGGGTTAATACATATTCCGGAGGTGATTAGAAAGTTGTATGAAGGATGGTCTAGAGTATCTTGAGGTCGGACAGTATATTTGGGTATCATGGTGGTTAGATTTGTCTTAAGCGAGATCTGTAGCACTAGGGACATGTTGCTCCTATTATCCTATTCCGAGTGATTAAAAATAGAAACCCTGCGGGCCGTCAATAGATATCTTCGGATTACCTGGGCATCTGGCGGCTTTGCCTGGGCACCTGCAGGCTTTGACCTGGGTTGCGCCAAGACTCGACCTGGCGGTTGCCTGGGCGCCGCCGGGCTTTGGCGGCCGCTCAGAATTTCGACCGGACTGACCCAGGCTTTTCAAAACCAAGGCTGGACTGACCGGACTGCCGACCCGCAGTCCGGCCCATAGTCCGGACTGGCGGCTTGGGATCACTGGTGTCGATAACCTTTGGCCCCAAACACCCCTCCCACATACCGCAATTGGGTTGTTTGAACCAGTGTTACCAACGCGCCATGTGGGCCACGCCAAATCGAAGCCGGGCCTGGCCTACGGGAATTCTTTAGGATCTAGCTTGGCCGGAACCTACCGGCCTTGAAGCACGGGCGCCGAGCATGGCCCGGCCTGCCTATAGGCTACACAGGCTTTGGAGTATCTATATTTTGGTGCTCGCTTAGCAAGATATTCTTCCGTTTTTGTCTTTGACTTCCGTTCAACTTGGCTTTTGTTCTACCAAGTTTTCATCTCTCCAGTCAATTCTCTCCCTGCATTCTTACTCGGTCCGGTAGTAGCTCGCATTTCAAATAATTTATTTCTAGTGGAAAAGACAAGTTGGAAAACATGGCAAACTAGCGGTAGTCATACAGATTCTCATGGGTGCGCCGAATCTAAACCTCTCACCTGTTCCCTAGGAGAAAAAAGAGAAACACAAAGAAAAACGAACGAACGAATGAATAAATCAATAAAAAAAACAAGAGAAACTAAATGCTCTGTTTTCGGAAACCTCTCCGAAATCCGACACTATGGTTTCAATCACAACAATTTTTCAATGCTCAGATTCCGGCCTATAAATGCCTACCAGGCCTGATAGGCTTCCGTAGGTTTATGGAATTCGGCCTATATTGCTTTGGACCGGCCTACGGCCTATAGGCTGGCCTACCAGCAACCGGGCCAGTTGGGAAGACTGGTTTGAACAGGGAGGTCACCAGTGACCTGGAAAGCATAGTTAACGTGAATACGATTCTGTTCTCTTACAGCTTAGAGCGCCACTTGAGCACTAGCTACTGGCCTACTCAAGTAGGGGCAGGGAGACCGTACGGCTAGCATAGTGGCTAAGGGCAGGCCGCTATCCTGTCCGGAGATAACACTGATGGATTTGCGAACCTCTTTCAAGCTTCGGGGGTATTCACAAGCATCTACAACAGTATAAAAACAATTTGTTATGCTTTAAAGGGGGTCTGCGAAGTTGATGGTAACCAAATAGCACTACCCCAGACCTGGGAGACTCAGGTTCACGATTTGAGGGGGTCACATATTCATAATCCCCGGATTGCTACAATTTGGCAAAGTCATGCGGGGGGGACAGCATTTATTTGATAATGCCGTGAAACCTGGTCCATGGTATCTGCAGGAGTATAATAATACAAACAATGCCCATAGATACTGCGCTCAAAGCTCTTCCTGATATTGATACTGATTCCAGATGGCCTGCATCGTGAGCGATTGAGGATACATCAGAATAAATCTGTCATCTCTGTATCACTTTCTTGATCCTCCTCTCCTCCATTATCGTTCCTCTCTTCGTCCCAGTGGTGTACCCCCCCACAAGCAGAAACCGATTGGATATCGACCTTGCGTAACACCAACCGGAACTGGCTGATTTTGAAGGACCTTGGCCCCAGGTTTAGGGAACTAGCATCCGGAATCTTCTGACATTTTGTATAATCTCGAATCCGGTCCTCAGAGATAACAAAGACCACTTGGACATTATGGATAGATGCAGGTAGGGATCGCAGTAGTCCCCTCATTCCGTCTTCCTTTATTTCGTGACTTCGAGCCATTGTGATTTGCAATAGAACTAGTGTCTCCATACTGCTAAATACAAGGCCATCTAGCGACTCATAATTGCAACAGTAGGGCAGAAAGTATTGTGCAATGGCCGATGGCAGAATTCGAGAAGAACCTGGTCCGCAAACTTGACTGCACAAATCATCAGCTGTTGTGAAATAATGCAGTAGCGGGGACTCCGATTGTTCTGTGCTGAATTCAAAAGTTGGAGACTCGTTATCTGCAATCGGCAGTTTGTCCATACAAAAGGTTCCACCTTGCCTAAACCAGGCATGGGCATATGCCTCGAAAAACCATCCAGCAGCAATACGAAGGTTCGGTTGATTTGACATTCTCTCGAATAGCTGAAAACAATCTTGCTGTGACTCCTGGAGCGCTTTCACGAACACCTTATGCGCAATCCACCTGGTAGCAATCCTGGCAGTGTATGACCGCCCGGTCACGGTGGGATCCATAAGTATCATCTTGTCGGAAGACCTCTTGTCCACCGTATTGTGAATGGATTGGTACCCACCGCGGGCGATGAATGCCAAAATTTCCCGTTCCAGATCTCCTACGTGCTTACTAAGTCCAAGTTTATATGCTTGATTACTCCAGGGGGGAACAAGCAGCAAACATGTCCTCGCCACTGGTCCCAACGCTTTAAAGGTCGTATAGAGCCTGGCAATCTGACTATCGGTAGGTGGCGCAGATCCTCGAAGACTATGACAATTCTTGTTACAATGCTGCACAATTACTCATTGAGAGCTAAGGGTCATTACCTAAAGGCTGCAAAGATTTCACTCCAAACCCAATTTCGCATGTAATGAACGCCCACATTTCTATCGTTTTCCCACTGTCGTGATTGGCGCACCAGCGCCGGCGAGCTGCCCAACACAATGAACCAACTGTGGTTGCGATTAGTCCAGCGTGCATCAATGATTGCTTCGTCTGTCAAGATCCACAGGCTTCGCTTCTTTTCCGGGCTAAGTTGAAATAATGTCTCTGCAGCTACCTGGGACCCAGGAGTACTTTCGTCAAAAAGATAATATCGCCGGTTGCTGTAGCGCAACACTGTAGGCAGATTTTGGTGGAGTCTGTGGAGAAGCAGATAATTGAGAAAAACAGATCTGCCTTAGACATTGTCAGCAAATCCCCAACAGAATCTAAAAATAAAAAGCCTACCTGTGCCAGGTTGCCCAGATACTTTGTAATCGAGCCTGCATGGCCATTTCCGCCGGCCGGTCTGCGTATCCCATCTCTCTAGTTCCGCCGCACTGAGGAGGTGTATGAGATCGTCATAATCTTTCCTAATCAAAAACTGTGTCCCACCACTAGGCAGCGTATGTGTAACTAGAAATTTTGATAGCTTCCGTTGCCATCATTTGAGTGAATGGGGGAATTGCTAAGCGGCCATCCGCTATTGTGTTGAGGTTAAATTGATAACCGGGCTCAAAGCCATCAGGTGGCTGGGGGATTTGGAGTTCTACATCGTAGACAAACTTCGACCCCTCTTCCCACAATTCACGGTATAGGCCGGCCGGGTCCATGGGATATTGGTAAGAGAAAAATGTGTGAGTATTTTGATGTGTCGGTCTGGAGGAAGTGTGCGGGGAGTTGGGGGTGGTGTTTGTGAGTGGTTGCAATCCAGGGAATAGGTCGATGAGCGTTGCAAGAGCATGTGTCTGCTGGCGAAGCGGCAGCTACGTTGTCTAATAGTGTGAGTGTTCTGTGGGCAGCAGTCACAGAGTCGAATGTGCACTAGCTCGCAAAAAGGGGCACTCAAGCAAATGCCCATAGTTAAGAGTACGATTGCTTGGGAGCTCAGCGTATATCAAATTTGTGACTCAAGATAACTTCCTGTTCAAATGTCAGAAGCTTTGGCCCCTTGACAGGCATGGGATTAGGAGATCAATGGATGACGGTATTTACAAACAAGCGTGCATTCAGGCTTCGCGATGCCATGCACGTACCTTGGGACGGGTCTGTGCAAATTCAGTCTTTTGTTCCCTGATAATGTTAGATCATTTCTCTCCGCACCTCCTTTATTGGCTCTCTTTGGGCTCACTGATTACTACAAATCTAGGCATTTTGGCTGCTCGCGTACTCTGAAGAGAAATCGGCGGTCACCCTATAAAGAACCGAACACGGTTACACAGCATTGACACCATTCTTCACTGCGGAACCCAGAACAGTACTGCCGTCCTGGGGGTGACGCTTATTCATAATTGTCCACCCGTTCCCGTCGGCTGATCTATCGAGTCCGGCAATCAGTGGGGTCTCATTGGATGCTTAAATTAGGACCGGGTCCTGTCAGGTCTACCCATATCCTGACGACCAACCAAAAATGCCTCTACTCAGTTATTCCTCTTACCTATCACGCCCGAGGAGATTCTAGGCAGGTGGCTTTGGTGACCCCTGGGGTCCTGGAGCGCCGGGTTACTGACCCTCTATTAATATATTCTGAATTTGCTTCTGCCGGGCTCCTGGAACTACTAACAAGCCTCACTTGTTCTTTGGGTCGACGCGGCCAGTAATATGCCAAAATGAGTATTTGTGCAGTGATCCCAAGTGGCCAGTCCGTCCGGAATCGAGTACGACCGGACTGACCTAGGGATTTTCAGGAACGAGCGGGCAGGGCTGTGGGAATGTGGATTTTTCAAATTAAAGCCGGGCAAGGCCGGGGTCCCCTGCGGGCAGTTGTTTCGAGTGATCACTTGAGTTTCATTACTAAGAAATATTTCATTATTCAAGAGGTTTAATTTTTTATAAAATTGCGAGGTCTACAGCCCCTAGTCAGAAGTGTTCGTGATGGCTTAGTAAGCACCTCGCCAAATGACAGATCACTAACTCGGAGTTGTTCACGACCGTAGTACTCGCTACACAACAGCATCCACACTGCCTTTGTTTTTACAATCTGCCCTCTTTAAATTTCCAATGGTTAACTGATCAGGATATTCCAATGCTGCCTTGAAAAAAGAAAAGCGCACCTTCAAGACCTCTTGAAGAGAAATCACCAGTGCTGAAAAAGGCATGATAATTGCCTTTTTCTACTGCCTCCAGAATATTGCCCTTGTTGCTGAAACTATTGGCTGGCCATGGACGACTATTAAAAGCTTTCTTGCTCATATATGTGATCATCGATCCCAGGAAAATATTCCTCACCCCAGTCATCCTCCTCTTCTCAGCCAACAACAACATCGCACAATCATCCAGGCAGCCAAATCCAACCGGAAAATGACCATATGTAACTTTCAGGATAAATATGCACCAGGTATTTCACTTTCTAAAGGTAGCAAAAGAAAACTTACCATTCTTGTACTACCCTAAGTGATAGGACATGATTCTCTAACAAATTTATAGTGGCTAGAGTAGTCTGAGAAGCCAATGTCAAGAAATGTCTAGCCAAATCAAGACCCAGACTCAAACCTGACCACATTGCTAAGAGGTTGAAGTGGGCTACAGCTCATAAGGATTGGACAGTTGAAGGTTTTGAGAAAGTCATCTGGAGTGATGAGTGCAGTGTGGAGAAATACAAGAATCCAAGGCAGCACTGAATTTTCAGAGAACCTAGAGAGAAGTGGCTGGCTGATTGTATTCAGCCAAAGGAGAAGGATAAAGGAATTCCACTTATAGTATGGAGCTGCTTTTGGGGTAAGAGAGAAGGCTCTTTAGTTCCTAAAACTCAAAATATCAACAAGAAAAGGTATATTAGGCTCTTGAGAAGATATCTTTTTCCTGTTATTGATCAGATGAATTCTTTTGGTATGGAAGATATCTAGTTTCAGCAAGACAATGCTCTTGTTCACAAGGCTTATAATGTCATGAATTGGTTGGAGAGAAATTCTATTGAAGTGGTGGAACACCCCCCATACTCCCCTAATTTAAATCCTATTGAGCATGCATAGGTTGAGCTCAAAAAGCAATTACACCAGCAGTATCCAAGGATTACAGATACCCCAGGAGGAAAAGAAGCTATTAAGAAGAGACATGAACAAGTATTACCCCTGGTTTGGGAGACCATTAATGAAAAGTTTTTTGAAAAGTTGTAAAAATCAATGCCTGATAGAGTATCTGCAGTTTTGGAGGCAAAGAGAGGCTATACAAGGTATTAGCTAGCATTCTTAACTTTAATTTATATTTTTATTATTTAATTTGTCTACAGAGTTGATCATTGAGGGATGATCGTGGACAATTCATCGTTGTTGCACACGGGTACGAACGAACGAACGAACACATGGAAAATTCGTTGCTACCGGCCACCCCACTACCCCACCCCCGGCTTATGGCGCAATACCTAATTAAACATGTCTCGGATCACGAACATTTCTGACTAGGGGCTGTATATATATTCGAGAAGTAATTAGAGAGTTGTGTGAAGAATGGTATTGAGTGTCATGAGGTCGGACAGTATATCCGGGTATCGTGGTGGTTTGTGGGTGGATGACATAAATTTGTCTTAAGCAAAATCTATAACACCACGGGCACGTTGCTTCTATTATCCTAGTCCGAGTGATTAAAAATTGGAAAGGCTGCAGGCCGTACATAGCGATCTTCGGATTACCTGGGCATCTGGCGGCCTTGCCGGGGTGGGTTGCGCCAAGACTCGACCCGACGGTTTCCTCGGCGCAGCCGTGCTTTGGCGGCCGCTCAGAATTTCGACCAGACGGACCCAGGCTTTTCAAAACCAAGGCCGGACTGTCTGGACTGGCCGCTTGGGATCACTGCTTGTGCCGGAGGAGGTATTGGACTCTAGAAACATATATATATCTCAGGCGAGATTACTGTATGGAAGAAGACTGTTTGTCATTTCTATTTGTTATGGTGCCGGGAACAGTTGATGAGGGAATGCTGATTTTGTCTCTATAAGGACTTTGAGATTTCAACTGGTAAAGAGGGACAAGAAACTAAGAGACAGTGTATCTGAAACTATTTCGTCTTTTCCTCGCTCTGTTCCGGCTTTCGCTCTCCCAATCTTGGCATGACAATAATCTCACGGGGCACGGGAGAGCTGATCCCTACGTTCTTCTCATTGTCTGTTAGTGCCTGCTCTGTCCTGCCGGCTCCTTATTGCAACTGGGCGCCCGGTCCATCTGAGCACGCACATGACGACCTTCTGTTTATCATCCGCTCCCAGAAGTGTTTCCCGACACAATTGTGAGCGTTCGGCACGGAGGCACTAGCGTAACCCTTTTTGGGGCCCAGTAGTCCTCGGCGAGCCGGTAGTATTGTGGGAAACCTGGTTGTGATGCTGAAGCCCGACCAGGCCTTGGCCAGCTTTTCCGTGAAAGGTAATTGCTTCGAGTTCTTACAAGGCAAGCAGGATCGCCCCTGGATTGGCCAGGTTTCACAGTGAGCTTGGGAATTTGGTATTGCGCTGTGTCGGGGTCCGACCCCGAGGTTCCTTTGCCGCCACCTGGGCTTAGTCGTCGCCCATAATCTCGATAGGACATATCCAGGAATTTCAGCCAAAACAATTGAAGGACGGCGGATCTGTGGTCTACACTGCTGTCCAAGTTGAAAGCTTGGAATTACAAGAAATAAATGCACTGATCACCGTGGATGTTGTTAAGATCGTAAATGCATCGGTTGGTATAAATCGGGGAGGAGTGGAACCCGACTTCACCATTTGGTATACGGTTATGGGCTAGTCGCGACAAAGATCTTGGAAGAAATTTAGAACATACATAAGCACGATACTTTGGGCATAATATCAATCCGAGTTGTGTCATTCATCCTTCGTTGTCTCCCGGAAGTGCAAGCAAGAACATTTCCTACGACCAGTGTTCCCAACGGGCCAGGTAGGCTAGGCCAAATGGAAGCCGGGCATGGCCTAGCGAAATTCTTTAGAATCTAGCCTGGCCGGAATCTATAAGCCTCGAGACACCGGAGCCGGGCCTGGCCCGGCCTGCCTATAGGCTATATAGGCTTTGGACTACCTATACTTTGGAGCTTGCTTAGCCCGATATCCTTTCCTTTTTGTCTTTGACTTCCTTTCGACCTGACTTTTTTTCTGCCAAAATTTCGTCCCCAACGTGAATTCTTTCCGTGCGTTATTACTCGGTCCAGTAATAGTTCCTATTTCAAATAATTTTTTTCTAGTGGAAAAGACAAGTTGAAAAGCATGTCAAACCACCGGTAGTCATATACATTCTCATTGGTGCACCAAATCTAAACCTCTCACCAAATCAGTAGGGAAAGAAAGAAAGAAACACAAAGAAAAACGAATGAACGAATGAACGAATGAATGAGAAAAAGAGAAACAAAATGCTCAGTGTTCGGAAACTTCTCCCAAATCCGACGCCATGGTTTGTATCACACAGCAGTTTTCGATGCTAAGGTTCCGGCCTATAAGTGCCTACCAGGCCTGATGGGCCTCCCTACGCTTACGCAATTCGGCCTATATCGGCCTAGGATATTTTTGGAGTGCCATGCCTTGCCTCGACCTACGGCCTATAGGCCGCCCTACCAGCACCCTGGCCCATTGGGAACACTGTACACCACTCTCTGGTAGGTATACTGTCTAATACATTCTGATGATAACATATCTTCTGAGAATACTACCGTGCAATGATAACATGGCGACTATAGGGTGGCAAGATAAAACGACATCTTGGACCCTCCATCGGAAGTTACATACAATAGATTACCGCCGAAAAGATTTTCTTTTCACATTATTAGCGAAAGGAAACTCAGTATCCCACCAAAAATCACCTGCGAGCTTGTTGACCTGTCCTCAACCAGACCCCATTGCCATAACGTCTGTTCTTGAATCCTGCTCATAATTATAAGAGAAGCCGCGAATGAACTGCACAACTAGGTCTCTTACACGTGCTATGTGGTATGACTGGGTTCCGCCATCCCCCAAACGTAGTTCAAATCTTTCGCTAGCTTCTTAGCAGCCGCGCAGGAGTCAGCTGTAGTCCTGCAGTCTGGAACTTCACCGGAATGCGACCTAGTTGCAGTTGAGCAGCTTTATGTCAGAATTACTTCTTCGCAAGCAGCGAGCGGAATAGTGAATGAAGCAGAGAGAAGTGAGCAAAACCAAGAAAGTGCCATGGTGTAGACACCTTACCTGACAAAATCATCTATCACCAGCGAGGACAGGTGGTAACTCGTCAAAGCTTCCAGGACTCTGATTTGCGATAGCAGAATAAATTTCATGGCAGGAGCATCGCGCCATGTCGTTTTCACCTCATGCACAGTGGGCACATTTTGGTCCCAAAAGCTCTCCTCCAGTTGCTTGAAAATGCTGTCTGTGGACCACATATCGTAAGCAGATGGTTCATCGTCTCTCTCCGCAGCCGGGCTCAAGACATCTGATTCCTCATCTCTTTCGGCAACCATGCTGTAGAAATCAATTTCATCGTCTTCCCCAATCACTAGGCCTTGGAGGTCTAATGCATTCTCACTGACGATGACGCTGCCTAATAGATCGGTTTCCTGGTCTTTGCCGATAATCAAGCCTACGAGATCTGATTCATTCTCAGTTTCGCTAAGGCTGCCGCACAGATCCCTTTCATTGTCCATCCCGATAACCAGGCCTACGAGATCCGAGACATTCTTCCTCTCGATAACGCTGCCCAGGAGATCCTCTTCATCTTCTCTCTCGATAAGCCTGTCCCAAATATCTGTGGCATCGATTCCCCGGACAACCTTGCAGAAGCGATCCCATTCATCCTGGCTCACGGTAAAACTAGTACAGAGATCCACCTGCTGTTCAGGAGCTCCGGTTCTGCTCCAGGTAGCTAGCTCTTCGGAGACCCTCATAGCACCTGTGAACCGTGTTACTTCTCGGAGACAATTAAAGATAGTCGTATGTGATAAGCGATTTTTGTCAAGGAGGAGAGGATAGAGAGAAGTGTGCCGATGAGGGTCCTGGGTTCGGGAGATATGCTGGATATATAGTTGAGAGTTCGGAACAGATATATGTTTTTCTCATTGCCACGTGTAACCTTTTCATTTTTTTAACTGAAGAAATGCGGTAATGAATTATTACATGATGAGGCGACAACTAGCAGTACTCGAGCCTCCGTGCCAAAGTATGGGCACCTCATTTGGAACCGCACCCCCCACAAACCCAGAAGAAGAAAAGAGCATAGCGTGCGGGCTGGTAGAAAGACCATCACAGTGGCCAAAGATATCACTATCCCATGACTGCTATAGTATCATGCATAATATCTGTGGCAACGGCTCTTGCGAAAAGTGAGACGTGTTCCTTTCAGGCGACACGATCTGCGGAACACCGTGGGAGCCGAGCCATGCTGGAACCACAGAATGGGCCCCACCGCACAATACAACTTTATTGGTTGTCTGGTATTGGGGAGGCAAAGCAGAGCGCAATGCTTGACAGTGTTTTATTCTCGAGGTCCAACCAAGGTTCATTGCTCGGCACTCTCTCGATCGTAGCGGTGTATACATAACTTTGGACTGGGACTTCAGCACTACACCTTTCAAGGGTTTTCGGTGGCATTCCATACGATGGGCCGATTCTGGGTAAGGACAGGTGTCAGCTTCTCCAAATTAGGTTCGATTCGGCATTAGGGCGGATAGAAGCCACTTCATCTGTACCTAACAAGTGCGCCTAATCACTCCTATCAGCATAATTATGCGTCTATAGTGGTTATTCCGATTTAGTACCGTATAATCGCTTGCGATTCGCCATCTCCGCTCGGACAAAAACCGCCGCTAAGGCATAGTGTTTGCCTAACGCATTACAGCTTGAGGCTGGGGAGGAGCTTAGCGAAATTGTGCCACCACCTATTAGGGTCAAGCCGCTTCAGCATGGCCAAGCTATAATGCGTTAGGTAGACACTATTCCTTACCAAGGTGTTTATCTCTAGATCCGGACGTTGGTGGCCTCCGGGAGATAGCGAATCGCAATAGATTATACGATACTGTAGAAACTATGCGATTCACTGGTTCCGGGAGGAAATAGTCCAATCGCGGAATTCAGAGACAACTCTCTTCAGCGGACGAGGCTCTTAATTCTGTTCTCTGGCACAGCTCACTCAAGCAGTACAAGCAGTACACCTCATTGGATAACATAAATACCGTGTCTTGCCATCGTGTTTTATCTCCGAATCAAGAGACCACAGTGGGTCCAATAGGCGATCCGGAATCCCAAAAGCTTTTATGCCCCATAAACATTCTCCCTGACTTCGAGGTGGCCGGAGTGACCCCAGCCTTTCCAGGAACTGCCGGGCAGTGATCCCAAGCGCACAGTCCGGTCAGTCCCGCCTTGGTTTTGAAAAGAGTGGGTCAGTCCGGCGGCGCCCTGCCAGTGCCAACTGCCTGGTCGCGTCTTGGCGCAACCCAGGCCAGAGCCGGCAGTTGCGCAGAGAATCCGAAGATATCCATTGACGGCCTGCGTGGTTTCCATTTTTCTACACTCGGAATACGATAATTGGAGCAACACGCCCGTGGTACTATCGATCTCGCTTAAGACAAACCTAGGTCATCCACCGATGAACCACCACGATACCCAAATATAATGTCCGACCGCCAGACCCTCTATACCCTTCTTCGCGGGGCTCTCTGGTGGCCTTGGGAATATGTATTCACCCCGAGAATTTATAAAAAATTAATGCTGTTGAATAATAAAATATTTACTAATGAAACATTAGTGATCACTTGAAACATTGGCCTGCAGGTGACCCAGGCCCGGCCCTGCTTCTGTTTGTAAAAGTGGCTTTCCCACAGTCCGGCCCAGCTGTCCCTGTAAAAGCCTGGGCGAGTCCGGTCGTGCGCAATGCGGGACGGACTGGCCGCTTGGGATGACTGCTGCCGCGCCGGACGTTGAGGGAGACTCCTTTGAAGCCAGAGCCGGGCCCCGCCTATGTCACCCGCAGGCCGATCGCCGAGATCGCTGCGCCCCCACCAGCAGGACATATTTTATTAGTCAACACCAATAATTGTTCATAACCAAATAATTCGGCTAACACATGTTCACTCGGGGTGGTTGGAGAGTTGGTTGGAGAATAGTACATTTGTAGCGTGTCGTGAGGTTGGGGATTATGAGGGTTGGGTAGATGGGGGAATCGTGGCGGCTGAACGGGCGATGTGTTGAAAATTGGCACGAAGGCTCCATATCTACGACGCCAACTAGGACAACGGATGTTTGGATAAGGTATGATGTTAGCGAAACAGATGAAGGTATCAGGAATGTTCAGGAAGGACGTCACTAGGAAAACTAATGAAGGTGTTAAGGGATGAAAGGTTTTGGAAGAGGTTTGGGTATGTGGTGTGGAACAAAAAAGGAGAGTGAGAGAAACGAAAGAACAAGACTTTGGCGAAGATGAAGAATGGCTTTCTTCTGTAGTTAGGTTCTGTGTATATATAGGACTCCTCCTAAAGAGGTAGAAAAGACAAGAATCCAAGGTACTCGCTATCGATCATAGCCAAAATATTTTAAGATGAGGTAGATTTGGCTTAAGCGAATACCCAAATAGCGCCCGGAGCATGTCAATATTGAATTCTTACCAACCAACTACACAATATCTGCCGACCCCATTTATGTTTCTTAGCTAACAGTATTACGTCCCTGGGGCGAGCCGAAACCAGAGCGCCGTCCACCACGGGACATATCTGCAATGTGCCACCAGCGCACTCTGTCGAGCAAGCAGAAGGATCAGGCTGACAACTACAATCCCAACAAAATCGACAAGTTACCAATCTGACTCTCTGTTCAAGTGATTGAAAATTGAAAGCCTGCAAGTTGTTCCTAGATATCTCCAAATTGATTGGCCATCTGACTGCTTGGGTCTGAGTTGCGTCACACTTGACCCGAAGATTTCTTGGGAACTACCAGGGTTTGCTGGCAGCTCTGAATTTCCACTTGACTAACACAAACTTTTCAAAATGACGGTTGTGTCTCGAGATAGGGCTTACAATTGATGTGATTGTTGGATGGCCTAACCTATATGGAGGTGATAGAGGGACAGTTTTTCGCTGATGTAAGAATTTCTGTGCACGAGACTCCATCAATCTACTTTGTTATCCTGGTATGACTGAAAGCTATTCACGATTCCGGCCGATGGCCGTAGTGCTTGAAGTCCATATGCCAGCCAAAGCCACCAGCACCTCAGGGGTAAGATCTTCAGCTTCGTGTTGCCACTATGCCACAAAATAGGTAAATTACGTGTGGAAGACGACCCTTATCTATTTATTTTCGGGGCCTTGGCTCACCGTGTTGATACAAAGGGAGGTAGAATCGTTCTATACTCTGTGGTTTTTAGAAGGAATAAAAGACAGTATTATCATTAGCTAGCTACCTACCCAGAACCCTGGAGGGGACGTGACCGCGGGAGGAGTACTGTCTTTGTCCTCCATTTCTAAAGACAGCAGTTAGCCTGAAGGAATATGGGCCCCGCGGACCAAGATGGCACCCTTTTGAAGGGTGGATTATAGGGCACCAAGTGCACAATGGGTGACCGTTGGCTACATAGAGGATGCTAATCATGTCATGCCAGCCCGATGCCAGTAGTTGGTCTCCAAGCATACACGCGACAGTTGTATTATTTATCGGATACGGAAATCAAGGGTCCACTTAAACTTGTGAAGTTCTCTATTTATAGATTGACATAAATTGGGGATTGATTAGTGGAGAAAGCGCCTCCAACCCTCAAAGTTTTCCCAGCGGCGCTGTTGACAACCGGGTCTTTCCTCAAATGTTCTTTCCTTCCCGCCTTATTGGTATCCCGCTCACTCCGTCACTGTACTCCCTATTTGTCCAACTGGTTGCGTACCCAAATATTTGTGTGTTTGCTTGAACATACGATTAAATCTAGAGGATAGGCCAGATACGTCATAGCCTAGCACTGTACCGTAAATTGCTCGGAAATCCCCAATAACTGGATACTAGGAGTACCTGCCAGCGCGATAAACAAAATTCAGATACTCTGGCTTGCCAGTCACCGGTCACTAAGTCACGAGTACTCTGGTGGCGTCCATCGAGGTTGTGTGCTACTCGTTCCTTATCGACCTGCAATCTATTATGCGTATCTCATCGCCATTGCTACGCTAGGCTGTCTACACTTGTTGCAAAACTGAAGCCTTGAATGTAAAAAGCTACGTATACTTCTTCGTGGACCTACTCCTTATGATCATGCTGGTTCCGACTTCTAATACAATCTCCCTTGCCAATCATTACGCACTTTACTACACCTCGTTTCCTCGCTGCTGTCCTCCCCCATATTCCAGCTGTCATACTCTGCGTGTTTGGTTGACCTTTTCTGAGTTCTTGGTCCACCACTAATTCTTGACATAGAATTATGAAATCTTCTAATACACATTGTGAACGGGATACTTGAAACATCTAGGGACCTGAATCCAGCAAGAGAATAACGGAGAATAAACAAGTGATTAGCAACACTTACGGGAGGGTATAACGCATACTACCAGTAGGTTCCATGAAATGATACAAACTCTGGCGATATTTGGTGAGGTCAGGCGCGCAAATCCTTCCTCATATCGGGAAAGCCATCTTGAATATTTTGCAATGCTACGTGGATCAGGACACACAGTCACACATGGCGAACAAACTGTTCCTTAGACCTCGTACTGAAGCTTTCCAAATTAATGTGTTATAGAACCGGTAGGGTAGTAAGGGGTTAGCGTCAGTGTTCGCAACCGTCCAGTCCGTCCGCCGTCGAGTTCGGACGGGGCGGACTACGGCTCATAGTCAGTCTTTTCAGGAGGGCGAGGACGGACTACGCCCTGGAGGGAAAGGATCGGACGGACTACAGAGGACTATAGTCCTCATGCTAGTGCTTAGACCTTAAGTCCCTCTAGGTTGAAATCATGGTAGATCACTCGGTCGGTCCCAGGCAGTCCCCCGCCGTCCCCGGGAGCCCCCCTCCAATTTCATTCCTCGTCCAGGAGTGAAAGTGACATGGCCCCCCCCTGCAATTTCGTTCCTCGTGCAGGAATGAAAGTGACATGGGCCGTCCGCCAATTTCTTCCTCGTCTAAGGAATGAAAGTGATAGGGGTCTCCTACCAGCTTCAACACTCCCATCTCCTGCCATGTCACACAATGTCAAGTGATTATTCATAGTCCCAAGCCAAGACTGATGTAGTTTTTTACATATATTTCTTTAATATACCAGTGTGTTGATTGACTTAGAGTTGATTAAGAGCATGAATACAAACAAGCAGAAGTTGCAGTAATTTTCAAACAATGTGAAATAAATGAGATGAGATATTATAAATGGTGACATAACGTTCCTCCCCACATATCACTTGGAATATTCGCTATAGAGATCCAAATCAAGAATTTGCCCGTGCCCTATGGTGTAAACCTCCAGACCCTTCAATGTATTTTCCATCTCTTGAATTTCTGACAAAATTCCCGTGAAGCTGAAGCCAGCAAGTGACTAAAACTAGAGGCATTCAATCGCTTCAATAACCTCATCACCTAAATGGTTACGGCGATCAGAAAGGAACAGTTTGGTACTAAATCAATCCATCGGTTAGATTTGTATAGTAATTAATGTTTGTTACGGGGCCGGCCCCATTCCCCGGCCCGGCCCGCTCACTGGCCCTGGGGGGGGTGTGTGTCGAGGCTAGCCCTGCCCCATCACTCGCCAGGGGCCCCGCCCCACCCGTACCCCAGACGGCCCCCCGGTAAATTTGGGTGGGAAGAAACAGGTCCCCGTCCAGGGAAAGAGCGGGGTGTTGGCCCAGGCGGGGGCGGGGCGGGGGCGGGGTGGGGGGGGCCAACAAAATACCACCCACGGGTCCAAGTAATTGCGGGGCGCCCGAGGACAAAGCTCGCCCCGCCCTGCCCCATAACGAACTCTAATAGTAATCAATTACCAAAGGAAATGCGTGAGACTGATAGTATACCTGCTAAATCCTCACTCGGGATCTGCTGACATGGCTGGAATGCTGAATATTACCAGGCCAATTTTCGCCAATTCCTCTTGCTGCCTGTCGCTCTTTCGGTTAAGCCAATATTGCGAAGGACCAGAGGCTAATTCATCTTTCACTAGTTTCTGAATAAACCCATCACGAGGAGCGAGCTCATCTGCCGTGATTCGTGTGCGCTTATTCTTTTTCCAACTTGGAAGATCCCAGAATTTACAAGGGATATAGTGGAAGTGAGTAGGGGATTATAGAGTTCTTTAAGCACCAAGCGGGGCGAGTTTTGCCCTCAGGCGCCCCACCATTACGCAGGTCCAGGGGGGGTATTTTGCTGGCCCACCCTGCTCTGCCGCTGTCGGGGGGCCCACCCTGCTCTGCCGCTGTCGGGGGGCCCACCCTGCTCTGCCGCTGTCGGGGGGCCCACCCTGCTCTGTCGCTGGACGGGGACCCGTTTCTTCTCACCAAAATTACCGGGGGAAGGGAATGGGGCCGAGGGCCCATGTTTTTCAGGGGCCCGGAGGCCCCGAAACAAACACTAGGCGATTATGAGGCTGCTAGGCCTGTACTAGCTACTCCAGAGGTGTCAAGATGAGGATGAATAGTATGGTTATGCAGGAGAGGCAATACAGGTAATTGCTTTCCCCACGGTGATGTTTATACTAAGTTGTCCAAAGATTTCGAACTTCATTTTCTGCATTGCGTATCCTGTCCTGCTGCTCTTTTCACAGGGTCCCAAAATAGTCAAATTTAAACTCCGGGTTTAGTGCTATGGCGGCATAATGTAAGGCTGCAAAATCAGTAAGTATATAGTATCTAAAAATGTAAAATTTAATTAGCCTGTTACTGATAAGTAAAATATTTAAATCTTTTGATTATGATGATATGAGCCAAGGGGATCACAGACATGCTTGCAGCAATATACTGGCTGAGATTAAGAAGACTTACTTGTCAAGTACATTCCAAGCACAATTAATTGCCACTTGCATGTGTTTGGCATCCTATCCTACTGCCTCTAATACAAGAAAGTTTATCTTCCGCTCCAGCGAAAGTGAAAGGAATTCATGCATCACAGGAAACATAGGTAGACGCTCACCATGGTGATTTTATCGCTCTAAAATCTATTGCTATTAAATTTGTATATAGCGGCACAATCTTAATAGCTTGAGTACGAGAATACAGTCTAGTATTGAAGATATACTGCAGGTACGCTTATACGAGGAGGGCAGTAGTATGATGTCAGATTGGTACAAGTTCTTATCCTTCATTCTTTGCAACACTTGGAGTAGTAACCAACTATATATACAGGTGCGCATACTTAAGCAAAGAAAAGAATTAAGTGGAAAAATCTTGTAAGAAACATAGGTGCAAACAAGTTTGACCCAGAAAAACTGCCAAGAAAATCCCCAATAAAATATAGATAAACCGTAATGGTGTGAGAGATTCTAAGCAGAAACACCACATGCTATCCACCTTCTGAAAAAGTCACCGTATATAAATAAAAATAACTGAAAAATACTGCACATGCAATAAGAAAATATATATCTAATTCTCCCATCATGGTCATGAAATATAATTGAAATAGTCGTTGTATATGCTCTAGCTGTAGTAATGTTTGTGATATATAGTTAAACCACAAATATAACTAAGGATAGAAATACGAGTGATTTAGAAATAATATAGTTAAGAAACGAATTGTAGAAAATTTCAACACTTCACCTCATTATCAAGAACCCAACAGTTTCATTAAATGCTCGTGCACTGGTTTTGTCAAAGTCTTAGTACATATATCGGCTATGTTTTCTGGTAGTACAACCTTGAGTAGTCTCAATGTGCTGTTATTGATTTCTCCCCCTATTTTCTGGAAATGTATATCAATCTGTTTTATTCCTGGGTATAACTGATTGCTGGTTGCTGTGAAATTTGTGCCTGCATTATGGGCATACAAGATGATAGGAACTGATTGCGGATGTCTTTGCGACCTTTGATGTACCATCGGATCTGGTTTGCGGCTAGTGTCGCAGCTACATATTCTGCTGTTGTAGTAGATGTTGCACCTGAGGCCGTTTACTTGTATTGCCAGGAAATACAAGTACCATTGAAGAGCGAAATGTATCCTGTAAAGGAACGGTGGGTATCCAAACAGGCAGCGAAGTCAGTGTAGACATGGGTATTGATGGGGTAGGTAGCCGTGTACGGGAAGTGGAGTCCAATATATTTTGTACAGTTGATGTATCTCAAGACATGTTTTGCAGACTTGAGGTAGTATTCTATGGTATATGCAGAAAATTGTGAAAGAAATAAAAAGGTATACACTAGGTCAGGTCTTGTACCAGTGGTTAAATATATAAGCGATCCTATTATCGCTTGGTATGTAGAAGGGTCTGGTATCTGTTCCTCTTCAGTTCCTTTCCGCTGTTGAATATCTTCCATTAAGGGTGTGGAAACACAACGTGAGTTTTCCACGGAGTACCTTCCAATGATTGACGTGATATATCGTTCTTGGGTAAGATGTGTCCCAAAAGATATATATGCGATGTAGAGGCTGAGCGGGAATATTGTTTCCCCGAAGTAAGTAATCTTGCATGCAGTTTGCAGTTCTTCTATCCGAGAGTGTTGCTGCGGGTATTTTGGCCTTGTATATAGTGATGATGTCAACAGAAACCGATATCTAGATGTCACGCTTGTTGTGTACCAGCATGTTTGGGTCTAGGGAGAATGTTGTAAAGGATCTAGATATGAAGTATCAAGTGAGAAGTGCATCCCATTCAGTCGGAAATTGCTTAAGTCCATATAGTCATTGGTTAAGTCTCCATACTTTGTCTCCAATACTGTATCTAGGTAACAGTTGCTTGTAGACTTCTTCTCACAATTCGGTATGAAGGAAGGCAGAGTTTAATGTCTAATTGTCCTGGCCGCCACTTCTTTTGAAACTAACTGCAAGCTTGGAAACAGAGTGATTCATAACAAATACTGGTGCCAAGGTGGTTTCAAAGGCGAATCCAAATACTTGTGAGAAACTGTGGGCTACGGCTCTTGCACAGTATCTGCCCAGTGTACATGCAGCATTTCCTTTTGTTTTGTATACTGACTTACTATCCACTATTTTCTTTCCTCCCAGCTTATCTACTTCATCGCAAGTCCGATTCATCTTCAGTGCCTTTATCCTGTCGCTAATAGTTGAGGTCCTGTGTTTCTTACGTGAGCTAGTGCTTCCTTGGTGGTAGATTAGGGAGTACTTGTTTGCTTCTGCTGCGACATTTTTACGATAGTGGGGGAGTGGGCGAATGAGTCTACCTGATCTGGTCCCTATTGCAGGTGGTTCCAGTGGTTGTTTCTCCTATACTACTGGTTTAGAGTTGCCTCTGGGATTGCGGGTTCATCGTATTCTTCTGGATTTTCGTGTGGTAGTGGAGGCGGTATTTCGATGGTTAGTCTTGATGGTGTCTTATCTTCTTTCGATTCCAGTAGCTCATATAGAGTTCGCTGTATGGGATAAAAAGGAAGAAAGAAATGTTAGCAATATAAGATATGCAGGGGGTAGATAGGATAGTTGAGATAGATGAATTTAATTAGATGAATGCGAGGGGTTGGAGGTTACTTTGTAGAAGACAATATCCTGGTTGCTAGGAACATGTCCAGTTGACAAACAGGTTGCTTGTATGATACTTTCCAAAAATACCTTTTGCCATGCAATGCTAATCACTTCATTGATGCTGTCCTTGCCTACTATTCGTATCCTCCATGCCCCTTATTGTTGTAACTCTTTACTGTAACAGTGCTTATAGGTACTAAAGAGAATAACATCTAAGGGCTCCAAGTAGTGAGTCGATGTGATGGGAGACAAATAGGAATTGCTTTGTTTTCCCAACAGTAGTTGAGAAATTCAGCGTTTATGTGGGAGTTGTATCAATTAAAGAGAAGTATCCTACACTCTCCTTCTAGTTTCTCTGCTGACTTGCTCACAGGACCAAAAATCTTTTTGGAAAATTGTAGGCCCATTATCTTATCTGTTTATCGGTTATTTGAACGACTAAATAATTTATCTGCGGAGACTCCCGGTATATTTTTGCACGATTCCTGAACTAACCCTTTCGCCTTCAGCATGATGCATAGGATTTGAAGTGCCAAATAATCACTCCAGGTTTCTTCTATAACTGTTGCAATGTCACGACTTCTATCAAATAAATTTATGAGTCTTATATTTTTTCCTTTATCTGTAACTGGTACTGGTTACTGGTTTAGGATTTTGAGGTATCAGTTGATACTGTTTGAGTTTTGAATTTGTTGCAGGAAACGAGGTGTGCCCCTAGTGTGATAGTATAGTGTTTGATACTCTATATGTTTTATGTTAGTTTTCGAGTATCGGTTTGATACTCTATATGTTTTATGTTTGGTTTTGAGTATAGGTTTGATATTTTATATGTTTTATGTTTGGGTTTCAAGACTACCGAATAGGAGTCTTACATGTTATGACGATAAGGCTCTGGGTAGCCTAGGAAGTGTATTTAAGAAATGCTATTCTTCTCGTTAGAATGAGCAAACTGCGGCCGCCAGAGTTTTTCAATATACTTGGTTCAACAGTGACTCTCTTCAGTTCACTTCAAGAATCTTTAGTTTGAAGACCTACCAAATATCTTGGAGACTTCAGTAGTCGCGATACCGTAAGAAGTCTATTCAACAACCTTGGCTAAAGCCTATGGACTTGCTTCATTAGTTACCACCTTGGTAAAGAACATAGCCTGTTAACACTATAATTGCCACCTCTCCCGAAAGGCGGTCAGCTTCTTTTTAACTTCAACAAGTTATCAAGATAGAAGGCGTTCCGGGACCAAGTAAGGGCAAGGCCCCCGAGAAAGGTTCTAAACAGAGCACACGGGATTCCAAAGGTTGGTTTACAAAGACTCCAGCATTGGAGCAGTCAGCAAGCGACGCAGCTGCTAGGCAGTTAGCCAGAGAGGCTGCTGAACAATCAACAGGAGAATTATCACAACAACCATTAGAACCACCAGTCACTACCACCGGAGGGTATTCTGAATCCTCAAGAAAGCCTACAGGAACACAAGTACCTCTAGCACCAGCAAGTAACGATCCAGATAGCTCCGATAGCGACAAAGAATCAGATGACATGGCTTCAGAAGTAGGGCCCTCAGGGTCCGGAGCCCCAGCACCAGAGGTCCCAAGACCACTGACACCTAGACCTGACCTAGCCGTTATGGCAAAACTCAGTATCAAAGTACCTTCACCAAGCAAGTTTACTGGTGAAGGAGATGATCTCAAACCAGAAGCGTTCGATAGATGGTATAATTCAGTACAGTTATACCTACGTATAAATGGACTACGGACTAGTGAGGCTGGAGGAGGAAACTATTGGATCCTCTATACTGAAGGATGAGCTCAAGAAGCAGCATTTCAAGCAGCTGAGTATTTCGGTGAAGTCATGACCAGAAAAGACCTTGTTGGATGCCTACGAGAAAGATTTCAATCTTCGAAGCAGAAAGATGATACCTATGCAAGTTCCATGAAATCACACAAGTGTATAAAGGCAAGATACAAAGAATATCAACTATAGCAACCGATATGCTGATGTTCCGATCACGCCTACCTGCAAACACTATAAGCGACTATGCTTCCATCCAACAGTTCTTTAAGAGCATGTATTCTAGAGTACAGGGACAAGCGGAATTACAGTATGCCTAAACAGATACTCTTATGGAAGTTATACAGAATGCGGAAAGTATAGACACCACCCTAAAAAGTACTGGCGCCTATAGGACGGAACGATTCGAGTAACCTGCGAAGGAATTCAACTTTAAACAAGAAGGGCGGAACGACAGTCGAAACATAAATACCAAACCCTGCACTCAACCTAAGACAAGAAAAGAAAAAGGCTTGTGCTATACCTGCGGAGGTAAAGGCCATCTGGCACGAGACTGCCCCAGCAAAGATGACAAGAGCAAAGGCAAAAGCTAAGCAAAGGTGAAGAAGGAAATCACCTCCAACAGAGTGGAACAGGAACAACTAGCAGAAGAAGTGTTTATCAACGGCATGGAAATTGAGGAAGAAAAAGAAGACATCCTCACGATGGCTGCTAGACCAACAAACATCAAACCTTATGATGCTCTTGAAGGAACAATATACATCAATGGCAAAAAAGTCAGAGTTCTGTTTGATACCGGATCAATAGGAGCGAACCTGATTAGCGCCACCATTGTCACTACCCACTGAAGTCTATGTCAAGATTTGAAGACACCAATCAGAATACACGTAGCTATGAAAGGATCACGATCTAAAGGTCATAAAGAATGTTCAGTCAACATACCAGCAGGAAAGCTGAGTGCACCAGTGACTAGGATGTTGGTCGGAAACCTAGCAAAATACGATCCACTAATAGGAATGCCTTTCCTGGAACAACACCAAGCTCATATCAAATGTGGCAAATAGGCTATCCTGTTTTCCAAACAGAATATTCGAATTATTTGCACACATACTAGTGGCATGATACAAGCAGCAGTGCTTAGCACTCAAGATGTTATGGACCAATAGCCGGAAGTGTTTCCGGAGGAAATACCAGAAAACCTGGCGCCTCTAAGGAAGATAAATCACAGGATTGACCTCCAGGCAGCAAAGGAGCAGTGCTCTTTACCCACCTACTGAATACCAGAATGCTGGGCAACAGACATGAGTATATGGCTAAGAGAAAAGGAGAAAGCAGGAATCATCAAACGACAAGCAGTTTCATTGACACCACCCATGTTTACGGAAGAGAAAAAGGACAAGAAAATAATGAGGCCATTAGTGTACCTCACAGCGAGAAATGAGATCACTATTAAAGATGTTAAAACTATTCCAAACCAAACGATGATCCTGAATGGCCTAGCTAGGGCACGATACCGCAGCAAAATCGATTTTAGCGATGCCTACTTTCAAACAAGAGTGGAACCAGAAGATGTAAGCAACAATGCTTTCAAAACACCATGTGGATATTTTGCCAGCAAAGTTATGCTACAAGGAGACATGAATGCTCCAGGGACCTTCTTGCGCATGATGTCCAATTTATTTGCCGACTACTTGTGTCGGTTCATGTGGGTATATATTGATGATATACTCATTTTGTCCCATGCAGAGTCTGAACATTTGAAACACATATCTCTGATTTGTGACAAGCTCAAGGAGGCGCGATTCTATGCACGCAGAAAGAAATCAGAATTCTTCACCACAAGCATAGAAGTGTTAGGCCTTGTTATTAATGACGAAGGACTCTCACCAGCACCGGAAAAAATAGCAAAGATCGAAGAATGGACTACGCCATAGAACAAGAAACAGCTATGCGAATTGCTAGGAATGGTCAACTACATCAGTCAGTTTTTGCCACACATTGCAACCATTACATCACCTCTAATGGAACTCAGCAGAGTTGCAGAATTTGTGGAGACTGCCACCCAAGACCAAGCCGTGGATAATGTTAAGCGAGTTGTTTCAAAATATGAGGTTGTGAAACCACTGCAATATGATTTGTCACTTCCAATATGGTTGATAACCGATGCATCCAACACAGGCGTGGGAGCATGGGTGGGACAATGAGAAACACCTGAGAATGCAAGGCCTGCTTTGCTTCATAGCAGGAAATTATCTAAAGTCCAAATGAATTATGGTACAACCGACAAGGAAGCTCTTGCGATAGTTGATGCGTTGACGGTATTCCACCACATACTTGCCGGAAGCAAGTTTACTATCGTCACAGATCATCTACCTCTGACATACCTCAAGACATGCAGAACACCCACCAAAAAGAGCTATGATGGCAAGAGTTCATTGGGAAATAGGATACTGAAATAGTGTACACAGCAGGAAAATGGAACTATTTAGCAGATGCTTTATCCCGCCTTTATGATGAGAACGATGATTACCCACATACTGCAAACGATCCTACATCAGAAGACGAATTACCTAGTTCCTCACCTATTTCATCCTTCCTTTCCTGCGAAGAACCTACTATTGAACACGAAATGTCTCGTTTCGAAGCCCTCACAGTTGAGCACATTGGTGCTCATTCAAAATGCGCAAGCAACTGTAACCTGGAGCAAGCACAACTAGATGCAAACAATTACAGAAATAGCAAACAGCTAAACAAGTTGGGAGACCATCGAAGTTATACCAGTGGCCGGAGTGAGGAGGAACTCGAATATGGATCTATGCATTGGGCATTCTGCAACATACTCTTCTGCCCTGACCACGAGGAATTGAAACCTAAGACTAAGATCTATGCCGGCTCCCCCTGCAGCAGCCCACCAGTTATCGAAACTCCACCTAACACTGACAATGATCTAAATAATAGAGATTCCCATTCACCGCGCCCCCGCCTCAATATCCAAGCCATCAAAGAGCGTGTCAGGAAAGTCTGGGGCTGTAGCACAACCTCTACCGAATGTCATAACTCCGAGTACCCTGCATATCACCATAACCAACCCCTCTATGGAGGATCTCTCGCATACCTTAACCAAGTTCCAGTAGCGGAACCACCCTCCCTACCTCACGAAAAGCGAGAGCTCTACAAAGTTTATGAGACACCTGATGAGGAAGAGCAGGTAACGGTATTAGAAAGAGTGGTGGATGAAAGGTATATCATTCAAGGAGTGGATGACATGCAAAACATTTGCAGAGAACAAATAATCAAAGGATATAGCAGCGACCCTATCTACCAGTTAGTGAAGTATTCCAGCCGCAATGCACGAAATGGAAGGATGAAACAAGACAGAATACGCAACGGTCTACTCTACGCTACTACAAGAGGAGGAGACAATTGCCATTACATTCCGAAAGGTCACAGAGTCAATGGAGACACATTAAGAGAACGGACAACGGGGGAGATACATAATAAAGGACACCATAGCACTGATCGAAATCTACGATACTTAACGGAATACATCTACTAGCCAGAGAGGAGGAAGGACTTCAAAGACTATGTTCAGCAATGTGGCATATGTCAACTGAATTGGGAAATAACTACATTAACTACTGGCAACACCCTCTCGCTTCCCTTTCCTTGTGAGATATTTTCGAGCTACGCTCTCGATTTCATGAGTCCTTTCACTAAACTGAAGAGATATGATTCAGTATTAGTGGTAGTAGATAGAGCGGTTGGTTTCAGCTGGTTGATACCAACATCAGTAAAGGCTACTGCGATTTCGACAATGGAATTACTCCGCCACCATATTTTCACCCCTCATGGAATACCTACGTTGATGGTTAGCGATGCTAACCCTCTGTTCACCTCCCGGTTTTGGAAACAAATATTGAACACGATAGGAGTCGAACACATCATGTCTACCCCTGGCCACCACCAGACTAATAGACAAGAGGAAAGAAAGATCCGAGAACTGAAAACAGCATTAAGAAATGTTGTTAATGCATGTCAGTCCAACTGGCTTACCTCCCTCCATGAAGTAACAGCTTACTCCAATGCAGGTCACTCCGATACTATTAGAAGGTCCCCATATAAAGCTGTATATGGACGAGAATACCAACCACTGGATACCTCTAAAGTCAACGCTACGACAGTACCCGCATCCGATGATTATTACAATCGACACCAGGAAATCAAAAATGCGGCATACCAAGCGTTGCTGTTGGCTAGAGCAAGATCAAACAGAGTAGCAGTTAAGAGGAGGAACTCAAACAAGCCTGTGGAGATTGGGGAAAGGATCATGGTTTTTTGAGACCAATTCGCGACAGAATCTGGCAGATCTCCAAAATTACAGCCACGCTGGCAAGGCCCTTTTACAGTACTCGAATTTGACGAACACACCCAGACCTATAAGGTTAGCATGGACACTAGGGTGTACCAAAGGAAGAAAGGAGTTTTCCACTATCCTGTAATCAAACCTTACCACCCTAATGATGATTTCGAGTTCCCAGTACAAGCGTTCGCGAAGACGGTACCCATTCCCATCAACGAAGAATAGGAATGGGAAGTTGAATCAGTTATTGATTACAGGGAACGATATGGAAAGGGACAGTTCCTGGTTAGTTGGAAAGGATACGCAGCAAGCGAGAATAGTTGGGAACCTGTAGAAGGATTAGAACATGCAATGGATTTAGTACAGGCATGGTGGACAGATAACATGCCAGGAGATGAGTTTCCTACGGTATTTTCTGTGTTTATTCCTATATGATATTCTCCTACTAAGGATGTCTTTCAGAGCTATCAAGATGTACCCACGGTTGATAAAGGTTCTTGGGATCCTTATTTGAATTCTGATTATGATAGCGAGAATTAGGAATTTTCTTGCTATGTTTTGAAAGGAGAGTTTTATTTTGTTTTCGGGGTGTAACCGGTACTGGTTACTGGTTTAGGATTTTCATGTATCAGTTGATACTATTTGAGTTTTGAATTTGTTTCAGGAAATGAGGTGTGCCCCTAGTTTGATAGTATAGTGTTTGATACTCTATGTGTTTTATGTTTGGTTTCGAGTATCGGTTTGATACTATATATGTTTTATGTTAGGTTTCGAGTATCGGTTTGAAACTCTATATGTTTTATATTTGGGTTCGAGTATAGGTTTGATATTTTATATGTTTTAAGCTTTGGTTTCAAGACTACCAAATAGGAGTCTTACACATTATGACAATAAGGCTTCCGGTAGCCTAAGAAGTGTATTCAAGAACTGCTATTCTTCTCGTTAAAAGGCGCTGTCTTCAGTAGACAGCACTTTTCAATATACTTGGTTGAACAGTTACTCTGTTCAGTTCGCTTCAAGAACCTTTAGCTTGAATACCTACCAAACATCTTGGAGACTTCAGTAGTTGCGATACAGGAAGAAGTCTATTCAACAACCTTGGTAAAGCCTGCGGACTTGATTCGTTTGTTGCCACCATGGTAAAGAACAAAGCCCGTAAACCCTACAATTGCCGCATCTCCCAAAAGGCGGTTATTTTTTTTTTTTTTTTTGTTTATATCATATATTGCTTGTTAGGTACAAGAACGTGCATGCAGCGTAAGCTATGGCAAAAAGAAAACCTCCCAAAAGGCGGTTATATTATCATTATTATATTCGAAATCATGCCAGGTTCTACCCATACCTTGATTTCTCCTGACTCATTACCTATTCTGTCCTGGTTATCTTATAACCTCCACTACATACTCTGCTGCTCCAACTCCCATGAAGAATCCACTCTCATCAATATTGTAGGTATTACTTGATTTGATGGTAAATATCAGCATCACCAACTCATATTATAAGGTTAGACTTTTGTTCTTTTATGCCATAGATGTGGCTGAGCAAGGAAATGGTTTTCTCATAACTCATCATTATGAGGCATAGGTACGTTATATTGCACATGTTACTACTTTAGTCAATTGATTGGTTCATAATGTTAGGCATGTTTCATACATGACCTCACATGAGATCATGGGCTTTGTGCATGTGACCATTGTAGTCATAGGATTGGTTTATGATGTTATATGTTGTTTCACACATGATCGCATTAGAAGTCATGGGTTTTACGCAAGTGACCCCTTTGGTCATATGACTCGTTGAAGAAGGATTTTACTAGACACACAGTTGTGAGTCATATGCAGTACTCGACTCAAGCAGTGAGTCACACAGACGTAAATCACTACTATCTAAGGAGTCACTAGGACCCCTGGAGGTGAGCCATCTTCCGTCTCCTCTATTTTCCTTGCTCTCAAAATCTGTCCTCATCCCTTGGACTTCACAAACCATCCACTACCCCCCTCTCCTCCCATGATGAAGTCGCACTAGGAGTGACAACCATCCTCTCCTCACTACCCTCTTCCGCTTTCCTAAGCCTCATGGCTTTCCTCCCTCGAGGTTCTGACATACCTTTCGCGCTGCCATTTCTCATCCCACCCCTCTCTTAGTGCAGTCCCTTCTCACAGTCAATGCCGGTTCGCTGCGCATACTTGAAATAGCTGAGAACATGGTTTGCAGTATGCGGGAACTCATCAACATGCCCTAGGATTGATCTCGCTCCTGCCCAACATTCGCTTAACTGGTCGTATCTGATCTACTAAGTGACTCTATCACGCTGAGAATATGGAACTACATCAGAGACATGGTAAGATTGCTAGCCTTTTGCCTTTGGGGACCACCGAAAAAGACACGAGCACGATTACTTTGAGTTGAGATAGTCGCCTTTGGTTTTCACCCTGTCAAGACGGTTGAGACGAGTTGCACTTTACTGCTGCACCCTTTCTCGCATTGCATCCTACTGCTACCTTGTTCTACCTCCGCACTTCCAGGGCATCTCCGCTGGGCTTCCCGGTCCAGATTGCATTAGTCTCAGTGCCTTGCCACATGTCCTTTTTCCTTCCACTTGGGCTTTTCCCCATGGGTCTCCCACCACCTTCACTGGGTATTATCCGTTAACCATAGATGTTCATTGTGGTAGGCTGCCTAGGGCTTCAGCTGTATGGCTTGGGTTCAAGTTCTTTGGGGAGGTTCTCGCCATGGGTTTGGGCTACTGTAGCAGTATGGGATTTTTTTTGTTTTGCTAGACTTGGTGGCTTTCATATTACAGTCTTTACTGCTCATGCATACTGCAAGTTTTCTGGGTGGAAGGAGTTTTTTAAACTGCGTGGAGGCTTTTCGGGGGTGTCATGTTCCCTAGACTTTGGTCCGGTCTCCCAGTACGTATTTCTGTGTGGGCTACGTTAATGGTTTTTCTTCCAGCTCCGTGGGGGCTGCCATAGGGGGGTAAGTTAGTGTATCTGCAATAGCTTGCACTGCTGACGATGGTGTACCTTTAAATACTGAATAAAATTGACTATAAAAAAAGAAAAAGTTGAAGAAAAATCTGGGGGCATGAGCTAATCCGGGGTCTCCTCTATTTTCTTCGTGCTTGAAATCAACCCTCAACCCTTGGATTCCATGAACCATCCACCTGCCCTCTCCTCTCACGATGGCTTTACCCTAGGAGTGATGGCCACCTACCTCCACCAATAGCTGGCCTCTTCTACTTTCTTTTACGCATCGAGGCTTCCCTCCCTCTGGGATTCCAGTTTACCTTTCATGCTACCGATTCTCCCCTCACCCCTCTCTTAGTGAGTGTTAGGTATATGGAAATCTGAGAAAAATGCACAGACCTCATAGTAGGGTAACTGCGCACAGACCCTCGATTCACAAGAGTGCCAACACCCCACTCCGGCCCCCTTCTGGGCCACTCATGGCATCAGCGAGTTTACAAGAGTTGCGTCTGGTAACTAAAAAGTCTCATCAATGAAGCCCACTTCACAACATGGTATACATCGCCGCCATCCGTCCAACTGCATACCTTTGGCATGATATAGGAGAGGGGACCTTTAGTTACATCTAGGAAGTCGAACGGAAGAGATCTGTGGGATGCACATTGAGATAGTAGGCTTCAAAGTGAGGCTTCCTCAACTATAGGCCAAATGTGATGGGAAGTTTTCGGGAAAAGACTCCAGGAGGATGCCCGAGTAACAGAAGCTATTATGGATATACCGAATCCACCTATACCCTTTTGAGATCAACTGTAGGTTAGTTAGTCCTAGTAATAGGACCCCTCTATGAAGGCTGGCAGACCAAGAGGAAGCATTCTCAGAATGGAGGATCTAGATAGGTTGGAGCTGCTTGAGATGTTGACACGTCGGGCTCGGACTTGCAATTGGCACTAAGTGGCTGGGCATAAACTTGAGCACTTCATGTCTGACGACACTACGGGAATAATAGTCAACTAGACTAAAGTAATGTGATAGTCTACGCAGACATCTAAGTTAGAGGCCGCAGTTAGGAATAACGAATAGCGCAGTTATGAGAGTGGAGGAATACTACTTTGTGACTGCAAAAGGGTTTGATAAGTTTCGCGGTCAAACACTATGGGCACTCATAAGATTCTAGACATTTGCGTATTAAAACCTAGATGGTACTTTGGGGGCATAGTAGTTAGAAGTAGTCTACAAACACTCAGACGTGGGATATAAATATCGCAGTGCCTTCCGACCATTACAGACATCATCAAGGAATGGAGAAGAGATCTTATCAATATAATATTGTTTTACCTTTGAAATCTTTACTTTACCTATTTTTTCGTGACAAGCCTTTCTCGACAGATTCTCTGTATAAAGATTTGGCCTACGTCACACAGAATTATACCAGACCTCCGTGTTCACCTAACACTATATTGATAGTTCTTCTGTTACCAAGGCTTACTATATGAACCTTGTGTTCACTTCAAACTCCACCCTCAGCTCAGACTTCGATTACATGTTAGAAGCACCTCATTGTCTTATCTACATTCATACATTCACAGAAATCTGCGACACTGAGCTCATTGAAATCTAAGAAGAGTATATGCAAGAAACCTGGTGGTTCACAATACCTTTCGGGATCCCAACCAACGATCAATTCAACCTCATATATCCAATCTGGCAGTGTTCAAACTTCAAGTGGAGTTCTACTAAGTCTGAAGACTTTATCCAGTGGAGTACCCAGTAATCTAAAAAGGCCAAGAAACAAGGCACCGTCATCCGAGGGCCAGACATTCCCTCGGCTTGGGCCTAAAACCTATGCAAGTACTGTAATTACATTTCTAACCACGAAAAAGGGAAATTCAGGTCCTAAGTCCAGAATCGGATCCCCTGAATCTTTTTATTCATACACATCCAGAGTATCTCTGACTTTAGATACCTTACATATGATTCCTAAAACCTTTTAAAGAATATCGCGAACTCTGATACGAAGTACCCATAATCACACATCCATGGCTATTAAAGCAATTGGCCTATCAGGAAAGTATCACGATGGCTGAGATTCCTCAAGACCCGAGAAAAATAATAATGGCGGGAGAACCGATGGACACCCAACCAGATATGACAGAAAGAACCAATGATTCAGCCATATGGAGTTCCTCTCCGTCAACACCCCAGGAGCCTATGTTCTGGACAGGAGCTGTACCTGCTCACCAATCATCTGGTCTCTCAAGCACCTATCGGATATCACTGGCCTCCACACTAAAACTAGGTGGAGACCATGCTACCAAGCTAGCCAAGCTAGCTACCGGTTTAGGAATAACCTCGGGCCCAATAAGGCAAGATATAGACACCTTGCTCAACCAAGCCAATATCTTCTTCAAACATTTGCAGTGTGCTACCCAGGACAATACCCTGAAGTTACTTGAGGTTCAATGGCAAATCACAGCTGGACAAGATATCTATGGCATGGGATATGGCACTCTTGATGATGCAAGTGGCAGGTGTGGAATAGGAGGTCAAGCAGATCTAATTGGAGATGGTATGGAAAGTGGCAAAGAAGATAGATGCGCAAGATAGGTGTCAACAGGAATATGCAGAGGTAACTAGGAGGTAACATAGGATACTTAGGCAAGAAAGCCAAGTGGCATTAGACTGAGAACAGACACTGGAACAGATGGTCCTTAGTCTGAGGGCGGAATTCGTAGAATTTCGTGCTCCAAGCGTCACTTGGGAAAGAGAGGTCAACCATCCCCAGGGACAAATTGGCCTAGATCAGACGATCCGCCAAGCAGAGATTCGCAGATCCCCTGACTAGCAATACCAGCAGAATAATGAGACAAACAAGGGCCTAAAAGGACTAACAGCGGCCATAAATAAGATACTGGACACTGCACTAAGTCAAAAAGCTGCAGGACACGTACCTTAACCCGCTGTCAAAAAAGTGGATGACGAAGAATATTGGGCTCTGCCAACACAAAGGGAAAAGGGAAAGGGCAGGGAAGCCCCTGATGCAGCCCCCTCAGGTGCCTAGGGAGGTGACCCTAGACATCCTAGTGATGACAATGATGACAATAATGCAAGAGGAAGACGAAGAGGAAGTCCTAGTCAAGGCAGGTAAGGACAAACACCAGATCAGTCTGGTATGGCAGAAACAATTCCCAATGTGATGGCGCTAAATATGAAGCGACCATCAGAACCTCCTCTATTCTTTGAGGAAATGCCCGCAAAAGATATATATGTGTGAATTATACAAGACACCAACTATTCCGAAAGAAACCCGCGGATCTCGGGTGATGCTCAGGAACATGTTAGATATGCACTTAGTCGTACGAGAGGAGACATAGTACTCCGTTATACCGTTCGGTATTGGAAACCTATGGACGGACTTCCCGGGAAAACCCAGCAGCCGGAACTGGCGACGTGGACTTGTTTCAAACACGATATAATCGAACGATTTAGCGCGTTGGAAGCCAAATGACCCGGGCTTCGTACAACGAAGCTAGTCCTGTATGATAGTAGCATTGAGCGTTATCTGATGTTCATGCACAACCATAACATTCGTGCATGCATGACCGGAGAGTCCAGGAGAGCGGAAGTTGTAGATAAACTTCTAAAACAAATTGTCCCCAGGTTGTTGGCCCTGCAGTATACAACGGATCAACCATGGGAAGAGGTACTAAGGCACTGCGGTCAGTCAGAAGCAGGACTTCTGGCTAGAGAAAAGACTAGGTGAGACAAACAGTCCAAGCCTGAGGCAGTGCAAGAGGTTAAAACAGAAGACCGCAGAGACTCAAAACAAAGCCAAAAAGGGAGAATTAACCTTACGTTAAGGGAGGTGGAGCCCCACCACGAAAGCGAAAAAGGGACAAGGAGCAGGAGAAGCCTAGCAAAAGGTGGGGTGGTGCAGCAAAGGCCACCAACCCGAACTTCGACCGGGCTCATAGCAGTATCCCGCAGAGTCTAATCGACACGTGTAGGTGAGATGGAGATTGTACACATTGTCGAAAGAAAAACCAGATCTATCAGAGGTGTTGGGGAGACGGCCATATGTCGGCTGCACTGGTCAGCTCAAGACCAACAAAAATGGGAATTTGATGAACGAGAGCCGCTATTTTGAAGCCTAAATTAGCACCAAAAGTCGCAACCGTGCAGAATGCAGCGCAGGTTAATACGATCTGGGAAATGGCGGGCAACTAACTGCGCTGGGTCAGTTCATTGGCACCAACGGCAATGGTGTTTGGGTATTCAGTATCCAGATAGAGCTGGAATCGAAATGGAAACCCCCTTCAGCTGTGGTGTATTGGGTACCGACCACGACAGGGATTGGGTATTCCGGGTGCAACTACTGGAGTTGAAAACTCAAAATGATCAATGCGGCATGAAGCAAGTCTCTCTTTCCAAGATCTAAGTAAGCAGGCTCGAAGTGAAGGAACTCCACCAGGGATTTGTGAGCTCGCACACAAGAATGAATATATGGAGAGTCTTGATCGAATGACAGGATAGTTAACATGCCCAAATTTCCCTGGAGCCAACAGTACAAAGTTCCTCGAGTGACATAGGGGTCACCCACGACTCGTACGCAAGCAGGTTACTATACCGAAGAAGTTGGGACATAGCAATGCAAGATCTCCCTGATAACAATACACGATAGGAGGACAACCGACGTGGGCCATTCCACCCACTATATGAGTTTGAGTTGTATTATATGCATGTACTATTTTGCCTTCTGGCCAGAGTGTGGGATAGGGATGTAACGCATTGGTGCGCAAGGCCCCTCCGCAGGAGCTGGATGTATAACAAAACCCTGGGGGAAAGGATTGGTGAAAATGGGAGCCCAATAGTAGGGAAGTAAAATGGTTAACAACTGCGCGAAAATCTGCTTTGAGCCTAGGTTTGCCATGTCATGAGAAGGCATCCAGCCTTGAAACTGGTCATGTGACATTCAGTCCCGGTTAAATGCCGCTTTGTATGTTCACGTAGATTGTTAGAGCTAAAGGAGTTACTAGTTTGTCTGAGGAAACCTCAATAGTTGAAACTACAGGGGCATAGTGACAAAGACCTTGTTATCTACACCCGACACCAACAATGTGTAAACGAAAGAACCTGGCATGTCTTATCCAGGCCAAGTGCGTGGAATTAAATGCTCCAAAACCAAATCGATACAACTGTTTGCAGGGGATAGCTTGCCTCCACCTACACGATAAGCAGTACAAAGTTAAAGTCTTGTTAGACTCTCAATCCAATGTTTTCCTTATCAACAAGGGCATAGTTGAAGTCCTTCGTATTCCTATAGTAGAATGCAACAAAGCAGTTGATATCTTAGGCTTTAATAGATCATCAGCCACCTCTGGAGGGAAGTGTTATACTCCCCCTGTGAGATTGTAAATAGGAAAAAATCCCCCCATCTTCGAAGTATCACGTGAAGTGGCTAAAGCAGGTTAGTATGGAATGTTAATTCCATTTGGTTAGTGGCATCGTGGACATGCAGTGTCTCACATAGAAAATACATGAAATTGGACCTTCTCCGCAAAATGTTGTGAAAACTGTGGGGAAGAAGATGAAGGAAGGGTGGATAAGTTCAAATATGACAAATCCGTCGCTTGTGACCCTAATGCATACCGCATCGGAAGAATTGTAGTCATCAAAAATATGCTGGAACTCGAATCATTACCTAATGAATACAGGCATTTCAATCATTTGTTTGAAGCCCAGACAGCAGAAATACAAGCCTCTAGATGAACATTCAATCACGAAATCAAGTTGATTCCCAGATCGTCTCCCCCCGGGGGGCCAATATATCTACTATCTGAAAAACAGCTTAAGGCTTTATGGGAATACTGGGAAACAAGGATTAAGCAGGGAAAAATTACACGAAGTGAATCTCCTGTAGCAGCACCTGTATTATTTGTACCCAAACCTGATGGAAGGCTATGCTTGGTTGTGGATTGCCAGAATCTAAACATGATTACTATCCTTAACAAACATTAGCTTCCATTAATGTCCGAACTCAGAGATAGAGTAGCTTGTTTAAAGATCTTCTCCAAACTAGACCTTAAGGATGGCTACCACCTGCTTAGTATTAAGGAAGGTGATGAATGGAAGATGGCTTTTCAGACGAGATATGTGCATTACGAATTTAAGGTTATGCCATTCAGATTGGTTAACGCTCCCACAACCTTCCAAGATGTGATAAGTCAAGTACTTAAAGAAAACTTGGATGTTAGAGTCGCGTGTTATCTTGACAATATTCTCATCTACTCAAAGGATCAAAAAGGATATATTGAGGGAGTCAAAAAGGATTGACAAACTCTGTAGGACTTTCACTTCACTGTATCGCTAAAAAGGTCGACCTTCCATGCCACTGAGGTCGAATTCCATAGCTCTATGGTAGCGGTCAGTCAGGTTTCTATAGGCACCTGCAAGGTGGAATCCATAATGGTTCAGGAAGCATTTAAGTGTGTTAGAGAAGTACAAGTCTGTATCGGATTCGCTAACTTCTATCGACATTTGATAAAAAACTTCTCCGCTATTTGTAAACCCATAACTGAGACATTACAGTGAAAGTCCAAGAATTTCAAATGGGGAATGGAGCAAGATACGGTGTTAAAAAAATTAAAACACCAATTCACCACAGCCCCCATACTCTACCACCTCTTCCCAAGCAGAGACACGGTGGTAGAAACTGTCACTAGCGATTTGGCACTCTGGTGCGTGCTTTCTCAATACTTTGAAAAAAGGTTATATCCAGTAGCTTTCCATTCCAGAAAACTAAACTCAGTGGAGCTCAATTATGATATTCATGATAAAGAACATCTCGCAATCCTGGAAGCACTTAAGGAATGGATATACTACTTGATCTGAACAAAAAAGCACTTGCAGTCTTTACCGACCATCACAAGCTATAATACTTTCCCACCTCCAAAGTCTGGCGTGGCCATCAAATTCAATGGGCTCAGAAGCGCATAGAACACAATTTTTAGATTGTATACCAACCAGGCGCAAAGGGCGGAAAGCCTGATTCATTAAGCTGACTGCTGGAGTACCATGCTGTGGAGGGAGCTACGCATTGTGAACAACAAACTTTAAACGAGGAAAGCTTCTCCGTATTGTTGGTAGCAAGGGTAGGTGATGAAAAAGAAAACTGGGATGGAGATAAGGATTTGGATTTGGAACCTCCAAGAGGTGGAAAAGAACCCATTATTAGGGTCAAAAGATTGCATGAAAAAGGCATATTTGCCAGCTAAAGGCGCAGGAATGGTGGCAGGACATGATATGAATGCTATTAAGGATGACATTATTCTAAAATATGTACAAGCATTAATAAGCACGGGTATAGGCGTAGGGCTGCCTGAAGGATCTTAGGGAATAGTTGCTCGCAAAAGCACGTTAGCGGTCCGAAGCAGACGCTCTACTACTACTGCACCAATCGATGCTGACGGTACCGGTGAACACAAGGTCGTACCATTCAACCACAAAAATGACGACTGCCAGATAAGAATGGGTGATCGCATAGTACTGCTAGTGGTAGAAATGGTCAACACTTTAGGCATGATGGAAGTTGACGACTTGGAAGACTCAGAATGAGGAGCCGCAGGATTCAGAAGCACTGATATAGCAACGAGATCCTTGATCGTTATGGAACAGGAACCAAGAATCAGTTACCAACAGGTATCGACTAAAGGCAACGAACACTAGTACAACATTTCGGAAGTACCGGAGAAAGTTCTAATGTCAAGTGCAATAATCCTGCAAAAAGGAAGGCAGCAGTTCAATCCAGAATTCTTAAGGGAGATACCGGCAGCTATCGTACAGATATAGTTTGGAGCCAATAGAGGGAAGAACACACTAGGTTACCAGACGAAGGAAAGGGTTTCCCCAAGGATTGGACCTCAATCGACAATCTACTATACTATAAGCAAAGACTATTTATGCCAAATAGTGAGGCACTATATACCAAGATCGCAGAAGGATGTCACGATGCCAAAGTAGCCGGACATTTTGGACAAGAAAAAACTTGAGAAATCATGGTGCGGGACTTCTCCTGGAATGGACTTGCGGCATAGGTCAACGACTATGTACGATCCCGTGATGAATGCCAATATAATAAATCCCCTGGATACGCCAAGTAAGGATTGCTGCAACCATTGCAAATACTATATGCGGCTTGGCCATCTCTCTCGGTGGACTTTATTACACAACTACCAGAGTTGCAAGGATCTACTCAAATAATCGTAGTAGTTGATATTTTTGCAAAAATGGCAGATTATATCGGACTTGAGACCTCACTTATAGCCAAGGATTTGGCAAAGGCATTCCTAAAAGCGGTATGGAGGCTGCACAGTCGACCAACCCAAATCGTCTCCGACATGGACTTTAAGTTTACAGGAGAATTTTGGGAATCCCTATGCAAAGTAAAAGAAATTAAGCGAAGAATGTCAACGGCATACCACCCTGAGACTGACTGATAGACTGAACGTATCAATCTAAGGCTGGAATTGTACCTGTGAAGTTTTGTCAACTATGATCAGGATGCCTGGTTTCAACTATTACCTCTAGCTGAACATGCCTATAACAACTCCGCAAAGAACACTCACGGGATGTCACCATTTTATGCGAACTGTGGATTACATCCACAGATAGAGTAGATAAAGGAGCACTTAGCTCAAAACCCCTAAGCAACACTCTATGCGAACTGGATTAAGACTGTAGATGAATAAGCACGAGGGTTACTAGAAAGAACAAGGCAAGGAATGTCAAAATATTATGACCGGAAAGCTGGACTACAGCCAGACTTTAAGATCGGGGACAAAGTAATATTAAATGCAAAGAACATTCGAACCCAACAGAAATGAAAAAAGCTAAGTCACAAGCTATGCAGTCCTTTTCAAATCATGGAAAAGTGCGCATCATGAGCCTTCAAGCTCAATATATCCGATCGATGGAACCTTCACCCTGTGTTGCATGTCGCATTATAGGAACTCTACTGCGAATTAGTTCACGATAATCGCCAACAGCCCCGTAGAGAACCGGAGGACACTGACAGCGATCTACAATAAGAGGTTGAAAAAATAGCAAGAAACGAGATTCAATCATACAGAAAGCGGGTACGTGGTTGCTACCAAGAGAAGCGGAAACTGTGGTACTTCGTCAAATAGCAAGAGTATTCAGAAGATGAGAATACAAGGAAGCAAGCTACCGGTATGCAAAATGTGGAGGAAGTTGTGGAGAATTTTCATAATAAAAATCCGCACATGCTGGGAAGGACAGAAGCAAGATAGTGAGGAAAAGGTTTTCCTACCGTGGCGAAGTAAATGCGGGAAGTTTTTAACCCTGAACACATTGAGTCTTACGATGTATTTAGAAGAAGAAATTATCAAGGCATTCGAGGAGAAGTCTGGTAGGAGGGAGCTCATATTAGGCATAATGAAATCAGAGATAAATGTACAGACCTCATGGTAGGATAACTGTGCACAGACCCTCGATTTGCCACAGTGCTAACCCCCTGTCTGGCCCCCTTATGGGGCACGCACGTTATTAGCGAGTTTTCGAAACTTGCGTCCCATAACTAAAAAGTCACATCACTGAAGCTAATTTCACAACACCATATATGTCGCCACCCTCCCTCTGACCGCATGCTGTTCGCAAGATATATGGGAGAGAACCTCTGGCGACATCAGGGAAGTGGAACGGGAGAAATCCAGCAGAGGCACATTGAGATAATAGGCTTTAAAGTTGAGATTCCCCAACAATGTGGTGAATGTGACGGCATATTTTCCGCGAAATACTCCAGGAAGAGGACCCTGTGACAGAGCCTATTAGGGGTATACCGAATCCATCCATACTCTTCTGAGATCAGCTGTAGGTTGGTTGGTCCTAGTAATAGGACTCCTCTACGGAGGCCGACAGACCAAGGTGAAGCAGGCTTGGAATGGAAGACCTAGATAAGTTGGAGCCCCTGAAGATGTTAACACATCAGGCTTGGACTTGCGAATAGCCCTAAGTTGCCCAGTATGAACTTGATTACTTCATGACCGTAGAGACTACTGGAACGATCGTCTACAAGACTATAGTAATATAATTGTCTTTGCGGACATCTAAGTTAGAAGCCGCTATTTGGAATAACAAATATCAGAGTCATCTGAACGGAGGAATACTACTCCGTGACCGCGAAAGTGTATCATAAGTTTCAGTGTCAAATGGTGTTCGCACATTCAAGATTCTGGACATTTACGTATTAAAACTGGGATAGTACTTTGGGGGCATAGTAGTTAGAAGTAGTCCACCAATACTTAGGCGAAGGATATAAATATCGAAGTACTGCCCAAGCTTTACTGACATCATCAAGCAAAGGAGAAGAGATCTTATCAATATAAGATTGTTACACGATTGAAATCTTTACTTTTCCTATTTTCTCCAGATGGGCCTTCCGCTACAGATTCTCCGAATAAAGATTTGGCCTACGTCCCTCCGAATTATATTAAAGCTCGGCGTCCACCTAACAGCGAGGCCCGTCTTCGCTGGTGGCAACTGCTCTGTTTCCATGCTTCAGACGGCTGCAAATAGGATTCGTAGTCTTTGACGATATGTTTTGACCGGCTGTTTGGTCGACATTAGCCCTCTCTCTTTTTTGGAGACCACAGAATACGACACAAATACAGTTACTGCTAGTCAACAGGGTCGCATTCAGTTGCTACCTCGATCTAGCAGTGGGATCACCTTGCACCCTACTGCTACACTATTCTCTTACCTTGCACCCTACTGCTTTGCCCTCTCTTACTGTACCCACCAGCGGTCTGATATGTCAGTTGCCTTGCTTTCTTGAAACACCTTCACAGTTTCAGCTGCTAGCATATATATCTGGCTTAGTTGTTTTGGCATTTTTTCTATTTGGTTTTTTCTTCTGCATTTTTTCGACATGTCCGGTATAGTTACCTGGCCCTGTGTTCCCGCTTGTTCCTAGTTATGTTTCCCCTATCCTTTGTAGTCACTTGTGGGATTGGTACCGGCTTTCCTTTAGGGCAAGATGTACCATTAGGCCCACCCCATATGGTCTTGGGGATAATATCGGGCCTAGCAGAAAAAGGAATGGGCATTGTTAATACCATAGTGAGGGCTGCATGCGAGTTCTTGCACCCTAAACAACAATGAACATATGATGAAAAAAAAAATGATGAAAAACATGAAAAAAAAAAAAAAAAAGCCCGGAGTTAAGCTCTTCAGCCTTCGTTCTAGGTTACTTTCTTGCTAATTACTTTATGCTTTTACTGATATAGAACCTTTATGCTCTTCACGAATACCTACCTATGAGACGAGAACTCTACTACACATGTGCAGTATAACAATGAGTATGATAGGTGATAAGGACAAGACACCCGCGAGTCTCGCCCACCTTGTCATAGGCATCGGCCTAAGAGTTAATGTCGACAAGAGAACAGAGAGAAGTATCATCTAGTAGTTTCTGAGAACTGATACCAATTAGGGATCGTCACATTTTCGCACTTGTTTTATTCCATCCTGTACTATAAGGTTCAGATTCATATATATACATACCTTGTCAAAGTAGTTATTAATTATATTTGGATTATTACCACAAATGCTGTGCTTGTGGTACATTTGTTTACTGAACCATGATCTCACTTCTGGATGTAATTTATATGAGGAACCATGAACCCAATTTGCTGATAGGATCCCATTTGGTTGACGCTTTTGATAGATTTCTTGTGCACATTCTCAAAGTTCCTCAACCATCAAGGTAAAGCCTAAATTCCCCTAGTGTTCACATCGTTCCAGCAAGAATGACTCTTCAGTTGGTGTGAGCTTTTATCGACTTTCGCTCTCACACTTCTTCGATTTTCGACCACGTATTCGATTTCGTAATGTTGATGCTCGTATACCAGTCATTTCAGCTGCGCTCTGAGAACTTGATCCCTCTTGTCTTACCACAAGATCGATCGCCAGCTGTTCTCATATCTCTTGCCTAAGTGTTGGCTCTGGACTTCTTGAGTGCTCATCGGATTCTGTGTAGTGTTCACCGGTATTGCTATCAAGTTCCATTTTGGCACTGTTACTACTGTGATGTCTTTTTCTATTCTTCGTGTTATGTTCTGCTCCAAGCTTGTATTTAGGCTATATAGATTTACTACTTCTTACACATCTTACGTCACCTACCTTCTGGAATACCCACACCTTTACCCACAATATATAGTGTAACAGCTACTCCTTTTCTCAGCATGATGCTGCTGTTCGCTGAGCCCCCCTGTTCTTTGGCCCCTCGGGCACTTTATTTACCAACGTCAGCCTGCCTTGTCTCAAGGGCTGGTAGTTCTCCCTCCTGCTGTTTTCATGATTTACTGCGAAAGTAAAAATATTAGATCGCACGGATTTGATTCGGGAATCTTTGGGATATGAGCGGCTTGGCTAGTCAGGCTGCGGAGAGTTTTCGAACAGTTTCCATTTCAGATTGAGACCTACTTGGGGTAAATGGTTGTTCCCAAGCACCTTCCTTTGCCGCTGGTTGTGAGGTTTGATGCAAAATAGTTGGCGGGGTGAAATTCAATGATAGAGTTAGATGTAGGTAGAGCCGTGGGTGCATGGTTCAAGAGAGTATCTCTGCTCCAAGAGCTTGTCTGTGCTCCCGCGTGAATGTATGGTAATAGCTGCAGGGTTTCCAGTGGTGTGCTACACATAAACATAGACATGCCGAAGCCAGAAAAAGTTTTCAGGAGACATATCACCAGAGTAGGGAGAAAAGGTACAACTATGCTCATGGGGGTTGTTGAACAGTTGATTTTTGTATGCGTGGAAAACGGTCATCACTCGAGGGCCCCCCTGTGTGAACGAAGGCGTGATTTATCGCTAGTCTTGTAACACTTTGATCGGGAGATCAGGGTGGTTAGCGACTCGGTTCTGCTAGGGGGTGTCCATCTGCGGGAAGCCCTTTTTGTTAACCACGGTTCCGGATTCCTTTTTGACCGCAAATCCAAGGAGGTACAAGCTTAATAGTCGTGATAATTCAGATCGAAGTTAACGAGGCAAGTACCGGCATCGATGTCAGGTGGGAAGGGGCCGTCCATTGAATCTAGGTTGTAAATAATACATGGCTAGTCACCAGTGGAGGTACCACACCGGGTTGGAATGGAGAGAAGTATCAAATAAATTGTATAGATAACGAATAACTCAGTAGACATGTAATATTCTATACAGGAGTCGAATTTAGGCATTGTAGCAGACCGCAACCAACCGTAATCAACCCTAGTGAATCATGCCGGAGCCGTGATGGTGCTCGATTTCTCGTTCAGACTTTTGCTACTCGAGTATAACCGTTGACAACCAATACTCAACATTGTTGCTCATCATGATCGAGCGATCCCCAAAACTCCCACTTGAGCGACACTCTGTGACGGCGTGCTTGCCACTGTGCTATCTATAGTGGTCCGGAAGTCGGCAATCACAACCAAATGACGCCGACGCCATCAGGCCACACCCCCAAAGCCAACAAAGGAAATCGACGTCACAAACCATTCTATAACCACAACCGCCGGCCAAAATAGGGCAGCCGAGATCAAATAAGCCAATGAAAAATTGAGAGACATTTTCATAAACGGAGAGAGAAGAAGGAACCGACACCCCTTCGGCTTCGCTTACTGGATGCGCGCGGGTGGTTCGTTCCCGATGAGCTCCGGGCTGAATGGAGGTGTGGTGTTGGCTTACCACCTGGACCCTGGTGCCATCAGGATGACGATTCTCGATCACACTGTCACCGGGCCATGGCCGATCACCGTTTTATCACTCTATCACGGTGTTCCAATTTGATCGATCTTCTGGGTCGCGATTTAACCCATCACTAGCATGACACAAAACCCTACGAACTACTCGCGCGGCCGAGTTGAAGTCGCGCACCCAAAACCAGTAATGATCGTTGGGCCAATGGAAATAAGCATGACATGATTAATGAAGTATGGTGCCGGCCCCCTAGAATCAACCCTCATGACAACCAATCTTTCCCAACTTCTCAGCAGTCAACAACAACACCACATATCATTATTTTACTTATTCCTTCTGTATAATTCTCCCAAAACATATAAAGAGCACATTTACAAAGCAGATTTCATCCAAGATGTGTGGTTCTTTCTATAATAGCTACTAAAGTTGAGGCAAAATTTGTGTGGAGCAAGGTGGTTGGCACTTGTACGGGAAAGGAAGGTTTTTGCTGAGTAATACACCAACATATTGCCTAAAGCAGTATAGTCAGATACCATATTAGGACTAGTGCCCTGACTCTGGATTGCACTGAGGGTCGATTCTAAGGGGCTGGCACAATACTTCATCAATCATGTCATGCTTATTTCCATTGGCCCAACGATCATTACTGGTTTTGGCTGCGCGACATCAACTCGGCCGCGCGAGTACTCATCGGGAATTTGGCATTTAGTGTTGATGATATCAGTGGAATACCGATGATGACTATTGCGGATTGCCACACCCCAATTAATTCATGAAGGCAATGTAATTGGTGGTACTACCAGATATCAGTTATCGTACATCGGTGCATGTCCGCGTAATCGGAGTTGAGCGTCTCGCTTCGGAATATGTCAGATTCTTATAGGGTGCAAAAGGGGTAAAGAGTGTATCATACATCTCTGGATGCATTCTTATAATGCCTCAATTCAGTAAGGTTACGGGGTTACAGAGAAGAAATGAATGAATATGAATATTTTGTTCATTCATTTTAGTGCACAATATGACACATAATATTACTATGTGAGATCTTGGTTGGATGACTAAACTTGGGAACCTGTGCGGGTCGGGTCAGCCCTTTCTCGACCCGAGCGAACTAATTGACAGCCTTGCGACGAAGGGGCCGACCAGGAGCCGCGAAGAGCGGGGTGTGTCCACACCATCCCGTATTGAATTGGGATTTGTTTAGATTGTGCATCGGGTGGAGACCTTGGGAACGGTTACCAATTTTGTATTAGGCACAAGCGCCATTTCTGGAATCTTGACTTATCCGGCAGTGTTCATGGATTAAATCCCCCATCTGACCACCGCACCGGAAACAGGCTCTCGATATCGATTCCCGCTCTTTTATGTAATTCCCTTCGGTGGATCTGCTACCGGGCTCTGAACTAGTGCTCTGTAAGTACGTTCTCCAATGACATTTCTTTTACGTATTCTCGCCTTGAGAAAAGCCCTATTTTTAGCATTAGTAATATCTGGGATTGTCCGCACAAAATCTCTCCGTGGGGCTAGACTGCCTTTGGCGTGGTCGAATTTTCGGGTGGGAAACAAGAGCGCTAATGGCCGTTCGTCAACATTGGGCGTAAACACAGTTAGACAGGCAAAGCATATTGCTAGTCCAACCCCTGAGGGATGAGAGGGTATCATGCGGGTAATTCGTGGGCCTCCTATGTGATTGATAGGAGATGGAAATTATATAAGGATGGTGCCTCCGCACCCGCCTCGAGCCCCCACATCCTAGATCAAATTTTGCGAACACCTTACAGCAGCATTTTGAACCTCGAAAACAAGCGATGCCTGTAATATCCCTCACAGTCCCTGATTTTTAACGGAAAATAATTCGAGAATCTCGTGGGGCTAACTTTGTTCTGCAACAAACTTGTAGCTAGTGGTATGGGGATTTATCGGGGAGGGTGTAGCATTAGTGCTCTTTCACAAACTGGTTTTGGGCCGCGTGTGGGAATGGGACGGGTTGCCTGATCACTGAGGGTAGGAAAGCTGGAGGGGAAGGGAGTGGTGCCAAGGTAGAGGGATTGACTATTGGGCTATAGTTATCGGCAGTTAGGTAATGACATAGCAGTGGGAACATTGACAAGTACAATATGATAATTGGGATAAATGGTGTGGAAATACGTGAAGAGTACAAAGAGTGTTAGAATAAGTGATATAGCGGGGCCAATTGCTTTACCGTCGGACATGCATGACCCGGGCGATCGCCTGTATCATGCTCCGCCATGGGTAGAGTGGTGCCTGCGGAAGTCGCAGACAAATGAGCAAATGGCAGCTGTAAATTTAGTACTTCATTCCATTCTGTTTCCAGGCTCGGCTCGGGAATCTCACGAAACAGATTCGGCCAGCCATGTAGCTAATTCTATCGAAACGTTTTTATTGTCTTTGCTATCAGCAACTGTTTACATCTGGGTACCGGAAAATAGTTGCGAAAAAGGTGTTACTGCCGCGGTATCTCCACAGACTGCTCTCAAACCAGAAAAGAAAGAAAACCTTTTATCGCAAAGAGAAAAACAGCATTCTCGAAAGCCTCCCGCCCCGAGGGCTCAATTGGGCCTTGCTACAATCATGAGAGACCCCACAGGAAGAAATCAATGCTCAGGATGGCAAAAATGAAGAAGACGGCGGACATCCCAGCAGCGGGTGCAATAACGGGCACTACAAAACCAACCAAGAAGGTACCGAGCCAATTAGAGGTGAAAGGAATTGCTTTCGCTGCCCCGACTCCCTTTGGTTCAATTCTATGGGAGGCCACCATCCCAGGCAGGGGGCCCAGCCCGATAGAAAAGGCTGAGACGAAGAGCAGGGTTGCAATCGCGGAGAGGATACCGAACCCGAAGAGGATGCTAAAGCCAAGGAGACCGGAGAAAGCGCCCATGGTAGCTAGAGATGTCAAGAGCAAGATCTCGTGACTTACCTTATCGAACAAGAAGGCTAACGTAATTTACGGGGCAACGGCTCTTCACCCGAATCCAGCTCGGCCCTGATGGCGCAATCTGGGACATTCTATGAGGGGTCCTAGCACCACTCCAGATCAATAAACCTTTAAGTATACATATGAAATGAATGTAAAGACCAAAGAGACCATTACGCCGATAAGGAAAACCCCAATTAAAGCCCCAACTACCATAAATTGGTTGACAATCTTGAAATTATCTCCTCTCCCGGACCTGAATTGCATCCACCACTACCCCCCACCTTCATCTTCACTGACATCTCCAGAAACCTCTAATGCCTCCATTTCCTCCCAAAGGTCATCTACCTCATCAAGTACTATCCACCCAATTGCTTCCCCATCCTCCACCTGCTCTCTGTCGCCTCACTCTCCATTATGAGACAGCTGCTTCCGTGACTGCCTGTTAGCCTTCCTGGCAGCCTTGGTACCATCTACCCTTCCCCACTCTTCCTATAACTTGAGTATGGTTTCCAAAGTAACTACAATGGCTTCCTTAAGCTTCTGGCAGTCCAAGGTCTTTCCTTTTTTCTATTTTTGCCACTAATTTGCGGTACTGGTGGGAGGTTTCCTTATTAACTGCCTGATTGGCTATTCACGGCTGGAAGCTTTCAGACAGGCCGGAAAGGAGCGATTTAAGCTTGAGAGAGTAGGGGGTAGTACGCGTGACATGGGAGAATGCTGTTCGGGTTGCTCTGCTGACCGAGCACGGTGTTTTAGGAACAGCATGAGTGGCTATCGTAGCCGCGCATGAGGAATGTGAGATATCATCTTATTCTGCCTCCCAATCCTCACTCACAAATGGCCCTGTCCACACGAGATAATACCATACCCAAAAGCTAGGATGTATAGAGTGTCGGTTACATCGCGGTCACACCTGCTTCATGAACGCAATCGGCAGGAAATCCACCAAACACCGCCCAGAAATGTCCAGTACGCCGTTTCCTTCCCTGTCCTACAAAGAAAATAACATGTTGGTATTATCGGAGTAGCAACGCTAACCACAGACAACCCTGGTTCAGGTCCCGTGATCACGGACATGCCTCAATTGTTAAAGCCAGATTGAGACACCGTGGGAAAGTAGCTAACGGGCTGTTTGGGATAGGGTAGTCTTCACAGGGGGCAGTATGGGGGCCTTCTCATGGGTCTGGGATTCGTTAGGTTAGCCGAGTCCTTCGTTCGGTTAGATTATGTGTATTGTTTATTTAGATTGGGGCGGATTTAGGTATGCTCCACCCGGGATCCCCATCGAGCTCGAGAAATCCCCCTCCCCCCCCCCTTCCCACTCCTGCACAGTACCCTGAGTACTGGGAGTCTGAGGGCCCTATTGATGAGGAACTGATAGATGCCGGGAGATTGTCTCCATCTAAATATTTCTTACGGGATACTGATCCGTTTTAGGCTTTGGTGGTGCTCGAGCTTTTAAAAATCAATACCTGTTAGCCAACACACAATCGCGACTGGGGTTTCCCCTTCGTATCAATTACAGCCGCTATTTGAACAGTGCTCCATCGTATTAAAACAGTTGATTGATGACATCAGATTTCATATGTTAGGAATAGAGTGGCTCGCATCTGGTCCTTTTTTGCCTAGTGACCAAGCTTCGTCGTGGTAGATTTGCTGGGACTGCATTGCCGAAGGAGGTATTTGCAACCCATTCCACTACGATCTCCCGGCCCCCCACCTGCCATACGCCAACCACCGATAGTGTCACCGCAAGCTACCATCCCACACCCAAACCCCCAGAATTCGCCAAGACCTTCATCAATTCACCCCATACACAGGACAAGTGGGATCATAGAGTTAACTAGCGTTAAGGTTAGTGTTGAGTCGGGGTCCAACCTCTCATTTCCAACTCGGGTCAAGTCACGAGACCGCTTCGCAAGCTTGTCCACCACCATGGTAGGACGAGGGCAGAATACAGATCCTGCTCCGTCAGGTCCCACAGAGAGCTTTGACGCCAGTATTTTCCGGAAGGACAAGGAAGCTGACCGACCCTACGATAAGTTCATCATTATAATGTCTTCGCTCTTCTTCTGTTTCTGCTAACACTGGCCTGCAGGTACCCATTAAATAACCGGAACCATGAAGAAAGGCGCACAGGAAAGCTAGAAAATAACAAACACATCAGGGCCTCCGGCATGCCATATCTAACTAACCCCACTGCGCCCTCCCCTCGATACTTCCCATTCGCGGCAGTTTATAGATCTCGTTAGACCCCCCGGGGCCTCTGCAGATTCCGCATCGCAGATCGCAACCGGTCCCCACTGCCCTGTGGGGAAAATGTGAGGTATCCTACTCTTGGCTGCGGTCATGTCCTGCAGACGGGAAAGGAGTGTCTCACACCTTAGGGTCCTGGCACCGTGGCAAAAGCGCCCTCCTCGAAATTCTCCTCACCAGACAAGCTACTAATTGCCGTCTCCACAGTAGCCCCCTTCGCACTCTCCGCACAGGGCCATCATGTCCCCATATGCGCCGCGCAAACTCTGTAGTGGTTATGATGAAGTTGGAAGAAGCCTGGTTGGAAGAAGCATGTGTCCCTATGCACCGTAGAACCCTCACTCTACTGGGAGGCTGGAAAGAAATAGATTTAGCCTGCAAACCAATTGGGTTTCGTCGCCATAGGATACCTTTGTCGACCGTGGTGACTCAATGTGGAGTTTCACAATCCCTCCGTGACCTTATTAGTAACTCTTGATGGCAGCTTGCGCGTACCGCAGACACTGTTAATATCGTTTCACTCATTTCCTTGGCCCAAAATCAATTACCTTAACTTTGGGAAAATGGGAAGTTGTGGCTTCTGCGAACTCCCAAATCACACATGGATATCGCTTAGTAGTCTAAACACTGTCTATCGCCCAGACCCAATAACATATTCCCCAAAACTCTCTCTATCGCTCATCATTCCCCGCACTTCCAATTAAAACTCACATTACCAGTAGATTCTTGCTTTCACCATCTCCATCTAAAAGCAATGACATTTGTGCAAAATTAATGATAAACGACAAGGCTTCACGACAACCGACCAGCCTCGATGATGGTGGAGCAGTGGCAATGCTCGAGCGTTCGATCATGGGTCCCCTCAATCACGCTCGAGCACCTAACTAGCAGTTTCGTCAAGATCTGACCTACATGTCTGTTAGGAACCGACTGTCACCTGTGCCTGTCAAACGCAGAGCTTAACTGGGTGGTTCTGGAATCCAGATTTCCACAGCCAAGAAATCTGCTATAGCTTTTCACTTGATGTGAGCCTGGCATGAAAGGTTGAGAGATGAGCGTCAGATCCTATTACCCATTTCCTTCTGGGCCACATTATTACTAGGTTTATCTTGGCGTAAGGGTACATGCTAGTAGTTGACTGTATCATTGCTTTAGCACAGCAGGATCAATGGCAGGTCGTTACTACGATACTTGGATTAGCTTCCTCTTAGTATAAATCACCGGCGCTTACCCCGGAGTTGGACTTCGGAGTTCCATCTGAGTAATTTGTTCCTGTACGCGGGGGTATAGTGCTAGTCAACAACTCGACAGAAGCGAATACGAGAAGAGGAGTAAACAACAATGGAACAGCGGTGGAGAAGAAGCGGAACGAGTAGCGCTGGAATCGTGTAATCGGAACACAGAGCGACAGAGCCATGGCAAAGGATGGACTGGAAGAAAGAACAACGAACTGGGTGATAAGGACTCTGTAGTATAGGGAACTAGTTCATGTATGAACGAGTAAGAATCACGTAAGCAACCCCGGGCGTGTACCTATAACATTATGTATTTAAGGGTCTGGTTCACCCACGCTGGTTGAAAGAGCCAGTCGCAAGTCAAGAGGTCAATCCTCGTATATCCTCTTCCCTCTCATCAGCATTTCTTGAATACCATTCTTTCAATCGTAGCCTTTGAACTTCTTGACCATTTTCCGATAGCATAATAGCGGCTTTAAAGATATTGCAGGCTGGAACGTAACACCAGAGGTATCAGAGAAATTATACGGAGAGAGAATAGGATATATGAAGATTGACTCATTAACTTTTCGACTTTCTCTTTCAACAAGCGTGGCTGAACTAGACCCTTAAATACATAAAGTTATAGGTGCCCTCCCGGAGTTCCTTACATGATTCTTACTCGTCCATACATGCACTAGTTCCCCACACTACAGAGTCTTCATCACCCAGTTCCTTGTTCTTTCTTCCAGTCCATTCTTTGCCATGGTTCTGCCCCGCTGTGTTCCGATTCCACCGCTAGTCATTCCGATTCTTCTTCACCCCCGTTCCACCGGCCTTCGTTCCGCTTCTTCTTCAGTTGTTGACCAGCATTGTACCCCTGGACATGAAAGAAAAAAGAATAACGCAGGAGGAACTCCGGAGGGACTCCGGAGTCCAGCTCCAGGGTAAGCGCCGGCGATTAACAATAGGCTTGACCTGCTCAACGACATGTCAGCTGCATGTTTTGGGAGTGTCTAACATACATAGGGTTATAGCGATTATTGGAATGATCGTGGTATGATGGCTTGCCTTGTATCTCCAGATTGCAATCGACGCTCATTCCAGCCAACGGTCCGGTCTTGCCGACAGCGATGAATGATGAGGGATGTTAATTGGGTTTTGGCGTCTGGGGTTGCCGAATACGCGTTCCCGGATGCCATACCATGTATTTCGTGAACAATAGTGATTTTAGAACTGGGAGAACAAAAAGAACATTCGCCTACTAATTCTACATCTTCTGCTGTACCTCTAGCACCTAAGCTGTACTAGGAAATCCTGAGAAACAACGGGAGTGAATCTCACAGTTTCCGGGGCTCGTGCTGGCACATATGGACTGAGTGTGGATATCCGTAAGCTTTCGAGAGATGGATTACAACCACCCTCACTGGTACAATCTTCAAGGCCAGAGACTCGCAGGTTCCCGCAAGGCCGATTGACTTGTCTGGTTAGCTTACCGAGCTGCCTTCCACGAAATAGATTCCCCGGCAGCATCACCGGCCCGTCGTCCTTCCCGTCCTTCAGCGGAAGTCCTCAAGCAAAAATCATCAACGGAGGCCCGATGGGCCGTGATTCATGTGTCGATCTCGCCCTGCGATTATAGCTAATGGACCGGCGCATTTGGAAGGCTGGTGCGGTGCGTGTGGGACTGCAAATCCCAGTTGCTCTCCACTGGTTGATCCGTAATGAATCGTTAGTACACAGCAGCCCTAATCTTACACCTGATGGGTTGATGCCGCGTATCCTAAGCCCCGATCATCCATATACTTTCCTAATCCGTCACAACTAGGCACAGATGTGGGAGATGAGGTTCCATTTCTTCATAATATGACTTGGTAGGTACGGCCGTGATAACAATGTCGAAAATACGAACCCAATATGAGAACTATGCTATAGACACACTTAAGCGAGGGGGAAATGGCAGGGTAGTAGTGAGGGTGGATTAGTAGATCTTAGTAGCCTTGATTCTCAAAATCAAGATGGACGATAACCCCCTACATATACAAGCCAATATCCTGCCCAGAATTAAGAGAAGGATAGGGAAAAACAAAACTGCAAAAGTGTGTAACCCTGAAAATCTGCCGGGAGAATGCCAATACACATGTACTCATTTGTGACAGTGTAAGAGAATAATTGGGAAATATAATTGGGAAATATATTTAAGAAAACCGCAATATACCCGAATACCACACACTCAAAATAACATGCAAACTCTCCGATCCTATCACGAAAGAATACTGAAATTACATGAAATATATGTCCCAGCCGCAGCAACATCGGCAGTGTACAGATAAAGTGAAACATTAATCAGGTATGATAATTTGTGATAGTACCAAACAAAACAAACATAATTCAAAATATGAGCAATTTCAATATCATTTAAGGAAATTTTTAGAAGGACTCAAGGGTTGCATGTGGGCGGTTGCGCACCACTGGCCGCCTGTCTTGGTCAAAATGGTGATGCAGTATTTGCATTGGGATACATTCATACGGGATGCCGGGCACCCATCACCATAACAGAGGGCATCCCGCCAAGACACGGCTTACTATTATACTCATTATGATACCGGAACAGAAGATTGATAATAACTGGTTTTGGTCATCACAAGCAAATGCCGTAGTCGAAGGGGATCAAAGGCAAAGGATCCGACCGATACCGAGAGCAACAATAGTGGCTGTATGTAGATCTTGAGACTAACAAATGGGCAAAATACGAAACTAATTATATCATAGCGCCCTAACCACATCCAATGCTCCATAGAACCAACCTACCTTTCCGTCACGATGTAACACATACGGTATTGGAAAAAAAAAAGAAAAAGAATTGGGACATTTACTGCAGTCCCCGCAACATCAAAAAGCATGATGTCAGGACTCCCACTACCTAGACTATTCTACTAGTACCATTATCACACTCTGATACCTCCCGCTGCCATCCCCCTGCCATCACCGTTGCCCATATTCGCTCAATTGAAGCTTTTCCAACCCATATTCGTGCAAGTATTGTCTTGATGGACCTTCCAGCGTTGACTTTGGAGTTTGAGACTATGAAAAGGGGTAAACTGTCACTATTCTGGACGCTCGTTTGCAAGAAGCAGAAGAACCAGGCATCACGCGGATCACTAAGGCAGAGCTTGCTGGCGTCGGCGTCGTTCACTGCTCGGGTGGTGGCCGGGGGCGGCTCTTGGCTCGGGTTCACCGTCTCTTGGTCTCGGTATGGGGCCATATGGGTTGCTAGTGTGTCTACCTGACCACCACGCATTGGCACTCTGCAAAGGTAGGACACAACACAGTGATTCCACCGCCAGGCCCACCACTGCCATATGAGACGGGGCCCCTGGAGTCCAAACAGCTAGGAGTCCGCCCCCCATCTTTTACAACTTTGTCAACCATAGCTCATTCTCATCGTTATTTCCTTCATACCTCCTCCAGATAACCGAACGCTCCGCGAAATGAAATGGATTCATTGACTACCGAGCAGAACAGCAAAGGTTTACCTTCTAGTAGGATAAAGATCTGTTCCCATTGCGATATTATGTCCAGCTCTAGTGTATGATTGCTCTTGGTACTGGTGGTGAGGGTCTCCTAACTCGCACGAAAATAGAGAGTGCCTAGCGCTCTTATCGGGACCGTCCGGCGACCTTCGGCCGCCAGTAATGCCTGTAACATACACCAACCCTGCCCACTTCTTTCCTGTTGTAAGATCCTTTCTCCTCCGATTTCTCTAAACACAAGAACAGTGCATAGGTAGTAGGCTGTTACGTATTCTCATTATCAGAGTTATATTCGTTAATAAGTTCCGGAGCAGCATTTCGTGAAGAAATTTTACGATTGCACCAGTTCTCACTCGGAATATGCATCTTTTTTGAGCGTCCGGTAAGGTGGGTGGTTTGACTCCATTAATCTGATGTCTACGTCATATTCTTAGGGCACGACGAGCGATTCGAAGTTGACCACGCACTCCCCCACAAGAAAAGCACACCGGCCCCTCCGTGGCCTAGAGGCTGCCGTGCTGAGTCCAGAGGTAGATGATCCAGCAACGGTAGCTACCGAATGCTTGAAACATAGGGTGAGAGTTCGAAAGGTGTAGTCTTGGCACCGGTATAGCTTAAGGGGTAAGTCGAGATTATTCTCGCTTTCTAGCCGGAAGGCAGCGACCAGGATTATCTTCAGCAATCTTGCACTTCCCACCTTCGCCGACGCCTATTATGATTATACGAAGCTAGAAGGGTCGTCTGAACTGCTATATCTATAATAGGGCATCGCCGGAGCGCCGACGTTCCGCAATGGCTGATTAGTAGACTCGCGATACTATCCACTGTCTCCCCAAAGCGATGTGTTGTGATGATGGTCAGTCTTCGGCATTTTCATGAGTCTCGGTTCACATGTCTTCTGCAGATGGTATGCGTGGTCGGGGTTGAATTCTCCGTGTTTTCTAAACAATAGTGGCGTACGGCCTATCGGGAAGATTCATAAGTTGCTGAATACTTGGTAACTACAGGGGAAGTTGAGGTTTGTGTTACCTTGATGTCAGGTCCAATGGAGGCGGCTGTACAGTACAGTACAACCACCAATTGCCGGAGATGCCATCCTCCAGGGAGCGCCCTACTGCCGGGGGAATACCACAGAGCCAACACGTGCACGACACGGTACGTAGCAATTGTGGGGCACTACATGGGAATGGCAATTAAGGGAGTCTCTTGTAAAGGGATTGTTTATCTATTTCTTGGCCGTCGCGCTAGCACGCCCAGGCCAAATTTTCTGCGCTTTTAGTTATGAAAGATCAGATCCCTACTAGAAGAGAAAGAAAATAAAAATAGGGTGTATCTGGTGAGCTATGGCTTTCTCGTGGAATACCGGTATGTGCACGCATTATGCTGCAAGGGGGCGCGGTATCGCACGTGCCGGAAACTTTCGGACTCCCGTGGCATAGTATAACCTGAGTCTAGGCAAATCTGCCGCTGTGTAGCGAAAAGGACCCTCGGATTCACCGGAGGAAAAGAAGCCTTCAATCGATGCAAAATCTTTGTCTCAGTCGGAGAGATGACGATGCCTATCCGAGCGACCTATCCGCCTCTATTTAGTAATCATCCGATTCATGTTTCCTTCCCAGCAGGCAATGTATGGCTTCGGAAGGTAATCGGATTGCCATTCTTTTTTTCATCCCATACTGTCATCCCCGAGTTCCAATTTAGGAAACTCTAGGTCTTCACGATGCACCACCGTAGTGACACTCAATTAGCAACTTCCACCGACGAACCCTACTTACGGCCTCGATGGATGTCGGAAGGTTGGCATCGCACGCAGACTAAACGAGGCGGACCAACGGACGGAGACCACCTGATGTGCTTTTCACGTATTGGCTGGCGGCGTAGAGCGTATGGGGGAGGTTTCCCAGGGGTGCGACTAATCACAACATCGATTCTACCGCGTGCCGGAAGGAACACGTTACTCGCCTTCGGCTGTGAGTGTCGAGAGCTCCCAGCGCGCAAGTCAGGATTCTGTCATAAGAGAGTTTCCTCTTTCCACCTTCTTTCTCGCCACTAGTCTCTCCGATAATTCACAAGCGGCCTTGCTACCCACCTCTTCAACCTGACTCAATTTTCAAGCTGTTTTTATTGAAAATGCTACCGAAGAGCTTCCTCTATTCCTCGTTGGTAACCCTCCTCGCGACCGGTCTCCTTGCTTCCCCTACTATTGGGGCACGAGATATCAAGTCCCAGCATGGTTCGGATCGTACAGTAACTCCCGTTGACAAGGTTGGCGTTGTCGGAGAAATTAAGCCCCTCCATATCCGCCGTATCCTCACACCCAACGACAACGACGTTCCTGTCGCTGCGACCAGTGTTGACGCCAGAGATCTCGTGAGTAACAAGAAATATTCCATCAATTGTCTGTGACACTCAGAAGCTAACTTCTACAATAGGAGAGCCTTGGAAAGAGAAGCCTAGGTTGTGTCTTAATGACAAAGGGTTTGTAAGTAATGCTTCCCTCTGTATCCCTCCCTGTCTTCAAATCTAATAGAATCGCTCCAGTGACTGTTCAGGGGAAAGTGTATACATCTGCAGTGCAACACCCGGTTCCTGCATCAGCCTGAACAATGATTGGAGATTCAGCGTTAAATCCTTCAGCCCAGACCCAGGTATTATCTCCTTATCCGAGAATCACTCTCATCCGCCCTGCTGACATTCTCACTCTAGGTACTTACTGCCAACTCTTCACCCTCCCAAATTGTGCTGGTACTTCCTCCCCCATTTATGGAGCCTCCGGATGCTCAAGCCTCGGAACGTTTAGCCAAAATCTGGGGTCTTTCCGATGCTGGTGGTAGTTGATATATTTAGCTTATTGGGACTCATTGAACAAGGTATATGCCTGCATTTGCGCACATGTTGGCAGCACATTTGTGACATTAGAGTTGGTGTGGACGATTTTTGGTTTCTCTAGCTGGAGTCTACTAGGTGTTGTGTGTTAAGTAGTCGCGTTATATTGCTCAAATGAATACGGTTGGCCACCATTATTGTAATGTCAGGTTGTGATATTTAGTGCTTGTGACGGGTTTTTGGATAGAATTAATCGTTTTTTAACATGGCGCTTTTTACAGAATGCCATTTTCGCAGCCCTCCAATCGTTCCCTCTTCAGTTGGGATGGAATGCACTACGGCTCATGGCCCTTCTTTGTGGGGGATGCATGGATCAACTATCCGCGGGAATGGGAAGGCCGGGCTAACTGCGGGGGACCATGGTCGTAGTGCTGGGACCTCCGGCACTAGCCCAGTTGAAATAAGACACCTTGAAGCGAATTATTATCACATCCTTAAACCACAGCTAACTTTCCCCGTGCAAGACTCACGATTCCGCGGTCACCGGCTATAACTCATAGTAAACGAAACACCAAGGCACTAGGCCACAATCAGAAGCCGGGTAAGATTTTGTCAGCTCGCGCACTCTCTCTCTCTTAAACACACTCTTGCTCTCCTGCACTCGCTCTATTGCTCACATTCTAACTAACTAAGGTAATAGGGAAAAACACAGCCGTATAGATGAAACAATAAGACAGATTTCCTACTCGCTCCGCGGCCCTTCTTAGCACTCTACCACCATACACACCCACGACCATTGGCACTCGTCCACGCAAGTCTCCATCCTTTCACACATTCCCATCCTAACACGAAGAAAACGCAGAACAAACACAAAGACAACCGCGCACGTATACGTCCCACTCCCATACATGTATACCCCCCCCTTAGTACCTGCATCGGTCCCGTACCCTTACGCTGAAGGACAGCGACAAACACGGGACGAGAGAACGCCGGACAAAAGGACCGCGAACGGCAGGCGACTGAACAAAGATTACGGCGAGTCAACGGCAAAACGGCTGCCAGACGGGTGAGCATGCGAACGACAAAGAGACGAAAAACGACGACAAATATCCGAACGGGTTGGTGGAGTGTCGGACGGGCAAGAGAATGGTCGTCGAGCATGTTCTGAACATGTCGAGTATGTTTGCAACATCTCGCACTGGTTCTGGGCATGTTGGATGGACTATGAGCATGCCGAGTAGAACTTGGGGGGTTTCCATCGATTTCCAAAAATCGTGAGATATTGCCCACGCCGTTCCCGGCCATGCCTGACTATCCCCTCCCCACCCCTCCTGTACCTCGCCCCCCGCCTCGCACCCTCCGAAGTAACTTGTCTCCCCCTGCAGGGACAACCACCCTACACTTCGACCACCCCGGAAGGAGTACTGATAGCCACTAGATCCTGTCCCGGACTCTTGACCGTCTCCGGATGGCCGGGAACACTGCCGGAGAGAGCGGCACATTCATCGCCGGTCTCAAGGTAGTAATGAATTGAGTAACGCCCCGATTATTGAGCACCTTTGTATTCCTCTGGGACTCATGAGTGCCCGAGAGCTGCACTGTTTTGGTCGTCCCTTCCCCCAAGAATCGCATCCTTATATTGCCATAGGATCAGCAGGTGAATGTGACCGAGGGCATCACATCCAAAAGCACTCAGAGCAAAAATTAGTGTTGTGATGTGGCCGGGGTTGTCAGGGGCTTCCTGATAACCTCATGCAAGGAGAAGTATGAACTTATGCGAGGAGCAGTGTGAGGGAAAAGTATCAACTTATGTGGGGAGATCTAAGGTGTGGTTTAGAATGGAATAAGGAGTGGAAAGGATTGGAAGGGATGGAGTTGGGGTTTTCTTTAGTATATAGTGATCATCTACTTTGGTGATAGGAAGATGGAAAATCAAGTCAATTAACGGTTATCAATTCTTCTCCACTCAAACGATCATAAATTCTTTACAAAAGCACCTACCTAAATCTCCCCTCGACTTCAATTAGCACCCGTGACGAACGCGTGATTCTCTGTGATTCTGAGTTGGTGCGGTGTTAAGGGACATGAGTGGTACCTCATGTCCCTTCCCACCAAAAGGCCAACAAGATCCTCACATGATTCACTTTCCTTGCACAGATGGGGAACTCCGATTAAATTCCAAACGCGGGGGCCCAGCAAGGGAAAGGATCAAAATGCCCATTGCGGTAGCTTAAGCGAGGGCGGTGACGGAAAATGTTGAAAGTGTTGGCTATATAAAAGGGTAAAAATGGGATCGGGATTCATATCTTCCTTCTACCGCTGGGAAACGCGAATATTCCACTCCTCCCGTTGCCGCTACTGATCCGAAGGATTTGCCAGGTCAAGGTTAACCCGGGCCATTTGTAGGCTGAGGATGGTTCGGGTAGAAATTTGGACCTGTTTGGAGGATACCACCCGAGTTCCAACACGGGTCAAGTGACGGAGGAGGGCCGCTCTTAACCCACTCGGAATACCGCATGTTATTTCCCTGCGAAGTCGCCGTCTAAACCCATTGCGTAAAATTGCTTCTGGCAAGTCCGAATTGTTGCAATACCCACGAATATCAACATTGAATTTTGGGGCTAGGACCAAGAGATGAGGTGGGGATATAGGGTGTAGGAGGTGGAGAGAGATCACATTGCTCTAAAAAGGTATCCCCCATGAGCGAAAGAGCTTCGGAGGTGCGAAAATACATTCAAACCAAAGAGGATCAACCCCAACGGGCGATCGCGCCGGCGGCGGCGGCGGGCAGCAATACAGACCCCAGGACAACCCGCCTATGAGGCTGCGACGGGGGTCGCAGAGCGCAGGTCAATAAAATAAAGATAGCATGAAAGGGCGGCGTTGTCGTTGATTTTTCTCCCCTCGCCGCTGCTCATTCTTTGATATATGGGGAAAGGAAAACTTTATACCTATAGATGATACAATCATTCCCTCACTCAATTCTTCAGCCTCTGGGACATAAAAATGTACAAACAAGTGACGTTCGGGCGGCAACCCTCACCCGGATACCGGGACAGCTCCATGAAACGCGGCACCCCTCCCGCGGCATACAAACCTTCCCCTCCCAAATCTCATAGTAATCTTCTACCTTGTCTTCGAAGCAACGTGACATAAAAACAATATATATATTTCCAAAACCGACGGTAATGATTCTACAATCTTGTTCATTCAATGGTGGGAGCAATTAGACACAAGGGAAAGCCACAAACTCTATCATTCGATGGGGTTCAAGAGCTAGATTCATTGAAGACGACTTGATATAATGACCTTTTATCACCTTTAATGCACAAATTGCTACCTTATATACCAAACTAACTTTCTGTCATGCCAGCTTTACATTTTAATCCATCCTTTTCCCTCACTGTGTTATCCAACTTATTGTAAAGATAAACAAGAAGTCGCATATCTCCGCACTTTGATTTTTCGGTTCGGTTCGGTCGCTGCGAACATGCTATCAAGCTCCCGATTACAAACGACGATTTTCCCTCTAGGGGCCTCTAATAAAACAACCCTCGGATTCGCAAAGCGCTGAAAAATGCGCTCCAGTTCGTTTCAGCTTTCCGATGGCTGCCGGCCTCGTGGGATTGACCCTCGTTCGTTGAATTTGGTTGTGGTTCTGGATTATCTTGTACAACTCGTGGACTGGGAAGATGTCGCTGGGGCGGTTCCACCCTACCACCCTCACAAACCTTCCGTGTTTCACTTTGTCTTCACTTTTCCTTCGCCCTCGTGGGTATTTTCTCGAAGAATCATTGCTGTCTCTCCAGTATGTGATCCAAGCCCATTAGCAGAAGTAACGGCAAATCCCTATCTTCCAGCTCTGGGCTAGTATCTAAATTGATATATTTTGTCCGGACCCTGCTCTGTTCAAGTTTCCCATTTCGAGCTACCACTCATTTCAAATGCCAGGTTCGATAAGGCAATAAGAACAGATCAGCACCAACAGTTTCGCTCACGGCTACAGGTACTGTACTCCAGATATTCACTTGCGAATCATCAGTTCTGAAACTACCCACGTAGTTAGCTACAGCTACAGTATCAGCCTTTCCTCTCTCCTATTCCAGCTATATCATATCAAGTCCACAATCTATCTTTCCTCAGTCGTCGCCCCCTCGTTCTTGTCCTCACCTTCACAGTGAAACAGATGACAGACAGGGGAGGGCATATAAAACGTGACCCATCCATTTTTATCCTTCCACGGATGAGCAGACACACTCGCGAATGGCGACGACGCCAAACCGTGGAGCTTCCAAAATAGCAATCTTTTCTACGATCGCCCCTACAAATTCTCGGCGCATATGTCTGGCTTCGCAATTATTCCCACCAGTTGATTGGAGCCGCCCACAGAACAGCTCGGGTTCAGAAACACAAGTTTCAAACCCACCCAATCTCCAGCCATCGGTTGATATATTGGTTGTTTAATTCATTAAGAAGAGATGGTGCAAATTGCGATTTCACTGACCATAAATTACAACGATCCTTGCTTTGATTTTGGCCAGTGTCATACTTGGGTCCACAGACGATGATTTCTTTCCATGAACTATACCAGTACAAGTTCACCAAACGGACTATTAAAACAAAGCAATGTATACGTAATCTGTGTCTATAAAAGCGTAATACACCGCTACCTCACTAGAGAACGAAATGCGAACAGGATACAGGATTCAACAACGAACCCAACTTTACCCCAAAACTGAGGAACCACTCGAACAGGCTATTTCGTGTGAGGTTGTGACTTGCGCCAGCACCGCATACCGCGGCCTCATGGGGAGAGGCCCGCTGCTACCCCATACCCTAATCGAAGACCAATCACAATATCGGGTATCCTCAAAGAGACCGGACCCAGCGAATACGAGGTGGGGAGCGTAGGCCCTACCGCTATCAAAAACACCAGAGAGTTGAAAAATGTCCGCGAGTGACGCTCCGCGATGTCGTTATCACTCGGGCATTATAAGTTAAATCGTTTTGATACCCTGAACTCGAGTTTAGATGATGAAATGGCACAGTCGCACTTTCCCAGAGCATGAGGTAGCCTATATTGTGGGATCTTTGGTGGCACGGATGCTAGTAAGCCACGCTTGTCAGAAAGTCCACCGCCCTTGATGGATGGAATTTTTCTCTGGGAGCTTGGTATGATGACGATCCCTCTCGCCTCTTGATTGGAGGTTGGTGGGATAGGGATAGAGCATCCAAGATACGGTCGTTAGGTCAGTGGGTAGCTAGCCTATAAGAGTCACGAGGGGTGTTTCTTAACAACCGTTTATTCGTGATCTGCATCCGACAAGATACTATATCCAGATATTATCCTGTTCACTATTTGCATATTTATTGCGGTGACTCTCATGCCTTAAGGGCATGTTTCGTTGGCTATTTCCACTATTATATATTTCTTATCACCATAAAGGTTGCCAACAATATATAAGTTGTAAAGAAAACATCATTCTCCGGATTAGAACAGGTACCAAACATATGGCATATTTTGAGGCCAGACCAAACACACCCTCAATCTCAACATTTTTATAGAGAAACCTATCCTATGAGAACGGCTTCTATGATGTAAAATAATTGACCAAATATTGCCCAAATTCCTAGGGTTTCACTGCATGTATTACGCTGGACAACATGCACATCAGGTGCTAACTGAGCCAGGAGACGAGTGACCTGCTATGATACGATACGATAAGCCTTGTGGACAACTTATACTTCGAATGAGCGCGAATTGAGTGTCGGCCACCACTTTCTCCCACCGTTCCTTCGTCGAAGCATATTTCTCTCTTTACCTGACTTTCTTTGGTACCACAGTGATCATGGTATATCACTCGCACCCTAGATTGCCTGCATCTTGGTGCATTTTTCCGTAGGCAAACTGATCTGTCCTCATACAAAACGCAGCCTATCTTGACATCGATATCTCATCGCCCAGTCCCGCTGGTAATTTTCTCTAATAAATCTCTTTACAGGATACCATTTGGCTGTGGATACCTCATAGTATTCCGATCATAATGGTTCCATTTGTGTTGTTGATCGCATTGCCCGATGTCTAAGAATCAGTTTGGGTGGATTTCGCTTGTCCGGCATGTCACACTGTCTATTTATCAAGGATAGTTTGCTTTTTTACTATTTTCAATAGTGTATTAAATATGGTCATACTGATTAGTGTCATTGACCAGTGATGAGGAAAAAGGTAAATCAGCCCACTGGCACCAGATGTATTGCGTTTCCCGTGCTAACATTATGTGAAACACCTAGCTGGCGGACAGGTTGAATATGTGAAGCAATTAATCCCAGCGCACCTGAAGGAACCCAGGAGTTCAATTCCTCCTCAGCCCTGAGTTATTATTGAACTCTCACTCACGTTGGGGAAGGAGAATCCAAATATCAGGCCCGATGAGAAGTAAGAGATTGAGATGGTAAAATCCCACTAAAGACCTCGAACTAGAGAGAATCAGTCCGCGATCAGAGACAATATTCTTTCGTTCTCCTTTTCCCCCTCCGGGAAACCATATGATTGTTGTTCTAGTTCCGGAATTATATACAGACTTCAGTACACAGACGGCTGGACCCGGCTCCGCCGCCTATAATTTGCCATCAAGCCCGACTGTCACAATTGACCTTCTTACAGGCCAACTGTCTTGATTACCGAATGTTTGGTGTGAATTGTTAGTCGCCACCGTGACCAGTATTTATGAATTTATGTCTAGAGTTTATCATCGGTCGCGATAACCTTTGCGCGGAGCTCCCAACTCGAGGAAGGATAGGGAATGCCTGTCACACTTATCAGTACCCTCGCGCCTCATCATGTTCAGTCGCCTATACCACTTGTGCACAAATCCTTCCAACTAGTTTCCCCCGAGTAGCCCAATCTCAATTTCCCACTCCTTTGCCGATGTTCTCTCTCCTCCGATTCATGTGTGCAGGAGAATTGAGTCCAAGTGGCGGGCTGTCCCGCATGTCTTCGTTTAGGTTATGTTTCTTGCTAAGTTCGTCACGTTGGTGTGGTCTCCCAGACCCTGAGATGGGATCACTGCTTCCACCACTTTCACTGATAAAATAAAGATATTAAGAACTTTCTTGAGCGGAAGGTCTGCTGCGCTCCCGCTATGTCCGATTTCTTTTTATGTTCCCGGCTCCCGGCATTGGGTAACCTCCGCCGACTCATTGGTGCATCGCTTTTTCTCCTCGTAAGTCAAATGATATAGTAGAAAGAACAGTAAATAGGACAAGCACAGAGAACGGTTAGCGTCATCGGCAAAATCTGATGTTTCCCAGAAAAAAACGTTTCCTTATTTTTTCGCATCCCCTCTTTGTCGCCGGTCATCTCTACTACGTCCTTGATTTCATTTGGAGGTACCTACCGGAACCCCCTTCCTAACCTGAAGTGAAAGATATGGAGACCACAATGGTAGTGCTAGGATAGTCTTAGGCCGCGCAGAATCGTAGAGTATGGTGATGTGGTGCCAAGTGGTTATACGAGCACTATGGTATTCTGGAGCCAGGACTAAACCTATATCAAGGAGTCGTGGGAGGGAAGGCTCCTTCTCGAATGGGACACCTCCGCTTCTTTTTCCCTTTTCGAGGACGTAAAAAAAATACCCTTTACTTGGTTACACTACCTCAAAGGCAGATGTTCGTTGGTTTCTCCCCTCACATGGCCTGTGTTCAAGAAGGGACTTTGAGTCTGAGGTGTATCTTAGATGGGCTGTTTGTCAATACCACCACCAAACACCCCGTCTGGTGGCGGGGATGTGAGCGGCAGAAGAATAGAAAAACCAGGATGGCGTTAGACGTTCGTGAACGACCTGAACATGGAGGAAAGGGTGTCAATTCTAGGTAGGCTGTGGTCCGCCGAAATACAGGAAATATATGCATGCCAGGATTCAGTGCATATATGATACCAACCACCTTGGGCTATGCCCTATCATACACTCAACACATCCCTACCAATGATGCTCCCGTCCAAGCACACTTGTCTCCATAACTGCGTGGAGATTACAACAACCCATCACCGTGGACTGAGTGACGTAAGTGTCGAAATTCCTCCCACCAATTACCGCAACGGCGCCAGTAGGATGGCGCGCGGGATTCGGGTCGGGAATTCGGCGCTTTAGCGGTGGGGGTGAAAGTAAGGTTTATAGGTTGTTCCAGGTGGATACGGATAAATATATTTGTTGTTGTATTTAGAAACCCCCGTGGTCTGGCCTGGTGACCGTTGTGGGAAGTGGTAGTGAGAGACAAAAACGTTTACGCAGAATATTTTAACGGACCCCCCTCTCCACTCTGGTCTATAAATTTCAGGCCAGCAAACAAACACATTTATTATGACGAAAACACTAGACGATCCACATACAGGATTAATGGGAACACAAACGATTCATACATTGATCACGTGGGAACTCGCCCAATGACCTCGGTATTCACACCCCACTGCCTCACCAATGATCAGCCAGGTGGCGCGCACCGCATACCCAGTTAAGTGCATGTGAGGGTAAATATTGTTGTATTAATCCGTAGTGGATATTACATAAAGTGCAGGGAAGACCCGCGAATTTCCCGCGTAGTTGACGGGATTGTAAAAAAAGAAGAAAAATTATAGTAGAAAAAGAAACACGAATAGCATATCGACCTAAGCTTATGATTGTAATAGAACCGGATCTAACAATGAAATCAATAATTTAAAGGGCCTGGGGAAAAAGCATTATGTCGAGAAAAGGAGAAATGTTCCCGTCCAAGAATTCAGGCCTTAAAGTATTGTGTACATTATATAAATGCAACCGCTACAAGTTAAACTTTCAGTGACAGGGGCTGAACATGATACATAGCCTTAGCATTTTATCTCCGCCTGCCAGATCCTATCTACAATCAGGACAATTTCACAACTATCTTACAGTTAATGGTATAATCAGGCTAATCGTTCCCCAATGTTGTGACTTCTCCAAATAATCCATAGGTGAATAGCAGGCGTTTTAACCCCCCATCTTTCCCTACAATGCCCTGCCCCTCCCTGGCTATCTTAGGAAAAGATATGCGAGTATGATTTAATAACGGGCATTATTGGACTTCTTTAGCTTAGAATTCCTTGTACTTTTCTCTCATATTTATTTAGACACTTGTATGATATGGGATTGAAATAGTTTCATAATGGGGCAAGTAGCCCCGCTTACGGGCTGGGTACCTCTGGGCCCCAGGCCTGAATCCTGTTGAAATTCACGAAGGTTCCAGATACTAATAGGTTGCGAAGGCGATCACTGGATGCTGGACTTGGAAACCTAGAGGTGCATTAGTTTGTTTGGAGATAGTCAAAGATTTGGAAATGGTGTTGTTGTCTAAGAGTAAAGTGTAGCGGAAGTGTTAGTTGAGTTTCAGCCATGAGGATAGTGAAACTGTGGACGGTATGAGATTAAGGTTTAGGAGGTTGAGACTCGAAAGTGTCACACTATGTTGATTAGGAAACGAGGGGGAGACAGTATGTGTATTGGAATAGTTTGAGATGGTGGGAAGGCACGAGAACTGGACTGAGTTGGTGTGCAAGAAGGAAGATAAACGATGAGCGGCGGTGATGGGAAGAAAAGTTTGACAGAAGTAGAGTTTGTGTATATATAGCACACCTTCGGAGACGCAGATATGACAAGAACCACAATACTCTCTTCCCCGATCATAGTCTAATTATATTAAATCCTCGGTCGGCACAGTTATCTCTATAGCTGTTGAACGCAGCGCTGTGTAATATTAATTCTAAATCTGAGATACACCGAGCCACGAAAAGGGTGGCGAAGTGGAAACTACATTTGAGAACGAAAGCAATTAAAGAACTAACCTCAAAAGCTTTTCATAAATCACACTTCCTTAAAGCATTAGCATAGGCCAGGTTGGCGGTCGTCCTATAGTTAGCAACGAATTTAAGGATTAAACACCAAGGGAACCGTCAGTATCATGGTCTGTCACTCAGTCTCCAGCTCACTGCTCCCAAGAGATGGATTTTCGTTGTTCCGGAACAATGGGAAGGGCAGCGGGGCAGCCAGTCTCAATTGAGGTGCCAAACACCTTCATTAAATTCTGCAATTTGGCGCAGGAGGGAAAGAACAGAAAAATGGAAAAGGAAATAAAGTAATTGATCGGTAGAAGAGCTTAAACTCTAGCAACGAAAACCCAATTAAGTCTGTTATCATGGAGCAGGTTGTTGGGATAGAATTTATCAACTGACATTAGCCAACCATACAGAAAACATTGTTCGCAACAACAGTGTCAAAGAGTTCAGAAAAGCCACGGTTTGGAAATAGCACTTACGCGGAACACTCCAATGCGCTCAAACGTCCTTGTCATCCTACCTAGAACCCTGTTGAAGCTAAGCTAGCTCCGCGATGCGATATAAAAGAAATTCCTGCACAACTGAAATGTGTTAACTTGTTAAGATATATATCACTCGTTGATAATATTCAGACCACAACTTCTAAATTGTGCATGACTTGCTGGAAGAGGATTGGGCTGAAAAGCTCATATATATGTAATTTACCAAATTATGAGAAGCGACAAGAAATTCTAGACATAACCTCCAAAGGCAGACTGGACCAAGGTTTTGTGCACAATTCGAGTGACAAAATGGGCGGCAAGCTGCTTAATAGTAGGGAGAAGAAGAAATAAGGCACTAATTGTGAATGATGTTAAGGGAATACCAATAGGTAAGATAACAGGAGAGCCTTAATAACCCCGTAAAAAAAGGCACTTTCCACTGAATGAATAACTCAGTGCACCACATCTTCCGCAAGTATTCGAGGATGATATATTTGATTGAAGTAGAAGAAAGATGTAAGACACAAAACATTTTCCTCTGGCGTGCCCAGGTGTTCCTAATGTTAGAGAGTGTGGATTCCGTGTATCGGGAGTATTCTACAACCCCTATTTGGAAGATGAACGAAGACTGATGCTGGATTGCGTCCTGCCCACCAACTCCAGACCCCGCCATTCGAGGAAGAGCTTCGAGGGCGTGACCATCACCACTCTGCTAAAAATGGAGGTATTTGCGCTCTGAATCGTGTTGTGGAAAATCGGGCTCCGCGAGCATACGATGGAGCTTTGGCTCCCGGGTGTTGGAGGCTCACGTAAGCTGCAGGCCTGCCTTCGGGCGGACGGCCGATGTTGTGTATCTCTGTTAGCTCACGATTGTCCACAAAGCTCATGATCGGGATGCTCGGGGACGAACAGTCTGACATAATAAAGGCAGTGGGTACTGTGGAACTGAATCTAGAGACGCTTGCGTTGTGTTGTATAGTAGAGCATTCAAAGAGAGAAAGAGTGCAACGTAAGTTGTCGGCGCCGACCGGGGGGGCCATTTGATTCCTCCTCTTGGTGCTCTCTTGCCACCTATCCCCCGCCGCCTCCTCCATGTCCACCACCTCTCCGCCGTCATGACCCTATTCATCACATTCATCCTCATCGTGTTTCTCCTCCTCCCCGTGAACCTCAATCTCCTACCACTGCGGGCCATCTACCTGCGTAACCGGTGCTTCCCTCTAATGCGTGTCCACTAGCCCTTGGCAGAATCCGAAATGACGACGACAGGCGACCGATTTACACCTGGAGTAAATTTCCCTACCGTTGGGGGTCTCGCTTTGTCCAAAGGAACAACCGCTTGGCCTTGCAGCCTTATCCTCGGGGCCTGAAATGGTATATTTCTCGTTTCCAACCTAGCTAGGGACCACGCTTGCCGGTCTCGATCGTATGAGGGGGTTTTCAGTTGGTAGGCGACATATGATCAACGACCAGGGGCGAGACGGGTTGGAGAGTTCTCTCCGGGAGGTGTGCTCTACCTTTCTCAAATTTCGGATGAATAGCCACGAGCAGGTTTGTGAGAAATGTTGGTCTCTGCGTAAATAATAGTATATACGTCGACAGTACGAAGGGATGTAGTATCCAAGGGAAAAGCGAGCGCACGGCGTAGCCAACATGCCCTCACAAATGACTACTCTTAACGTTGTGTAGGAGTTCGCCCATCATGGTGCTCCCGTTTCCCTGGGCTTCACTGAAGTCTTAACTTGAAGGGGCACGGACCACAATAGGCTATCAATTCTTGCTTTAGAAGCAACACCTGTTCATATTCTATGTTATCTTTTTTCCACAGTTTTGGGTGTAGCGACATGAGGGAACGACAAGACTGGTTGTACGTAAGAGATGATTTACCATGACGGGGCCCGCGGAGCTGAATATCGGGGTAGTGGGCCAGCCAATCTGGGGCCCGGAGATATTGTGGCCGGCGGAGCTGCATGGATGGTGGTCTTTGTGGGGACGTCCAGTGCGGGGGGAGGAGGTAATTTTCCCGCACGGGAGAACGTTGAAAAAGCGACAAGGTAACGGAGAAAGGTTTCCACCGTGGAGAAAATGGTTGAATGTCAAAGGGACCAGGCAGGGGTGAAATTATCGGAGTTTCCGCGAGGCAATTGCAAAACCACCCAACCAGGCGCGGTAGATGGTTTGGAAAAGACAGGGGAGAGGGAGAAGGTGGGTAGGAGTGACGGGGGAAGGCGGGACTTCAGAAAGTGAGGGGCGAGTGTGATTTGGATTCTCTCGTTGGAAGGCGCAAGATAGATTTATGGGAGGGAACTTACTGGTGAGAGCCGAGTTTTTGATTTGACCTCGTGGTGTTGTATGTGCATGGAATCGAATATCCCGCTCGCATCAGCGACAGAGGTTACAGGGACATAGTCGAACGAAAGGTAAAACGAGCCAATCTCCTGAGAGCAATACGAAATAAATGAGTCGTTGCCAAGATATAATACTTTCGAGCGGGGATAAGAACCCGGACCTGTCGTTTGGGTTAGGAGTTTGCCAGTGGCAAATTCGGAGGTGGTAGGGTGGAGAGTTTGGTTGAACACCATAATGGAAAAAAATTGTGCCTGGAAAACGAGTCATTAATCTGCCGAATATGAACTTGGGCAACCATAGCCAGGATATGGTGTGGGAGTAGGGGAACACGTGCGAGCTGGCCTCAGTGCGTATTTCTGGGCTGTAGGGTTGATCACGAACAGATTTCTTAGGACCTCCGGAGTTTGTAAAAGATGGTTCCTGAAGCTGTGTTGCGTTAGCTTCAATCTGAGCTCGGCTGGTGGTGGAAAGGAAGAAAGGGGCGGAGGTGTAGAGGATAAGGAAGAGGCGAAAGTGTCCGGGCTGATTTAGCCGGGATTGGCGGCTACTAGACTCGGTTGGCTGGAAAAAACGAACCCGAAACCAACTCGTCAGTCGGGTATTCTCCAGAACGTACCGAGCACCTTTCAGGCGTCTTCCTGTTCCCTAATACCAGGAAGCCCTGCGTAGAGTGGGCTGTGTTAGAGCGAGTCCTGAACAAGTCCACGATCCGGCTAACTTTATCATATGGACTCAGCTCTGAAAACAAGCTAAATAAATAACAAGTTACGTCCTGCGATCTTTCTCCAGGTGGGTCTTGATGCGGCCCGAAATCTGTTCTGGAGTTTTTCTTTAAATCACTGATTTCTGACACTTATTCAATCCAGCAAATGCTACCTGTCGGTCAGCAATTCGATTCCCTTTACTGAGCTATAGCTCCCATAGAGGAGAATGTTTGTAGTCAATGGTTAATGTCCGCGCTTCAATTTTGTTCCAAAAGAATTCAGATTTGTATTCTTCAACGTTCCGTATTTATTGTAAATCACCATATTGTCCCTACCCTCAGGGTTCCCAAATTATTGATCGCCCATCTCGGCCAACATATAGGCCTCCACCCTCACCCCCGGTAGTCATTACTAATAGCAACCAAAGTTCTCTACAGTGCATGTTCGTATGTATATTTGGACCCCTTGATGCCACTTCCCCCAAAACACTTCCATGGGTCTGGATTGCGAATCTTTTTCTCGTTTGGGTATGGCTTGCTCAAAGGTATCCACAGTAGCGGATAGGGAATTTATCGAAAGATGGCGCAGGATATTGAGATCCTTTTCGCCTGTTTTAAGCGACCTCGCGAGGGAAATAAATTTGCCAGAACCAAATATCACAAGAAAAAACCGAATTTAGGCCAAGCTCAGCGGAGCACAATTTAGGAATATCCGAATCACAAAAGAAGTCGTTAAAACAAGAGTTGCAATGGGTGGGCCAGGGTTGAAAGTCAGTCGACCCGACCTGACCCGACCTAAGCCCACGGGGGTGCCCGACCCAACTCAACCATAACATGGGCTAACCTACGGATCCACTCCGCCTGTATGTAGGGTGGCAGTGTTGCTATCGTGCGGGAAGGTATACCTGCCTGAAAATCGTCTAAACCAAGGTATTTTATACGAGAAGCTAGCGCTTTCAGAAAAAAAGACAATATCTGATAACGTATGCACAATCACTACCTGTTCGTTTTCCTTGGTAACGCCTGCGGTGACCGTTTGAACAGTTTTCTCTCATATTATTAAAACATTTGACTAACGCAACTAGATATATTAAATTAATGCACGAATCTGAACGGCCCGGGTATCATTTCACTTTCTGGTCCTTGTTGATTTGTGTGGCCTGCATTGTCGAAGCAGATGATTCTGTTCCACCTGAGTATTATTTCTGAGCCTTTTATTTGTTATCAGTTATCAATTATGTCATTTTAAAATGGCATCGGAGATCTAAAGCACAATATTTTTCCACATTAAATTTATGATAAATAGAGTTTTCCAGTTCCATGGGCGCCGGCTACTCGGTAGGAGGAGGTGAATCCCTCGGAGAATAAGCGAGGGGGGCGTTTCTGGTCCGATAGATAATCTTGGTTGTCCATTCCTAACCCCAACCCAATAAACGACGAGGAAGCAACGCCCCAACCAAACCAAGGACCCGGATTAGCCTCACGAATTGCGGACTATGTGGGAAGCTTGCTTCCTTTCCTCTCTCTCCACCCCAGGCCTTCATGTTTCCTGATTCTTGGTTTGCCCCCCAGTCCGTGGAGAGCATTTGTAACCCGAATCCAACTTCTCCGGGGGTGAGGAGAGGACGGGTATTACCACTGTCAGCTCGATGACACAGACCGCTTGCGCTTCACCCCTCCTTCCTCTGCTGACTTTTGGAGTTAATGGCTTCTTGCGGACTGCACCGTAAGCAGAAAGTGGTAGGACAGAAGCGGAGCTCCAAAACTCCACCTGGGGGAAACTCAGGCTGCACCCTGTAATGATCGAGATGGTATTTGGGCATGAGCGGTGAGGTTGCTCACCCTTTCCCTTCTCTCACCCTACCTGGGAGAATATCAATATAGTCCAAATTAAAGATTGACCTTGTCGATTCTAAGTGCGGCTTCCCGTGGAATTGAAAAATTCAAGAGCGAATGAAGTCTAGGAAGATCAGTTGATGGAGTTGCGGGGTCTAGTGATATCCAGGCAGTGATTATGAGAATCGATAAAGGTTTTGCGAACGCTGGGGTTTTATAAATTTCTGGGACTTGTTTATTCTACCTGGGGTATAATAGTACAGTGCCGTTAGAAAAGTTCAGGGACAAAACAGCTTGGCATGCCTCATCAACTGTGATAGAGACAACAACGATAGGAAACATATCAATAAACAATAAATATGAAAACAAAATAACTATAGAGATAGAGAGAGACATGTGTGTAGATAATATCAATATTTGGTACAACCTCCCAGCATTTTAATTGCCTCCCTTATCCTCTTTCCCATTTTTTCAATCATTCCATCCAGGGCCTTCCAATGCAACTTCTCCAACTCCAGCTGTGCAGCTGCAACCAGCTCCTTCTGATCTTGAGCCCATCTTCCAAAGTGAGAAATTCGCTTCGGGAGTGTGACGCTAAGCATACGCCAGTTGTTCTCAATAGGGTTGATGTCTGGCGAACTAGCAGGGTAATCTCTCCTAACTAATCCAGAGTCTCTTCTGCAACTCTTGGCCAGCACAGAGGTATGAACCTTTAGTCCATTCTCAATTGTCTCCTGGCATTCTGGTTACCAGGCACACTATAGACAACGGGGGGACCAGGAAGTGTTCCGAGATCTCATCAGTGTACGGTGCAGTATTCATACCCAGATGATCCGTATTGCTTGAACGCTCATCCGGTGTTCTTCGCCAGATAGAAATCAAGGTAGTATGATTGTTGTAGGTGATCACTACCCAGAAGGCAGTCGAGAAACCTCTTGAATGCAATGTGGAGGCTAAACAGTGAGGATCCATTGCACAGTTGGGTCTGGTTTGTTGCTGCACTCTCATTGTCCCACTTCTCCTATTTATAACTACAACACATTCATCAGTATAAACCTTCCATTTCCACCTCTCCGCTTCCCATGTTCTTCATAGCAGGTACCAGGTGTACCTCTTGTTCATCTTCAACTCATCCAGGTATGGTTTTTCGCGTGCGATATGGACCCAATAAACAGATTTTTACAGGGATCTCGCAGCAATCTGCCGACTAACTTCTTACCCTGATTGTGATATAATTTCGATAGGCGACGCGGATTGATCATAGTCCACTAGTCTGCACAGGTAGTAGACATCACGGATACTGATATTTGGTGGTCTTGCAGATCAAGGCATGGCGCTCAGTTTCGCCACTGTCTTCCCGTCGTGCCAAATCTTTGCTATCTCAGATTTAGACTATCCAACTTGATGTGCAATTTGCCGATAGGCTTTTTCCTCTCCCCTTTTCTCAATCACATTGACTCTTTCCTCTGCACTCACTTGTCAGTTCTTTGGGGTCTTGGTATCTCTTGGCATTGTAGATATCTTGGGAGGTGGGTTTGGTGTTGTAAGTGAGGGTCATGGGCAACTTTGCAATTGGAACAGGTACCCGCAAACCTTTCTGCTGGCACCATACTAGTGTCACTACAGTCCCTCGGTCAGACTCACCCTAGCTAGCTACTCGTTGTCAAGCATGAGGGGCATGTGGTGAGTGGCATCGTGGCGGATGGTAGCGCTATGGTACTGTAGAAAAGTGCGGACCACATGATAGTGGCGTCATGCTGCTCTGGTACTGTGGCTAGGTTGTGGCTAGCAAGGCACGTGATCATGCATGTGATGGTGGCTTGTACGGACCCTGAATGCTTAGGCAACACTTGACGTCCGCAATAGAAAGTACAGTCCTGTGACGATCCCACACCGCTATCAGTCTCACAGCAACAGGTAGGCGATACTACTCCTGTCTTGTCGCGACGATAGTTCTTAGACCTATGTCTATGATAAGGTGGGAGAGACTCTCGTGTCTCAGGTCCTTATCACCTATCGTACTCTTTCTACAACTCTACTCGCGTTGGAGTGTTCTCGCGTCGTAGGTAGGTGTTCGTAAAGAGTGCTAAGGTTTTCTGTTCGTAAAAGCATAAAGTAAGAAGTCAGGAAATAAGTTAGAACGGAGCATGAAGCGCCTATGTACTCGGCTGTTTTTCACTTTTTTTTATTTTTTTTTTTTTATCTTCATATATTCATGGTTATTTAGGGTACAAGAACTTGCATGCAGCGCTAGCTATGGCATAAACAATACCCATTCCTCCTCCCGCGCGGCGCAACCGAGAAAGGGAGCCGCCTGTGGGCTGCGGCGGGAGTGGATGGAGCAGTCGGGTGCTAGCCGAGGGAGGGTGTAGCAGTAGGGTGCAAGCCGATCCAACCGCCAGAACGGGCCATAAACCGAACGCGACCGTGTCGCATATCGGTAATCGTGTTCGTGTCTTGCTAGGCGGTCTCCGACGAGAGTAGTCCCAACTTGACCCGTAAGACTAGGAGGGTATGGTCAAATCTCCAAGCGAGACAGGCCCAGAAGTTACTAGCCAAGGCGTTCCCCCACGGCGCGCATGCACACAGGGAGACAGGCGTCCTCGACAGCCAATGCCAAGTGGAAAAGAAGAAGAGAGGTCTCCAAGGAAGGAGAGGAGCGAGGTCCACCATCAGGCCTGAAGAGTAGTCCTCGCATACCGCAGAAACCGTGTTCCCAGCCGTCTGAAGCATGGGAAGCGAAAGGTCGCCGACCGCGAGGATGGGCCTCACTAATCGAGGAAAGGGGCGAGAAGGGGCAGCAGAAGGGCAGTACCGGAACCCCAAGGGAGGAAAGCCACGCCGCGCAAGAGAGGAAGCTATGGCAGTGGGAAAAGGGGGGCGGTGGCTGTCACTCCTAGGCCGAAGCCATCGTGGGAGGAGAGGGGAGGTGGATGGTTCGTGAGTGGCTAGCGTGGAGGGTTGATTTCAATCGCCAGGCGTGTAGAGGAGACGGAGGATGGCCTATGTACACAGCTTGTTTTTTATTTATTTTTTATTTTTTTATCTTCATGTATTCGCTGTTATTTAGGGTACAAGAACTTGCATGCAGCGCTAGCTATAGCATAAACAATCCCCATTCCTCCTTGCGCCCGGCCCGACCATATCTCCAAGACCCTCTGGTATGGGCCTAACCGCACATCTAGCCCCAAAGGAAAACCCGTCCCTACCTCGCAAGCGAACTCAGAGAATAGGGGAAGTCTAATGAAGAAGAAAGCAGGAAAACATTAGAAGGTAACCGCGCGGAACATCTCAGAAAAAATACAAGAAACATCGCACCAGGGTGAGCTCCACAAACAACCAAGCCAGATATATGCGCTGGAAGTAGAAAACCGTAGAAGTTATCCCGGAACGCGACATAACCGAGAAAGGGAGCCGCCTGTGGGCGACGGCGGGAGTGGGTGGAGCAGTAGGGTGCTAGCCGAGGGAGGGTGAAGCAGTAGGGTGCAAGCTGATCCAACCACCGGAGCGGGCCAGAAACCGAACGCGACCGTGTCAACTGTCGGTAATCGTGTTCGTGTCCTGCTAGGCGGTCTCCGACAACAGTAGTCCCAACTTGAACCGTAAGACTAGGAGGGTCTGGCCAAATCTCCAAGCGAGACAGGCCCCGCAGTTACTAGCCCTGTCGTTCCCCCACGGTGCTCGCGCACACAGGGAGACAGGCGTCCACCACAGCCAACGCCAAACGGAAACGAAGAAGAGAGGTTTCCTAGGAAGGAGAGGAGCGAGGTCGACCATCAGGCCTGAAGAGTATTCCTCGCTTACCGCAAAAACCGTGTTCCCAGCCGTCTGAAGAATGGGAAGCGAGCAGTCGCCGAGCGTGACGAGGGGCCTCGCTAAGCGAGGAAAGGGGTGAGAACGGGCAGCAGAAAGGCAGTACCGGAACCCAGAGGCAGGAAAGCCTCGACGCGTAACAGGGGGGAAGAGGGCAGTGAGGAGAGGAGGGAGATGGCCGTCACTCCTAGGCCGAAGCCATCTTGGGAGGAGAGGGGTGGTGGATGGTTCGTGAGTACATAGCGTTGAGGGTTGATTTCAATCGCCGGGTGTGTAGAGGAGATGGAGGATGGCCTATGTACTAGGCTTTTTTTTTTCTTTTTTTTCTTTTTTTTCTTTTTTTATCTACAATTTTATTCTGTGTTTAAGGTATACCGTCTGTATGCAGCGCTAGCTATGACCGACGCAAGAAACCTCCACCCCTACTCCAGCCCGAAACAGCCAGAAGAAAAACCGTCACGAAGTCCATCAACATCAGAGACCAGGTGCCCAGCCCGTGGGCCCCACAACTTGAACGCGGAAGGGTCTCGCCTAGAGCCGCCAACTCCAACACCCCGCGAAGTCGAAAAAACTCCCGCGCCCCGCCACTTGTAGTATACACAAATGGTAAAGACTGTAAAAGAAAGCCCCCCAAGCCCATCAGAACAAAGGAAGCCCCAGTACCCAACAGTGGCCTAATATAGAAAAGAGGACCCGCGGCATTGCTGGGAGGATCGGTGCCATCCAGGCCGGGGAAGCCCGGTGGAGACGACCGGGGGGCATCGAGGTAAGGTGTTGTAGCAGTAGGGTACAAGCCTAGCGAGGGTGTAGCAGTAGGGTGCCAGCCGATCCAGCTGTCGTGGGAGGGTGGAAACCGAACGCGACCGTGTCAACTCTCGGTAATCGTGCTCCTGTCTGACTAGGCGGTCCCCAGATCAGAAGGTAAGCGTTTTACGGCGTCTCTCATGTAGTCCCTTTTTCTACGAGAGATAGCGTCACTTAGTGGATGGGATACCACCGCTTAAGCCAACCGTCGCGATGAGTGAGATCGACCCGTGGGCCTGTTGAAGAGGCCTCGTGCACCGCAAACCGTAATCCCAGCCGTCTGAAGCATGGGGAGCGAACGGTCGCCGACCGTGTGGAGGCGCCTCGCTAAGTGAGGAGAGGGGCGAGAACGGGCAGCAGAAATGCAGTACCGGAACCCAGAGGGAGGAAAGCCTGGACGCGTGCAAGAGCAGAAGAGGGCAGGGAGGAGAGGAGGGAGATGGCCGTCACTCCTAGGGCCAAGCCATCGTGGGAGGAGAGGGGGGGCGGATGGTTCGTGAGATCAAACGAGTAGGTTTGATTTCAATCGCTGGGTGTGTAGAGGAGACGGAGGATGGCCTATGTACTCGGCTTTTTTGCTTTTCTTTTTTTCTTTTTTTTTTATCTTCAATTTTATTCTGTGTTTAAGGTACACCCTCTGTATGCAGCGCTAGCTATGACCGACGCAAGAAACCTCCACCCCTACTCNTCTGTATGCAGCGCTAGCTATGACCGACGCAAGAAACCTCCACCCCTACTGCAGCCCGAAACAGCCAGAAGAAAAATCGTCACGAAGTGCATCAACATCAGAGACCAGGTGCCCAGCCCGAGGGCCCCACGACTTGAACAGGGAAGGGTCTCGCCTAGAGCCGCCAACTCCAACACCCCGCGCAGTCGAAAAAACTCCCCCGCCCTGCAACTTGTAGTATACACGAACGGTAAAGACTGTAAAAAGAAAGCCATGCAAGCCCATCAAAAACAAAAGAAACCCCAGTACCCGACAGTGGCCAAAAAAGGACCCGTGGCATTACTGGGAGAATCAGTGCCATCCAGGCCGGGGAAGCCCGGTGGAGACGCCCGGGGGGCATCGAGGTAAGGCGGTGTAGCAGTAGGGTGCAAGCCGAGCGAGGGTGCAGCAGTAGGGTGCTAGCCGATCCAGCCGTCGGGGGAGGGCGGAAACCGAACACGACCGTGTTAACTCTCAGTATTCGTGTTCGTGTCTAACTTGGGGGTCCCCAGACCGGAAGGCAAGCGTTTTACAGCGTCTATCATGTAGTCCCTTGTTCTACGAGAGATAGCGTCACTTAGTGGATGGTATACCACCGCTTAAGCCGACCCTAGGGATGAGCGAGATCGACCCGTGGGCCTGTTGAAGAGCTCTCGCGTACTGCAAACCGTGTTCCCAGCGGTCTGAAGCATGGGGAGTGAACGGTCGCCGAGCGTGTGAAGGGGCCTCGCTAAGTGAGGAGAGGGGCGAGAACGGGCAGCAGAAAAGCAGTACCGGAACCCAGAGGGAGGAAAGCCTCCATGCGTGAAAGAGCGGAAGAGGGCAGTGAGGAGAGGAGGGAGATGGCCGTCACTCCTAGGCGGAAGCCATCGCAGGAGGAGAGGGGGGTGTGGATGGTTAGTGAGATCAAACGAGGAGGTTTGATTTCAATCGCCGCGTGTATAGAGGAGACGGAGGTTGGCCTATGTACTCGGCTTTTTTTT
>JACCEG010000139.1:112352-249419 GCA_014065205.1 Tuber brumale
GTGTTCCCAGCCGTCTGAAGCGTGGGAAGCGAGCGGTCGCCGACCGTGTGGAGGGGCCTCGCTAAGCGAGGAAAGGGGCGAGAACGGGCAGCAGAAAAGCAGTACCGGAACCCAAAGGGAGGAAAGCCATACCACGTAAAGAGAGTGAGCGATGACAGTGGGGAAAGAGGGGAGATGGCCGTCACTCCTAGGCCGAGGCCATCGTGGGAGGAGAGGGGGGTGGATGGTTCGTGAAAACCTAGCGTTGAGAGTTGATTTCAATCGCCGGGTGTGTAGAGGAGACGGAGGATGGCCTATTTACTCAGCCCTAGTGGCCTCCTTATATAGTTGCCCTTCACGCCTGTGTGACCCACTCCTTGAGTCATGCGCCACATATGACTCACAACTTGTGAGTCATATTAAAACATCATAAACTAGTCATATGACCAAAGTGGTCATATGTGCGAAACCCATGACCTCTAATGAGGTCATGTGCGAAATATAACATACCTATGACTGATAACTATGAGTCATGTGAAAACCTCTTCCTCGCTAAGCCACATTCGTGACACACGGCCTGGGCCTGAAACCTATATATGTACTATAAGTACATTTTGAATCTCGAGAAAAGGGAGATTCAGGTTCTGAGTCCTGAATCGGACCCGCCTAACCCATTTATACCTACACCTCTAGAGTACCTCAGACGTTGGATACCCTATATACGATTCCTTAAACCCTTTAAAGGATATCAAGAACTCTGATACGAAGTACCAGTAATCACACATCAAGGGCTATTAGACCAATTAGCCTATTTGGAAAGTATCACAATGGCTGATATATCTCAAGACCCGAGAAAAAGAATAATAGCAGAAGAACCCATGGATACCCGGCTTGATACGATGGAAAAAAACCGCTGATTCGGCCATATGGGGCCCCTCCCCATCAACACCTCAAGAACCCACGTTCCGGAGAGAACATGTTCCTACTCACCGATCCTCTAGTGTTGCAAGTACTCATCGGATATTAAGGGCCTGCACGCCTAAACTGGGAAGTGAACACACTGCAAACTTAGCCAGGCGGGCTGCCTGTCTTGGGATAATCTTGGGTCGAATAAGGCAGGATATAGACACTGCGCTTGCCTAGGCTGATATCGCCTTCAAACATTTGAAGGGAGCCACCCAGGATAATACCTTAAAGTTACTTGCGGTGCAGCCACAAATCGCGGAATGACAAGATGTCCATGATAACGAGATTGGACTTCTGTTGATGCAGCTGGTAGGAGTGGAGGCAGAGGTCAAGGGGATACAAGAGGAAATGCTATGGGTAGTGGCAAAGAAGATAGACGCCCAAGAGAGGTGTCAACAGGAACATGAAGAGGTAACCACGATGTCACATGGGACATTCAGACATGAAAGCCAGGTGGCATTGGCCTGAGATCAAAGGTTGGAACAAATGGTTAATAACCTAAGAGCAGAATTCCAAGAATTCCGAAATCAAAGCATCATGCGGGAAAGAGAAGTCAACCGTACACTAGGACAAATGTGCCTAGATCAGACGACTCGTCAAGCTGAGATTCGCAGGTCACAAGACCAGCAACAGCAGCAGAATAACAAGATGAATAATATCCTAAAAGTATTAACGGTGTCAATAAATAGGATGTTGTCCACCGCACCAAATCCTGAAGCTGCAGGACCCGCACCCTTACCCGCCGTCCAGGAAACTGATGACAAAAAATACTATGCTCCACCTAGATGGAGGGATAAGGGGAAAGGCAAGGAAGCTGCTGATGCATCCCCCTCAGGTACTTAGGGAGGTAACCCTAGAGATCCTAGCAATGACGACGATGACGACGATGAAAGAGAAAGAAGGAGAGGAAGTCCTAGCTAGCGCAGGCGAGGACAAACACCAGAACAGTCTGGTATGGCAGAAACGCTTGCCAATGCGATGGCGCTAAATGTTAAGCGACCATCAGAGCCATCCCCATTCATTAAGGATAAACCCGCACAAGATATCTATGTGTGGATTTTAAAATGTAGTGACTATTTCGAAAGAAACACGCGGATCTGGGACGATGCATGGGAACGAGTTACATACGCACTCAGTCATACGAGAGGAGACATAGTACTCCCATATACTATTTGGTATCAGAAAGCTATGGACAGACTTCAAGAGGGAAATCCAGCAACCGGAACTGCCAACATGGACTCATTTTAAGCACGATATGATTAAGCGATTTGCCTGGATAGAGGCCGAATGACTAGCACTTCGGGCTATGAAGAGAGTCGAGTACGATGGTAGCATTGAACATTACTTAACAATCATGCATAACTATAACATTCGTGCATGTATGACCGGAGAGTCCTGGAGGCAGGAAGTAGAAGATAAACTTCCCAAACAAATTGTTCGCAGGTTGTCGGCCATGCGGTATACAACGGATCAAGAATGGGAAGAGGCGCTAAGGCTGTGCAGTTGGTCAGAAGAAGGACTTCTGGCCAGAGAAAAAATCAGGCAAGATAAACTGCGCAAACCTACAGTAGTCCAAGAGGTCAAAAGAGAAGACCAAGGGGACTCAAAACCGAAGTGATAAAGAGATACTAAACCTTACGTCAAGGGAGGTGGAGCCCCACCACGAAAGCGGAAAAGGGACGATGAACCGGAGAAACCTAAAAAAAGGTTGGGAGGTGCGACAAAGACCACCCATACAAACTTCGCCCAGGCTCATACCGGTATCCTGCAGAGTGTGATAGACACTCGGAGGCGAGATGGAGATTGTACGCATTGTGGGAAGAAGAACCACACCTACCAAACGTGTTGGGGAGACCCCTATATATCGGCAGCAACGGTCAGTTCAAGACCTATAAAAATCGGAATTCGACGAGCAAGAGCGGCTATTGTAAAGCCTAAATTGGCTCGCAGAGTCGCTTCCGCCCAGCAATCAGCCCGAGTAAATAAGATCTGGCAACTGGCAGACGACGAGGAACTGACCTAGGTCAGTTCATTGGCACCAACGGCGATGGCGATTGGGTATTCAGTGTCCCAAAGTGAGCTAGAATCGAAATGGGGAACCCCCTTCGGCTGGGGTGTATTGGGTACTGACCACGACAGGGATCCCGTACTCCATGTGCAACTACGGCAGTCGCAACTCAAAATGATCCAGGCGGGGCAAAGCAAGTCTCTTCTTTCAGGATCAATGCAAGTAGGCTCTAAGTGAAGAGACCCCATGAGGGACTTACGAGCTCGAATACAAGAATCAATATATGGAGAGTGTTGATTGAAATGGAGAATAGTTAACATGCCCACATGGCCCGGGAGCTAACAGTACGAAGTTCCTCGAGTCACCTGGTAGTTACCTGCTACCTGTTTACATGCAAGTTACTATACCGAAGAAGTTGGGACATAGCAATGCAAGATCTACCTGATAACAATACATGACAGGAGGACAACCGACACGGGCCGTTCCACCTACCACATGAGTCTGAGTCGTATTATATGTACGTACTATTCTGCCTTCTGGCCAGAGTATGGGATAGGGATGTACCGCTTTGGTGCATAAGGCCCCTCTGAGAGAGCTGGACGGATAACTGAAATCCTAAGGGAAAGGACTCAGTGAATGTGGGAATCCCACAGGAGGGAAGTAAAATGGCTAATAACCGCCCGAAAATCTGCTATGAGCCTAGGTCTGGCGTGTGGGCAGAAGGTATCCAGCCTGAAAACTGGTCGTACGCAATTGCATATCGGTGAAACTCCGCTTAAGTATGTAGACCCAGATTGTTAGAGCTAAAGAGTTACTAGTTTGTTAGAGGAGACCTCAATGGTCGAAATTATGTGGGCATAGTAACAAACATCTTGTTACTTATACCCTACACCGACGATGCCTAAACGATAGAACCAAGAAGATCTTTTCTGCGCTAAGCATCTGTAGTCAGAAGCTCCAAAACCAAAATGATACAACTGTCCGCAGGGGATCGCTTACCTCCACATACACGATAAGCGATACAAAGTTAAAGTCTTTTTAGACTGGGGATCCAACGTATTCCTTATAAATAAGGACCTAGTTGAAGACCTTCGCGTTCCTACAGTGGAACGAAATAACGCAGTTGATATTTTAGGCTTTGACAGATCGTCAGCAGCCTCAGGAGGGAAGTGTTACACTCTCCCCATTAAATTGGAAAAACGAAAAAACCGACACATCTCTGAAGTGTCGTGTGAAGTGGCTAAGGCAGGTCACTATAGAATGATAATTCCGTTTGGTTGGTGGCATCGTAAACACCCAGTGTCTCATATAGAAGATGCAGAAAATTAGACTTTCTCTGCGAAATGTTGTGCGAACTGTGTGGAAGAAGATGAAGGGATAGCAGATATGTTCGAATGCGATGAATCAGTCGCTTAGGATCCTAATGCTTCCCGTATTGCAAGAATCGGAGCCATAGAAAATAATGTGGAGCTCGAATCATTACCGAAAGAATACTGGTATTACAAACACTTATTTGAAGCCCAGACGGCAGAAACATTAGCACCGAGACAGACATTCAATCATGAAATTAAGTTAATCCCAGGATCAACCCCCCCCTGGGGGCCGATATATCCACTATCCGAAAAACAGCTTAAAGCCTTACGGGAATACTTGGAAACGAGGATCAAATAAGGGAAAATCGCTCAAAGCCAATTACCAGCTAGCGCACTCATATTATTCGTACCTAAGCCAGATGGCAGACTACGCCTAGTTGTGGATTACGGAAATCTAAATAAGATTACTATCCTCAACAAACATCCACTTCCGCTTATGTCCGAACTCAGAGATAGAGTAGCCGGCGCAAAGATCTTCACCAAGCTAGACCTTGAAGACGGTTACCACATGATTAGAATAAAGGAAGGAGATGAACGGAAAATGGCATTCCGTACAAGATACGGACATTACGAATACAAGGTCATGCCTTTTGGACTGGTCAACGCTCCGGCAACTTTCCACGATATGATGAATCAGGTACTCTAAGAATACGTAGAGGTCGGGGTTGTGTGTTATCTGGACGATATTCTCATTTACTCAAAGAATGAGAAAGAACACATCGCAGCAGTCAAAAGAGTTTTACAAAGTCTATCAGACTTTCAATTAGCAGTATCACTAAAGAAATCGACATTCCATGCAACAGAGGTGGAATTCCTCGGCTATATGGTGGCAGTCGATGGGGTGTCTATGAGCACCCGAAACGTGGAATCCATAATGGTCTGGAAAGCACCTAGGTCGGTTAGAGAAGTACAAGTATTTATGAGATTCACTAACTTCTACCCACGCTTTATTAAAAATTTCTTGGCTATTTGCAAACCCATAAACAAGACATTACAAGGAAATCCTAAAAGTTTCAAATAGGGACTTGAAGAGGATACTGCGTTCGAAGAATTAAAACACCGATTCATCACAGCCCCCAGTCTCCACCACTTCTTCCCAGAAAGGGAAATGGTGGTTGAAACTGATACTAGCGACTTTGCACTCAGTTGCGTCCTTTCTCAATACTTTGAGAAAAGATTACATCCAGTAGCTTTCCATTCTAGAAAACTAAATTCGGCAGAGCACAATTATGAGATTCATGATAAAGAACTTCTCACAATCTTCGAAGCATTTAATGAATGGAGACACTACTTGATAGGAACAGAAAAACTGATTACAGTCTTTACCGACCATCAGAACCTACAATACTTCCTCACCTCGAAAGTCTGGAGTGGCCGTCAAATTCAATGGGCCCAGGAATTGGTAGAATACGATTCTCGTATTGTATATCGACCAGGCACGAAGGGCGGAAAGCCTGATGCGTTAAGCAGATGGCCAAAGAACCGCCCTGAGGAGGGAGCTACGCATCATGAACAAAAGATTTTGAAAGTAGAAAGTTTCTTGGTATTGCTAGTAGCGAGAGTAGGCGATGAAGTAGAAGACTGGGATGGAGATAAGGATTTGGATTTGGCACCTCGAAGAGGCGGAACGGAATCTGTTATTAGGGTCAAAAGATTGAGCAAAAAGGTATACTTGCCAACAAAGGGCTCAAGAATGGCGGGAGGACATGACCTGTATGCCATAGAGGATGACATTGTCCCGAAATATGGACAAGCACTAATCAGGACGGGTATAGCTGTAGGACTACGCAAAGGAACTTATCGAAGAGTTGCTCCAAGTAGCGGATTAGCGGTCGGAAGCGGAATCTCTACCGGCGCAGGAGTAATCTATACTGATTACAGCAGGGAACTCAAAGTCGTACTATTCAACCATAAGGATGTAGACTGCCAGATAAAAATGGGCGATCGCATAGCCCAGTTGGTGGTAGAAAAAGTCAACACCTCAGTCATGATGGAAGTAGACGATTTAGAAGACACGGAATACGGAACTATGGGATTCGGAAGCAACAATATAGGGACATGATCCTTGATCGTTAAGGAACAGGATCCAAGCATCAGCTACCGGCAGGCATCGGCTAAAGACAATGAACATTGGTATGATATTTCCGAAATACCTGTGAAAGTTCTAATGTCAAACGCGATAATACTGCAAAAAGGAATGAAGCAGTTCAACCCTGAATTCATAAGCACGATACAGGCAGCCATCGGGACAGATGCAGTTTGGAGGCACCGGAGAGAAGAACTCATTAGGTTACGAGACAAAGGAAAGGATTTTCCCAAAGACTGGACCTTGGCCGACGATCTACTATACTATAAGCAAAGACTATTTGTACCAAATAGTCAGGCACTATACACCAAGATCGACGAAGGATGTAATGATGCAAAAGTTGCAGCACATTTCGGACAAGAAAAAACTTTGGAAATAATCATGAGGGACTTCTACTGGAAAGGACTTGTGGAATGGGTCCACGATTATGTACGATCCTGCGATGAATGCCAACATAATAAGTCACTTAGACATGCCAAGTACGGATTGCTGCAACTATTGCAAATACCCGATGCGGCATGGGCATCTATCTCCATAGACTTCATCACTCAACTACCAGAGTTACAAGTGTGCACTCAGATAATGGTAGTTGTTGACCAGTTTACAAAGATAGCGCATTTCATCGGACTTCACATCTCGGCTACAGCCAAAGGTGTGGCTAACACATTCCTGTAAGAAGTATGGAGGCTGCACAGCCTACCCACCGAAATCGTCACGGACATGGACTCAAAGTTTGCAGGAGAATCTTGGGAATCTCTTTGCAAAGTGCTAGAAATTAAGCGAGGAATGTCAACAGCATACCACCCTCAGACTGACAGACAAACCGAACGTACCAACCAAGTGCTGGAAGGATACCTACGAGGTTTTGTCAACTATGATCAGGATGACTGGTATCAGCTACTACCGCTAGCTGAACATGCCTATAACAACTCCGCGACCAACGCTCATGGGATGCCGCCATTCTATACGAACTATGGATTCCATCCACAGACAGAGTTGATGAAGGAGTAGGATGCTCAAAATCCAGGAGTGACACACTATACAAACTGGATTAAGATGATACATGAAGAAGTGTGAGGGTCACCAGAAATGACAAGAGAAGGAATGTCGCAATATTATGACCGGAAAGCTCGACAACAGCCGGACTTCAAGATCGGGGACAAAGTAATATTGAACGCAAAGAACATTCGCACCCAACGGAAATCAAAGAAGCTAAGTCTGTAGCTATATGGTCCTTTTCAAATCATGGAAAAGAGCGGATCACGAGCCTTCAAACTCAACATATCTGATCGATGGAACATTTACCCTGTATTTTATATGGTACTATTAGAACCTGATCGCAAGTCGGTTCATGACAATCGTCAGCAACCCCCGAGAGAACAGGAGGACATTGACGGTGATCTACAATGGGAGGTTGAAAAAACAGTAAGAAGAGAGATTCGTTCTTACAGGAAATGGGTACATGGCCGCTATCAAGAGAAGCGAGGACTGTGGTACTTGGTCAAATGGCAAGGGTGTTCAGAAGATGGGAACACATGGGAGCCTGCTACTGGTATGGAAAATGCGGAGGAAGTTGTGGAGAATTTTTATAATGAAAATCCAGATATGCCAGGAAGGGCAGAAGTAAGATAGTGAGGAAAAGGTTTTCCTACCGTGGCCAAGTAAACATGGGAGGTTTTTCACCCTGACTACACTGAGTCTTAAAATGTACTTAGAAGAAATTATAAAAAGTTATAAAGGCATTCCAGGCGAAGCCTAGTAGGAGGGAGCTCATGTTAGGTATATGGAAATCCAAGACATGTGCACAGACCCACGGTAGGGTAACTGCGCACAGACCCATGATTTACCAGAGCCAACATCCCCTCTGGCCCCCTTATGGGGCCCGCACGTCATTACCGAGATTTCGCGAGTTGCGTCACTTAACCAAAATGTCACATTATTGAAGCCCACTTCATAACACTATATACATCACCGCCGTCCATCCGACCGCATGCTGTTCACAGGATATATGAGAGGGGACCTTTGGCGACATTTGAGAAGTAGAATGGAGGCAATCCGTCACAGGCACATTGGGATAGTAGGCTTCAAAGTTAGGCTTCCTATACTATGGGCCAAAGGTGACAGGATGTTTTTCGGCGCAATACTCTAAGAGGAGATCCCAGTGGTGGAAACTATTTGGTGTATACTGAATCCACCCATACTCTTCTGAGATCAGCTGTAGGTTGGTTGGTCCTAGTAATAGGACCACTCTACGGAGGCCGGCGGACCAACGGGAAGCATGCTCAGAATGGAAGACCTAGATAAGTCGTAGCCTCATAAGACGTTGACATGTTGGGCCCTGACTTGGGATTGGCACTAGGTTGCCCGGCATGAACCTGATCACATCATGACCGCAGAGACTACTGGAACGATAGTCAATAAGACTAAAGTAATATAATAGTTCATGCGGCTATCTAAGTTGGAGGCCACTGTTTGGTATAACAAATAGCGCAGTCATCTCAACGGAGGAATACTATTCCATAACCGTGAAAGGGTGTGATAAGTTTCAGGGTCAAACGGTGTTCGCACTTATAAGATTCTGGACGTTTGCATATTAAAACCAGTGTGGTACTTCGGAGGCATAGTAGTTAGAAGTAGTCCGCGAACACTCAGATGCGGGATGTAAATATCGCAGTGCCTCCCGAGCTTTACAGACATCATCACGCAATGGACAAGAGATCTTATCAATATAAAATTGTTTACATTATAAATCTTTATTTTACCTATTTTTATCGCGACAAGCCTTCCTCAACAGATTCTCAGATCAAAGATTTTAGCCTAAGTTTCTCGGTGATATACTTGAGTTTGGCATCCGCCTAACAGTCCGTACTTAAAATGTCACTGAGGCACTTGAAGTCAGAGAGATTGTATGAGTATGAGCACTGGGAAACTGTGAGGCATATGGAAATCTGAGACAAGTGTACAGACCTCATGGTAGGATAAGAACACACAGACCCTCAGTTTACTGGAGCCAACCACCCTCTCTGGAATTCTTATAAGGTCCGCACATCATTAACAAGATTTTAGGATGTTGCGACTCAAAACTACAATGTCACATCAATGAAGCCTACTTCATAATACCATATATGTCGCTGCCGTCTGTCCAACCACATGCTGTTCATAGGATATATGAGAGGGAATATTTAGTGAAATCTGGGAAGTAGAACAGAAGAATTCTGTTGGAGGCACATTGAGATAATAGGCTTAAAGGTTAGGCTTCCTAATTATGGGCCAAAGGTGAGGGGATATTTTCAGTGAAATACTCCAAGAAGATGTCCCGGTAGTAGGAGCTATTGAGATCATACCAAATCTACCCATACCCTTCTGAGATCAGCTATAGGTTCATTGGTCCTAGTAATAGGACCTCTCTGTGGAGGCAGGTAGACTAAGCGGAAGCACAGTCAGACTGGAGGACCTAGATAAGTTGAAGACCCTTAAGATGCTGACACATCGGACTTAGACCTGCAACTGGCACTAGGTGGCCCAGTGTGAAACTGATCACTTCATGACCAAAGAGACTACTGGAATGATAGTCAACAAGACTAAAGTAGGATGATAGTCTGTATGAATTACTAAGTTGAAGGCTTCTGTTTGATATAACAAATAGCACAGTCATCTGAATAGAGGAATACTATTCTGTAAGTGTGAAAGCATGTGAGAAGTTTCAGGGTCAAATGGTATTCATGCTTATAAGATTTTGGATGTTTGTATATTAAAACCAGAGTGATACTTCGGAGGCATAGTAGGTAGAAGTAGTCTCCAAACACTCAGATGTGGGATATAAATATCAAAGTGCCTCCTGAGCTTTACAGATATCATCAAGTAACAGAGAAGAGATCTTATCAATATAATATTGTTCTATATTCCAAATCTTTACCTTACCTATTTTATCGAGATGCGATTTCCACTACATATTTTCCGATCAATGATTTTGGCCTACATTCCTCCAATGTACTAAAGTTTGGCATCCACTTAACAGTATATTGATAGTTCTCCTGTTACCAAGGCTTACTATATGTACTACAAGTTCACTTCAAACTCCACCTTCAGCTGTCAAATCAAATTCATCAAGACCTCAGAACCCTCATGGTTCTCAAAAACCTTTCAGGATTCCAATGAGTGATCAATTCAGACCCATATATGTATATAAGTACATCCTAAATCTTCAGACAAAGGAAATTCAGGTTCTAAACCTAGAATCTGATTGCCCCAACTCTTCTGCACCATCTCCTAACGAAATATTGTTGCACTATCTACTATTCATCAAGTTCCTCAAACATTTTAAAGGAAAATTGGAATATTGATGCAAGGTACCAGATAGAGTACCCACTGGCATGACATTAAGATTAAATTTATCCAACAAACTTTTAACCAAATGGCGGAAATACCGCAATGTCCGAAAGGAGCGAAACAGATTGCAGAAGGAGAATCAATGGATATTAGGTCGGATATCTCCAAAGACAGAAGTTCTAGCCAGGTTACCCATACTTCTTCTACAAGTGATGCCCCTCACATCAGCCAATCTCCCTCTTTTCCTACTGGTTTTTGAATACCAACTGAGATTCTTAAAGGGCTACTATCATCTACTATATCTAGTTTGAGTCGTACAAGACCAGGAACTCCTAAACCATCTGAAGAGCATGGGACCAACCTTAAGAATTTGGTCAGACATTTAAGGATAACCCGGGCAAGATTTTGTCAGGACATTGATACTTCTATCGACTCAGCCAACATTGCCTTTATTAGTCTTGCAGGAGCAATTCATAAAAATGCCCTAAAGCTAATAGAGGTGCAAGAGAAGTTGGAAGAAGGATAAGACCTTCGCGACAATGTGAGAGCAATCTTATTGATACAGTTAACTGTGGTGGAATCAGAGGTGAAGGGTATACAAGCGGCTATTATCTGTGACGTGATGGACAAACTGGCCAAGCAAAATCACTGACAACAAGCCCATGAAAATATAACTACCCAGTTACATGGTAGTCTAGGTCAGCAAGGACAGAAAGTCCTAGTTCAAGACCAGACTCTGGAAACATTAGTTGCAGAACTGTGCAGTGAGTTCAATCTTTTTCACAATCAAGCTGTAGATCGTGACAAGGGCTTTATATCTTCGTTGCGAGATATACACAAAGCCCTAAAAGAGCAATGGAAAAGTATCCAGACTCTACCAAAGGACCAAACCAGCATGGCTGAAGAAACCTCGGACTCTATTAGAACTAGAGTAAAGGCGATAAATGAATTAGTGGATAAAATAAAGGAATTAGCAGAAACAGCTGCCACATGACTACGTTCAGTCCCAGAGCAAGAGAATGATAAGACATGCTACTCTCCGCCAACAAGGAAAGAAAAGGGGAAGGGCAAGGAAGCGGCTGATACAATTCCCTCAGGTACTCAAGGTGGAGATCCAGAGGATTCTGTTGACAATGATGACAATAATGATGAAGGAGAAAGAGGAAGAAGAGGAAGTCCAAGCCATGGTCGGCTGAGACAAACACCAGAACAATCTGGTATGGCAGAGACACTTGCCAACCCAATAGTGCTAAATAAAAAGTGACCATTGGAACTATCCCGATTCTTTGAAGCCAAGTCTACACAGAATATGTATGTCTAGATTATATAATGTACCAACTATTTTGAGAAAAACCTGTGGATCTGGGACAATGCCTGAGAACGAGTTATCTACATGCTCAATCATACAGAGGGAAACATAGTCTTTCCTTATACTATTTGATATAGAAAGGCTATGGATGGACTTCAGGGGGAAACGCAACAGCCAGAATTGGCTATGTGGCTATGGTTTGAACATGATATAATCAAACATTTTACTCCAGTTGAAGCAGAGAGACAAGGGCTTCAAGATATAAAGTTAGTAAAGTATGAAGGCAGTATCAAACTGTTACTAGCATTCATGCACAACCTAAATATTAGAGCACGAATGATGAGAGAGGCTGGGAGAGAGGAAGTAGAAAATAAACTTCCTGAACAAATCATGCGCAGGTTGTCAGCTCTCAACTAAGATACAGATCAAGAATGGGAAGAGTCAATTAGGGCATGCGATCCATTTGAAAAAGCATTACTCATACACGAAATGGTTGCAAGAGACCAACCTCTAAAGCTAAAGATAGTTGAAGATGTCAAAAGGGAAGACCAAGAGGACTTTAGAAAAAAAGGAGCAAAGGACTAACAAGCCTTATATCAAGAGAGGTGGAGCCCCACCATGAAAATGAAAGTGAGACAATGAGCCAGAAAGGCCAAAAAAGAAGCTTGGAGGTATGGCAAAAACAACATACACAAACTTCAACCAGGCTCATACCAGTATCCTGCAAAGTGTAATAGATACTCTGAGGTGGGACAAGAATTGCACACATTGTGGGAAGAAAAACCACACATATCAGACATGTTGGGGAGATGTCCACATATCAGTAGCAACTGTCAGTTCCATACTGATAAAAACGTGATTACATCATGCAAGATTGGCTATTGTAAAGTCCAAATTATCATGCAAAGTCACTATCTTCAAGCAACCTGCCTGAATGAAACAGATCCGGGAACTGGCTGATAATGAAGAACTGACCTAGGTCAGCTCACAAGGCACCAACGGCGACAGCGGTTGGGTCGTCAGATTTCAAATGGAACAAGAGTCAAAATGGGAATCCCCATTGCCTACTATGTATTGAGTACTGACTAGGACATGGATTGGGTAGTCCATGTGCAACTATTGGAATCGAAATACAAAATGATGAAAGCGGCACGGAATCAATTTCTCCTTTTACTATCAAAGCATGGAGGCTCCAAACAAAGTGACCCCACGAAAAACTTGAGAGCTTGAATACAAGGAATTAATATATGAAGAGTCTGGATCAAAAGAGAGGATAGTCAACATGCCTACATGACCTGAGAGCCAACAGTATGAAGTTCCTCGAGTCACCTGGTAGCCACCCACTACTCCTGTCCAAGCAAGTTACTATACCAAGGAAGTTGGGACATAGCAATGCAAGATCTACCTAATAACAATACTAGCAAGACGACAACTGAAGCGGGCCATTCCACCTACCATATGAGTTCGAATTGTATTATATTTGTGTACTACTTTGCCTTCAGGCCAGAGTATAGGACAGGGATGTACCGCTTTGGTGTGCAGGGCTCCTCTGAGGTACCTGGATGGATGAACCGAAAACCTGAGAGAAGGGATTAGTGAAAATGGGAGCCCCACATCAGGGGAGTAAAATGGCTAATAACTGTAAGAAGATCTGCTATGAGTCTAGGTCTGGCATGTTGGGAGAAGGCATCTAGTCTGAGAACTTCTCATACACAATAGTGTATCAGTAAAATACCGCTTAGTATGTAGATCCAGATTATTAGAGCTGATAATTACTAGTTTGTCTGCGGAGACCTCCATGGTCAAAACTACGTGAGCGTAATAAAAACATTCAGTTTCTTACACCCAACACCAAGAATACCTAAACGAAAAAATACTGAAAAACTAATCCACACTAAGAGTATTGAATTAGACACTCAAAAAGCAGAATGATACAACAGTGTGGAGGGGATCGTTTACCTCTATATCTACGATAAGTGACACAAAGTTGAAGTCTTGTTAGACTCAGGATCTAATGTGTTCCACATCAATAAGGACCTAGTTGAAGACCTTCTCATTCCTATAGTTGAATGCTACAATGCAGTTGATATCTTAGCCTTTGATAGCTCATCAGCAGTCTCAGGCAGGATGTGTTTTATGCTACCTATAAAATTAGAAATAGGAAACAACAGACACATTTCTGAAGTATTATGTGAAGTAGCTAAAGCAGCTCATTATGGAATGATAATTCCTTTTGGTTGGTGGCATTGTGAACATCCAGTGTCGCACATAGAAGATACAAATAATCGGACTTTTGCCACAAAAGATTGCGAAAACTTTGTGGAAAAAGATGAAGGAATAGTGGATATGTTCTAATATGTGAAATCCATCGCTTGGGATCCTAATGCTTACCACATTGGACGAATCAGAACCATCGCAAATACAGTGGAACTCAAATCATTACCAAAAGAATACTGGCATCATAAATATTTATTTGAAGCCTAGAGGGCAGAAGAACTAGCCCCAAGACGAACCTTTAACTGTGAAATTAAATTGGTCCCTAGAGCGACTCCGTCCTGGGGACTGATATACCCATTATCCGAAAAACAGCTTAAGGCTTTACAGGAATACTAAACCTGATGGCAGACTGTGCCTAGTTGTGGATTACCGAAATCTAAATAAGATTACCATCCTCAATAAGTATCCCCTTCCATTAATGTCCGAACTTCAAGACTGAGTAGTTGGCGCCCAGATCTTCATCAAGTTAGACTTTCAAGATGGTTACTACTTGATTAGGATTAAGGAAGGAGATAAATTGAAGTCAGCTTTCAGGACAAGATATGGACATTATAAATATAAGGTCATGCCATTGGGATTGGTCAACAGTACAGCCACATTCTAAGATATAATTAACCAAGGATTAAGGGAATACTTACATGTTGGAGTCGTATGTTACGTTGATGACATCCTCATATATTGGAAAGATGAAAAGGAATATATCAAAGTAGTTAAAAAAGTCTCAAAAGGTTGATCAGACTTTCAATTAGAGGTATCGATAAAAGAGTTGACCTTCTATGCCCAAGAAGTGGAATTCATAGGCTACATAGTAGCGGTCGATGGGGTATCCATGAGCATTTGAAAGGTATAATCTATAATAGTTTGGAAACTACCCACGTCGGTTAGAGATATGCAAGTCTTTATTGGATTTTCTAACTTCTACTGACAATTCATAAAAAACCTTTCCGCTATTTGCAAGCCAATAACTGAGACATTACAAGGAAATTCAAGGAATTTCAAGTGGGAAGTGGAGCAAAATATGGCATTTGAAGAACTAAAATACGGCTTCACAATAGCTCCCATACTCCACCACTTCTTTCTAGAAAGAGAAACACTCGTTGAAACCAATGCTAGCGATTTCATACTTGGTTGCGTCCTTTCTCAATACTTTGAGAAAAAACTACATCTAGTAGGATTCCATTCCTAAAAGTTGAACTCAGCGAAATGCAATTATAAAATCCACAATAAGGAACTACTCACAATGGATGAAGCATTCAAAGAATGGAGACACTACTTAATCTGAACCGAAAACCAATTACAGTCTTTACTGACTATCAAAACTATCAATACTACCTCACCTCAAAAGTCTAGAGTGGCTGTGAAATTAAATAGGCACAGAAGTTCATAGAATACAATTTTCACATTGTATAATGACCAGTCACAAAAGGTGGAAAGCCTGATGCATTAAGCAGCCAGCTAGAATACTGTACTGAAGAGAGAGCTATGCATCGCGAACAGAAATCTTTAAAACTGGAAAGTTTCTTGAGATTGCTAGTAGCGAGGGTAGGCGAGGAAGTAAAAGACTCAGGTGGGAAAAATGATTTGGACTTGGAACTTCGAAGAGGGGAAAGGAACCCATGATTAGGGTTAAAAGATTGAGTAAAATAGTATACTTGCCAACTAAGGGCTCAAGGATAGTGGCAGGACATGACCTATACGCCATAGAAGATGAGCTTCTCCCAAAATATGGACTGTTCTTAATAAGGACAGGAATGGCCCCAGGGCTACTGGACAGAACATATGGGAGAATTGCTCCAAGAAGTGGATGAGGTGTTTGAAGTGGAATCTCCACTGGAGCTAGAGTGATTGATGCTGATTACACTGGAGAAATTAAAGTTATACTATTCAACTATAAAGATATAGATTGTCAGATAAGAATAGGTGATTGTATAGCCCAACTTGTAGTGCAAAAAATCAATACCTCAGACATGATGGAGGTAGACAACTTAGATTAAATCAGGCGAGGAACTGAAGGATTCAGAAGCACCAATATAGTGACAAGATACTTGATTGTAAAAGAACAAGAACCAAGTATCAGTTACCTGCAGGCATTGGCTAAAGACAACAAATACTGATATGATATATTAGAAGTACTTGTAAGAGTTCTAATATCAAACAGCATCATCCTGCTAAAAGGTATGAAGCAATTTAAACCTGAGTTCTTAAGTGAGATACAGGCAACTATCAAAACAGCTCTAGCTTGGAGACAATGAAGGGAAGAACTTGTTAAACTACAAGACGAAGGAAGGGATTTTTGTAAGGATTGGACCTTAACCGACAATCTACTATACTATAAGTGAAGACTATTTATTCCAAATAGCTAGGTGCTATATACTAAGATCACCAAAGAATGTCATAATGCAAAGATTGCAGGACATTTTGGACAAGAGAAAACCTGGGAAATCATCTTAAGAGACTTCTGTTGAAAAGGACTAGGAGATTAGATCAATGACTATGAACGATCCTGGAATGAATGCTAACCTAATAAATCTCCTGGATATGGTAAGTATGAATTACTGCAACCTGTGCAAATAGCTTATACAGCATGGGCTTCTAGCATAGTGGACATTATCACCCAACTATGAGAGTCACAAGGATGCACTCAGATTAAGGTAGTAGTGGATCACTTGACAAAAATAGCACACTTTATCAGACTACATTAGCAAAAGAAATAGCCACGTCTGATGCGCAGGTGTCACGTCTGGACAGCTGGTAGACATCAATTACGTCCTATGAATGCTGTAAATCAGGAGATTCAATATGCGTCCCTATGATGTCAGGTATGTCCTTTGAGTACTGGGGATACTACCTAGGTCTGGTGGTAACATGGGATGTCAGGAGCGTCTAGTGGTAACAGGGGATGTTTGGGGTATCAGGAAGACATCCTGAGTAGGGAGCCCCACGTGGCAAGGCCTATTTCTGGATCTGGTTACTCTTACCCAGGGGTGATACTTGCACGGCTAGAAAAATAAGGATCAGACACTACTAGTATGCTAGTCCTGATAAGTACTAGAACCAGCCTCCCAGCAACAGAGCTAACTATTATATAGCAGCAAAAGTAAGAGACACGGGAGGAAATCTATGTTAGGTTCCAGAAGAATTATGGAGCGAAAATGCAACAATTTCTGACTGGAAAACCGAGTGATAGAGTTCTACTAGTTCTTCTTGAGCCTGATCCCGGCAGGCTAGGTGTGGATCATTTTCCTGCCAGTGACACAGGTCAGGCAAATATACAACATCTGAGTCCTCCCTTACCTTCACTAACAGTTAAGGACAAACCTTGATGCCAGATTCCTTCAGGACCCTTTAGCAGGAGTATGCAATCCTTTGGTGGCTAGACCTACTCGACATCGCCTTTCCAACAGTGCAAGGGACGTCTACTTGACACCAATATCTGTTGAGTTACAGCGTAGCAAGCCTTTGATTAAGTACTAGCTTTGACGCCAGATTCCTTCAGCGTGCTTTGGGTACAGCAGACAATACTTTGGCATCCGGGCCTACTCGACGGCAGCTTTCCATCGGTGGAAAGTCCGTCTGCTCGACGCCAATACCCATGGTGTTAGAGGCTGTTATGGAAGTGGTATTTCCTGGTGAGGCTATAGCAAAGTGCTGATTTTGACAACAGATTCCTTCAGGGTCCTTTGGGTGCAGCATGCAATACTTTAGTGCCCAGACGTACTCGATGCCAGCCTTCCAGCGGTGCAAAGAGCGTCTATACGACGCCAATATCTATGGGGATACAGGCTCTCACAAAGGTGGTATTCCTGGGTATGGTTTTGACTAAGTACTGACCTGGACGCCAGATTCCTTGAGGGTCCTTTGGATGCAGCATACGAGACTTTGGTGCCTAGATGTACTTAATGCCAGCTTTCCACCGGTGCAAAGAATGTCTACTCGACACCAGTATCCATGGAATTACAGGATTTTATAGAAGTGGTATTCTCTGGCGAGATTTTGACTAAGTACTGAACTTGACGCCAGATTCCTTCAGAGTCCTTTGGACGCAGTATTCAATGCTTTGGCCCCTAGACCTACTCAATGCCATCCTTCCAATGGTATAAGGAATGTCTATTTGATGCCAATATCCATAGAGTTAAAGGCTGTTATGGAAGTGGTATTTCTTGGTAAGGCTATAGTTAGGTGCTAGCTTTGACACCAGATTGCTGTAGGGTGCTTTGGACGCAGCATTTCATACCTGGGCACCTAGATCCACTCGATGCCAGTCCTCTAACGGCGCAAGGAATGTCTACTCGACACCAATAGCCATGGAGTTACAGGCTGTTATGGAAGTGGTATTTCCTGGTAAGGCTCTAGTTAAGTGCTGACTTTGACCCCAGATTCCTACAGGGTCCTTTGGATGCAGTATTCAAGGCTTTGGCATCTAGATCCACTCGATGCCAGCATTCCAGTAGTGCAAGGAACATCTAGGCAACGCCAATATCCATGGAGTCACAGGGTGTTATGGAAGTGGTATTTCCTGGCAAGGCTATAGCTAAGTGCTGACTTTGACACCAGATCCCTTCAGGGTCCTTTAGATGCAGCACGTGATACCTTGATGCCTCGATGTACTCAATGCCAGCTTTCCAACGGTGCAAATAATGTCTACTTAATGCCAATCTCAATGGGATTACAGGCTGTTATGGACGTGGTATTTCCTGGTGAGACTATAGTTAAGTACTGACTTTGACAACAGATTCCTAGAGTCATTTGGATACAGCATTCAATGCTTTGACACCTAGGCCCACTCGATGCCAGCTTTCCATTGGTGCAAGGAACGTCTACTCGATGCCAATATCCATGAGGTTACAGGTTGTTATGCAGGTGGTATTTCCTGAGGAGGCTGTCACTAAGTGCTGACTTTGACACCAGATTCCTTCAGAGTCTTTTAGATGCAGCTTTCAATGCTTTGATACCTAGACCTACTCGACGCCAGCCTTCCAGCGGTGCAAGGAACATCTACTCGACTTTAATATCCTTAGAGTTACAGGTTGTTATGGAAGTGGTATTTCCTGGTGAGGCTATAGTCAAGTGCTGACTTTGACACCAGAATCCTTCAGAGCCCTTTGAATGCAGCATTCAATGCTTTGGCACCTTGTCCTACCCGGCGCCTGCATTCCAACAGTGCCAGGAATGGCTACTCAATGCCAATACCCATAGAGGTACAGGCTGTTATAGAAGTAGCACTCTCTAGCGAAGCTTTGACTAAGTACTGACTTTGACGCCAGATTCCTTCAGAGCCCTTGGGGCAGAGTGTTCAATGCTTTGGCACCTAGACCTACTCGACGCCAGCCTTCCAACGGTACAAGCAACATCTACTCAATGCCAATATCCCTAGAGTTACCGCCTGTTATGGAAGTAGTCTTTCCTCGTGTAGTTGTACTCACTGCTTCTGTATATTAGCTTTAATAATAAAAATAATTTTAGTATATACAGTTTTTGTGACTCAGGTGAGTAGTAGTATGAGTTCCACTGTTGTGTCTGAGTCCGATAAAACAGGTAGTTTGGTAGATGTCTCGAGTCGCCAGTGCAATATCAGGAGATGTCCTGCACCTTTGCTTGTGGCATCTCATTACATCCTGTGTGTTTGGTTCCTACCTCTAGTTGCGTCCTGTATGTTTGGTTGCTACATCTGGTTGCGACCTGCACATCTAGGGCTTCAGTAGCTGCGTCCTGACACAGGTTGTCATGCCTGCTTGTGTCCTGAATCGTGATTCACATTCCTGCATTCTGTGCATCTGATGCACCGAATGCACAGGACATGAGCATTTATCTTTGCTGATCTACAAATATCAGCCACCGCCAAAGCTGTTGCAAATATATTCCTACTGGAAGTTTGGAGGCTACACAGCCTACCAACTGAAATCGTCTCAGATATGGACTTAAAGTTCACACGAGAATTCTGGGAATCCCTTTGCAAGTGGTTGGAAACCAAGTAAAGAATGTCAATGGCTTACTTCCCTCAAACTGATGGACAGACAGAACGTACCAACTAAGTCCTAGAATGATACCTTCCAAGTTTTGTCAACTATGGTTAGGATGACGAGTATCAGATATTACCATTAGCTGAACATGCCAATAACAACTCTGCTACAAATGCCACTAGGATGTCACCATTTTATGCGAACTACGAATTCCATCCACAGACCGAGTAGATGAAGGAGGGAGAGGCTCAAAATCTAAGAGCAACACTTTATGTGAACTGGATTAAGACGATACATGAATAAGCATGAGGGTTACTAAAAAAAAAAGTGGAAGGTATGGCAAAAACTATAACCAAATAGCTAGACAGCAACCGGATTTCAAGATCGGGAACAAAGTAATGTTAAAGGCAAGAAACATTCATATCCAATGAAAATCAAAGAAGCAGTGTCTGAAGCTTTACAGTCCCTTCCAAATCTTAAAACAGCTAGGATCACGAGCCTTCAAGCTCAATATATCCAATTGGTGGAATATTCATCCCATATTCCATGTCGCATCACTGGAGCTCTATCGCAAATCAGTTCATGGCAATCATTTGCAACTCCCTAGAGAACCAGTAGACATTCACAGCAATGTACAATGGGAGTTTGAAAAAATAGTAAGAGGCAAGATATATTCTTACAGGAAACCACTACGTGGCTGCTACCAAGAAAAGCGAGAACTGTGAAACTTTGCCTAATGGCAATAGTGTTCTGAAGATGAGAAGATATAGGAGCTAACTACCAGTAGGGAAAATGCAGAGAAAGTTATAGAAAGTTTTTGTAATGAAAATCTGGACATGCTAGGATGGGTAGAAGTAAGATAGTGAGGAAAAGGTTTTCCTACCATAGCTAAGTAAATGTAGAAGGTTTTTTACCCTGACCATATTGAGTCTTAAAATATATGTAGAAAATTATAAAACATGATTATAAAGGTTTTCAAAGTAAAGCGTGATAGGAGGAAGCTCATGTTAAGCATATGGAAATCTGAGACAAGTGCGCAGACCTCATGGTAGGGTAACTATGCACAGACCCTCGATTTATCAGAGCCAACAATCCCTTTTAGCCCCATTATAGTGCCCACATATGATTAGCAAAATTACGAGAAGTTGTATCCCATAACTACAATATCACATCGATGAAGCCCACTTCATAGCACTATATACATTGCCACTGTCTGTCCGACCGCATGCTGATTACTGGATATATAAGAGGAGCCCTTTGGCGACATCTGGGAAGTGGAGCTGAAGAATTCTGTTGCAGATGCATTGAACTAATAGTCTTTAAAGTTAGGCTTCCTCATTATGGGCCAAAGGTGACAGGACGTTTTCAGCGAAATACTGTAAGAGAATGTTCAAGTAGTGGAAGCTATTGAGGACATACCGAATCCACCCATATCCTTCTGAGATCAGCTGTAGGTTGGTTGGTACTAGTAATAGGACTCCTTTAGTGTGGCAGGCAGACCAAGGAGAAGTATGCTCAGACAGGAAGACCTAGATAGGTGGAAAACCCTTGAGATTCTGACAGGTCAGGCTTGGACTTGCAATTGGCACTATGTGGCTGTTAGGCGGATGCCAAACTCTAGTATATAACTAAGGGACGTAGGCCCGAAATCTTTGATTAGATAATCTGTCGAGGAAGGCTCGTCTCGATAAAGTAAGGTAAGGTAAAGATTTAAGGTGTAGAACAATATTATATTGATAAGATCTCTTCTCCGTTGCTTAATGATGTCTGTAAAGCTCAGGAGGCACTTCGATATTTATACCCCGCGTCTGAGTGTTCGCGGACTACTTCTTACTACTATGCCTCCAAAGTACCACTCTGGTTTTAATACGCAAAGGTCCTGAATCTTATAAGTGCAAACACCGTTTGACCCGGAAACTTATCACACCCTTTCACGGACCCAGAGTAGTATTCCTCCATTGAGATGACTACGCTATTTGTTATGCCAAACAGCGGTCTTCAACTTAGATATCCGTATAGACTATTATTTTACTCTAGTCTGGTTGACTATCGTTTCAGTAGTCTCTTCGGTCATGAAGTGATCAAGTTCATGCCAGGCCACCTAATACCAATCGCAAGTTCGAGCCCGACATGTCAGCGTCTTAAGGGTCTCCAACTTATCTAGGTCTTCCATTCTGAGCATACTTCCTCTTGGTCCGCCGGCCTCCGTAGAGGTGTCCTATTACTAGGACCAACCAACCTACAACTGATCTCAGAAGGGTATGGGTGGATTCGGTATACCCCTAATAGCTTTCACTACTGGGATATCCTCCTAGAGTATTTCTCCGAAAATGTCCCGTCACTTTCGGCCCATAGTTTAGGAAGCCTAACTTTGAAGCCTACTATCTCAATGCTCCTCCTACGGATTTCCTCCATTCCACTTCCCAGATGTCGCCAAAGGTCCCCTCTCATATACCCTGTGAACAGCATGTGGTCGGACAGACGGCGGCGATGTATATGGTGTTATGATGTGGGCTTCATTGATGTGACATTTTAGTTATGGGACGCAACTCTCGAAATCTCACTAATGACGTGCGGGCCCCATAAGGGGGCCGGAGGGGGGTGTTGGCTCCGGTAAATTGAGGGTCTGTGCGCAGTTACCCTACCGTGGGTCTGTGCACATGTCTCGGATTTCCATATGCCTAACAGTGGCCCAGCATGAAACTGATCACTTCATGACCAAAGAGACTACTAGAACGATAGTCTATAAGACTAAAGTAATGTAACCACCGCTCTAGATATGTGGTAAACATAGGGTTAACGGGCTTTGTTCTTTACCGAAGGTAGTAACTAGCGAAGCAAAGTCCAGAGGGTTTAACTGAGGTTGTTGAATGAACTTCTTACTATATCGCGACTACTGAAGTCTCAGAGATGTTTGGTGGATCTCAACTCAAGATTTTAGAAGCAAACTGAAGAAAGTAACTATTTAACTAAGTATATTGAAAACTCTGTCTGTCGAAGTCTGCCTCTTCTAATATGAAGAATAGCAGTTCTTAAATACACTTCTTAGGCTACTGGAAGCCTCATTCTTATAACATATAAGACTCCAAAATAGTAGCCTCGAAAGCAAACATAAAACATATAGAGTATCAAACCAATACTTGAAACCAAATATAAAACATATAGAGTATCAAACCGATACTTGAAACAAAACATAAAACATATAGAGTATCAAACTGATACTCAAAACCAAACATAAAACATATAGAGTATCAAACCAATACTCAAAACCAAATATAAAACATATAGATTATCAAACCCTATACTATCAGACTAGAGGCACATCTCATTTCCTGAAACAATTTCAAAACACAATCAGTATCAACAGATACCTAAAAATCCTAAAGGAGTAACCTGTACCGGTAACAAGTAATGTAATAGTCTATGTTAATAACTAAGTTGAAGGCTGCTATTTGGTATAATACAATACACAGTCATCTTAACTGAGAAATACTATTGCGTAACCATGAAAGGGTGGGAGAAGTTTCAGGGTTAAACTGTGTTCACACTTATAAGATTTTGAACGCTTGCATATCAAAACTAGAGTGGTACTTTGGAGGCATAGTCGTCAGAAGTAGTCTGTGAACACTCAGTCGCAGGATATAAATATCGAAGTACTGCCCACACTTTACAGACATCATCAAGCCAGGTAGAAGAGATCTTATCAATATAATATTATTCTACATTCTAAATATTTACCTTACCTATTTTATCAAGATAAGCCTTCCTCGACAGATTCTCTGATCAAAGATTTTTGCCTACATCTCTCAGTTATACTAGAGTTTAGCATCTGCCTGACAGAAACTGAATCATACCTAGCCCCGGGTCAGGTTACCACCAGCAGAACTCAACTATTACTCACTTTTACACACTGCACTTGGCCCATGTTTACTCTACAATTCTTCTGGAATCTAAGATAGATTTTCTGCCATGTTCCCTATTTTTGCTGCTACATTAAGGTTAGTGTTAGGCATATGGAAATCTGTGACAATAAATGTACAGACCTCATGGTAGGGTAACTGCGCACAGACCCTCGATTTTCTGGAAAGCCAACACCCCCCTTTGGCCCCCTTATGGGGCCCACACATCATTAGCGAGATTTCGAGAGTTGCGTCCCATTACTAAAATGTCATATCAAGGAAGCCTAGTTCATAACACCATATACATCATCACCGTCTATCTGCCCACATGCTGTTCACAGGATATATGGGAGTGTATCTTTAGCGACATCTGGGAAGTAGAAGGGAAGAGGTCCGTCCAAGACACAGTGAGATAGTAGGCTTTGAGGTTAGGCTTTCCAATTGTAGGCCGAAGGTGACGGGACATTTTTAGCGAAATACTCACAGAGGATGTCCTGGTGGCAGAGGCTAACAAGGAGATACCGAATCCACCCATACCCTTCTGAGATCATCTGTAGGTTGGTTGATACTAGTAATAGGACCCATGTATAGAGGCCGGCAGACCAAGGGGAAGCACGTTCGGATAGTAAGACCTAGATATGTTGAAAACCCTTAAGACGCTGATACCACGGGCTTGAACTTGTGATTGGCACTAGGTGGCCTGGTATGAAACTGATCACTTTAGGACCAAAGAGACTACTAAAATGATAGTCAACAAGACTAAAGTAATATAATAGTCTATGCAGATAACTAAGTTGAAGACCCCTGTTTGGTATAACAAATAGCGCTATCATCCCAATCGAGGAATACTATTCTATAACTTTGAAATGGTGTGAGAAGTTTCAGGGTCAAACAGTGTTCACACTTATAAGATTCTGGATGTTTGCATATTAAATCCAGAGTAGTACTTCAAAGATATAGTAGTTACAAGTAGTCTGTAAATACACCGATGCACGATATACATATTGCAGTGCCTCCCGAGCTTAACAGACATCATCAAGCAATGGAGAAGAAATCTTATCAATATATTATTGTTTCACACTTGAAATTTTTACTTTGCCTATTTTATAGAGACGAGCCTTTCTTGATAGATTCTCCAATCAAAAGATTTTGGCCTAAGTCTCTTGGTTGTACTAGAGTTTTGCATCTGCCTCACAGCTAGCTTTCTTGCCAGGAGCATCAGCAAAAATAAATGCGAATGTCCTGTACATTCTGAGCGTCAGATACACTGAACACTGGAACGTGAATCGCGACCTAGGAGGCAAGCAGGTGTGGCAACCTGTGTCAGGACGCAACCACCCAAGCCCTGGATGCAGAGGACGCAACCAGACGTAGCAACCAAACATATAGGACACAACCAGAGGTAGCAACCAAACATACAGGATGCAACCAGATGTAGCAACCAAACAAACGGAATGCAACCAGATGTCACAAGTAAAGGTACAGGATGTCTCCTGATGTCGCACTGGCATCTGAAAACATCTACCAAACTACCTGATTGATTGGACTCAAATACAAGAGTGGAACTCACACTAATACTGACCTGAGTCACAAAAGCTGTATATACTAAAATTGTTTTTATTATTAAAGCTAATATACGGAAGCAGTGAGTACAACTATAAGAAGAAAGACCACTTCCATAATAGCTTATAACTCCATGGATATTAGCGTCGAGTAGACGTTCCTTGTACCATTGGAAGGCTGGCATCGAGTCGGTCTAGGTCCCAAAACATTGTATACTGCGTCCAAAGGGCTCTGAAGGAATCTGGCATCAAATCAGTACTTAGTCAAAACCTAGCTGAAGAATACCACTTTTATAACAGCCTGTACCTCCATAGGTATTAGTGTCGAGTAGACGTTCCTTGCACCATTGGAACGCTGGCGCTGGGTAGGTCTAGGTGCCAAAGCATTGAATGTTGCATCTAAAGGACCCTGAAGGAATCTGGTGTCAAAGTTAGCACTTTACTAGAGCTACGCTAGGAAATACCACTTCCATAATAACCTGTAACGTCATGGATATTGGTGTTGAGTAGACGTCCGTTGCACTATTGGAAGGCTGGCATCGAGTAGGCCTAGGTGCTAAAGCGTTGAATGCTGTGTCAAAAGGACTCTGAAGGAATCTGACTTCAAGGTCAGTACTTAACTGTAGCCTCACCAGGAAATACCACATCCATAACAGCCTGTGACGCCATGGATATTGGCGTCGAGTAGACTTTTTTTGGACCGCTGGAAAGCTGGCATCGGGTGGATCTAGGTGCCAAAGCATTGAAAGCTGCGTCTAAAGGACCCTGAAGCAATCTGGCCTCAAATTCAGCACTTAACTGTAGCCTCACCAGGAAATACTACTTCCATAACAGCCTGTAACTCCATGGATGTTGGGGTCGAGTAGACGTTCTTTGCACCGTTGGAAGGCTGGCGTCGAGTGCATCTAGGCACCAAAGTATCACATGCTGCATCCAAAGGACCCTGAAGGAATCCAGTGTCAAAGTCAGCACTGAGCTATAGCCTCGCTAGGAAATACCTCTTCTATAACAGCATGTACCTCCATGGATATTGGCATCGTATAGACGTTCATTGTGCCGTTGGAAAGCTGGCATCGAGTGGGTCTAGGTACCAAAGCATTGAATACTGTGTCCCAAGGTCTCTGAAGGAATCTGGTGTCAAAGTCAGTACTTAGTCAAAGCCTCACTAGGGAATACCACCTCTATAACATCCTGTAACTCCATAGATACTGATGTCGAGTAGATGTTCCTTGCACCGTTGGAAAGCTGACATCGAGTAGATCTAGGTACCAAGCATTGAATGCTGCGTCCAAAGGGCTCTGAAGGAATCTGGTGTCAAAATCAGCTCTTAACTATAGCCTCACCAGGAAATACCACTTCTGTAACAGCCTGTAACTCCATGGATATTGGCGCCAAGTAGAGGTTCCTTGCACCGTTGGAAAGCTGGCATCGAGTGGGTCTTGGTGCCAAAGTATTGAATACTGTGTCTAAAGGGCTTTGAAGGAATTTGGCGTCAAAGTCAGTACTTAGTCAAAACCTCACTAGGGAATACCACTTCTATAACAGCCTGTAACTCCATGGAGATTGGTGACGGGTAGACGTTCCTTGCACCGTTGGAAGGCTGGCGTCGAGTAGGTCGAGGTACCAAAGCACTGAATGCTGCGTCCAAATGACCCTGCAGGAGTCTGGCATCAAAGTCAGCACTTAGCTATAGGCTCACCAGGAAATACCACTTCCATAACAGCCTCTAACTCCATGGATATTGGTGTCAAGTAGACATTCCTTGCACTGTTGGAAAGCTGGCATCGACTGGACCTAGGTGGCAAAGCATTGAATGCTGCATCCATAGGATCCTGAAGGAATCTGGCGTCAAATTCAGTCCTTAACTATAGCCTCACCAGGAAATACCACTTCCATAACAGCCTGTAACTCCATGGATATTGGCGTCAAGTAGACGTCCTTTGCACCATTGAAAGGCTGGTATCGAGCATGTCTAGGCACCCCAGTACTGCGTGCCGCATCCAAAGGATCCTGAAGGAACCTGGCATCAAATTCTGCACTTAGTCAAAACCTCGCCACGGAATACCACCTTCATAACAGCCTGTAACACCATGGATATTGGCGTCGAGTAGACATTCCTTGCACCGTTGGAAAGCTGGCGTCGAGTACGTCTAGGCATCAAAGTATCACATGCTGCATCTAAAGGACCCTGAAGGAATCTGGCGTCAAAGTCAGCACTTAGCTGTAGCCTCACCAGGAAATACCACTTCTATAACAGCCTCTAACTCCATGGATATAGGCGTCGAGTAGACATCCTTTGCACTATTGGAAAGTTGGCGTCCAGTAGGTCTGGGCACCAAAGTATCCCATGCTGTACCTAAAGGACTCTGACAGAATCTGGCATCAAAGTCTGTACTTAATCAAAGGCTCACTAGGCTGTAACTCCATGGATATTGGTGTTAGGTTGACATCCTTTGCACCGTTGGAAAGCCAACGTCGAGTAGGTCTAGGTGCCAAAGCATTGCATACTCCGGCCAAAGGGCTCTGAAGGAATCTGGTATCAAAGTTAACCCTTAGCTGTTATTGAAGGTCAGGGAGGACTCAGATGTTGTATAGTTGCCTGACTTGTACCACTGGTAGGAAAATAATCCACACCTAGCCCGCCGGGGTCAGGCTCAGGAATAACCAGTAGAACTCTATCACTCAGTTTTCCAGTCACAACTCAGAGCATTTTCGCTCCACAGTTCTTCCGAAACCTACAATAGATTTCCTACCATGTCTCCTATTTTTGCTGCTACATAAAGGTTAGCTCTATTGCTGTGAGGCTGGTTCTAGTACTTACCAGGACTAGTATACTAGTAGTATCTGATCCTTGTTTTTCTAGCCATACAAGTATCACCCCTGGGTGAGAGTAACCAGATTCTGAACTGGGGCTTGCCAAGTGGGGCTCCTTACTTAGGATATCTTCCTGATGCCCCAGACATCCTCTATTACCACTAGACATCCCTGACATCCCATGTTACCACTACATATAGGTAGCATCCCCGGTACTCACAGGACACACCTGACGTACTGGGGACGCACATTGAATCTCCTGACGTACAGGATGCACAGGACGCAATTGACGTCTACCAGCTATCCACACGTAACACCTGCACATGCGATACAGCCTTCTTTTTTTTACTGATCAGGCTGATTCTAGTACTTACCAGGGCTAGCTAGTATCAGATCTTTGTTGATCTAGCTTTGCTAGTATGACCTCTAAGTGACAGTAACCAGATCCTGAAATGGTGCTTACCAAGTCCTCTCTTAGTATCTCTTCCTGACATCCCTGACATTCTCTGTTACCACTAGATACCCCAGACATCCCCTGTTACCACCAGACATCCCAGATATCACCTATGATCACCAGATGCCCCCGACATTCTATGTTACCACTGAACGCACCTGACATACCAGGGATGTCCATGGTATCTCCAGATTTACAGCACGTACCGGGGATGTTCATGGCGCCTCCTGATTTACAAGACGCACTGGATGCTAGTGACGCCTACCAGTTATTCTGATATCGTACCTGCGCCTCTAACACAGCTATCTTTTTTGCTGATGTGCTTGCTGTGTATTGTATATTCACGGGAATCAGCTATCTTATATTATCGGAATTGAGTGGGTAAAGCTGTATTGATGTGATAGTTGATCTACACACCTGGCCAGAATGTAGGGGTAGCTGGAAACGGGGGTGCCAAGCTTACCTAACTCAGTTAACTAATCTGACAATCCCAACAATCGATCCCTTATCCTCATCCCCCTAATCTTTTCGTCTGTATTCAGAATCTCACACTCGTGCTGAATGGAGCGTTTTTAGTTGTTGTTTTTTTTTTCCCTCTGCGAAAAGTATGCCCAGGCTAGACGTGGAGGGGACTCCAAGTTAATTGTGAACCGGGTGTCCTATCTAAGTCATAACTACAACAGCAGGACAGGATGTGTCTCTATTATAATATATGGTACCGCCATTTCTACCTTCTTGAATTGTCCTATATTAATTTTGATTAGCTCTGGCATTGACGATTCTACAATATGGTGTAAGTTGGCTTGCGTTTGGCCCGTCTGCCCGGAAATTGCGAAAAGTGTACTCGTACTCTAGACAGGACTGTTGGAGCTAGCATACAGTAGGAGCAAGTACACTTTCTACCATTAAAAGACAAGCCACAATTCGGTCTCTCTTGAGTTGAAGGAGGTTGTTAGCCCGTTAATCTATGTTATCAAGATTGGGATAAAGTCTACTGTGGAAATACTGTCGGACAATGCGCAGCCGTCCCTATACCAGCCGGTGAGAGAGTGGAGCTAAGATGAAGTCGGAGACGAGCGAAGGAAATCAATTGTATCACCAGAACCTCCTGGACGATAAGAGGTATTATAGCTGGAAATTTGCCCACCCTATGTTTCGATTGTGAGGGTTTGCTTCTATTCTTACTTAAGTTGTCTACGTTCTTCGTATGATATCATACCCAGTCATGGGTCACCCTATAGTATTAATAGGCCCCTATTATCATAGTTCCAAAAACAGGAAAATTTGACATCAACAATCAGGTATCATATTGCTTCCCATGACTTGGTATCAATGCGGCCGTGATGTACGATCTTGGTGCCAAAATTCGCTGACCCCCCCCCCCCCTTTTTACACCAAAAATGGTATTTTCACGATGTGAAACCGAAGCCCCATTATTCCAAAAAAAAAAAAAAAAATAGGAAAATTTGCAAGGCCCTATAGAGCTATCTAGATATTATTCCCTATAAGTGATGGGCTTTGTTGGTAAATGTCCATGGTGCAATACTAAAAGTGATGATAGTGGGCATGTGGTACCTACAATTTTATATGGGGATTGCCATACAAAAGGTACATCACAACAGTATCTTATCTGGACTCTAGGCTCTCAGCCATCATGATGGAGTGGGAAAATTCTCATGATTTTTGCCGGGGGAGTCTGGATAATTTCCTACATTATGGTATTAATTTCATTAATTCTATCTTGGTTTCAAATGAGTTTTGAGTGCTTGAAACCAGCCATTTTTGGTGGAAAATGAGGGGGGGTCAGCGAATTTTGGTATCATACCAAGATCGTACATGAAGAAAAAAGTGAATTGTGAAACAAAGCAATTCTCTATTCTTGAGACCCCAAGGTGATAGTTCATGATTCAATCACTACTCACCTTAGAACCGGACACTTTTTATGACCAAAATTAGCTATGGTATAATGGATGCGATAGAGAACGTAAAAGAAAAGTGTCCCTAAACATATAGTATCCGATTATCAATTTTATTATTATTATTATCCTTTTATATATCATCGCAGCAAAATCGCAAGCGGGGAAAAGGGAAGAGAACGGAAGCTTTATCCTACCACTTCTAAGAATTCACGAAACTAGCGAGTCCGGTGGTGTGCATATTTCCTGCACAAACGATCGTCAATAATTGATGTTAATCCTGCATATCAGGTGGAGCAAACCCTTACGGCAGAGGAAGAGCCCGCAATTGATTATGCTATCGTAATTCTCCTCCTTCAGTCGTTCCTTTCAAACCCTAACCCACTGTTCCTGTGGCCCCTGCTGAGATCGGTCTTGACCACTTGCCATGGCATTAGGGGGGACCAGTGGTCACTACAAGATTTCAAGGGCCATTGCCAACGCTTAGGGTCCCCAAACCTTGGATGGGACTTGAGTGGGCTCGGGATGGGTTCGCTTTTCTTCAACCTAACTACCAATGCCATGGACAATCTGTCGAGAAAGTTTGAGTATCCGTAAAAAAAACTTTGGACACCCCGAAGGTCGAAAGCATCCCACACGCTGTTTGTGGTGGGAAAAAATGCATAAACTAACTAGATTTTGCTTGGAATGCCAATCCCGTCCAAGGTTTGAGGACCCTTACTGGATCGGAGGGAGCAATGAGACTCAAAGTGCTTGTGGGTAATGCCGATTACGAGTGCGGAGTGCAGAGTGGCACCGAATAGCACAGCACAGGGCGCCTGGAGACATCGAGAGAGGGGGGAATTTTGTCCGGGTTTTGTAGCCGTTCCGAGATCTTTAACTTAATAACACATTACTCTAGGCAACTTGGAGATCCAGCGCTTTCACTCTCTCAGGCAGCCCGCTGAGGCGAGACGGGATTCGGCAACTCCAATTAATTGTTCTATGAAAACCAAGGAAGAATCAAATGAATGGCCGGTAGATCGCCCTGCAACAATTAGCTTATGATACTGTATGACGGAACGATGCGGCTCTGCTTGGTATCATAAGTTGCAGCTGGGTCCGCGTGTCCGATTTGTCCTTGTCGCCTCTAAGCTTCCATCATATCAAGACCTCCCCGAGTGGCTGAGTACTCTAAAGTTGTGGCGTAGAAAAGTGTTTTCTGGTCTTGGCGCACATGGAAGTGAAACAGTCGCGTCGCCCAGCCAAAACAAATGGAAGTGGCCCCGCCCCCCAGGTCCCATATCCGACAACATCATTATCATACTTCCCACAGCCCTCCCAGCCCCTAATCATCATCTTTTCACCCGTCTCCCGTCTGTTGTTTCACAGACCTCATATCCCTCCAGCCTTTGTTCATTAATCCACAGCGACCAATCCTTTTGTACGCTACTTTGTTGCAAGAGTAGTTTGTTTTTGTTTTCGGCTATGGATGAAGCATATGCTTCCCCCGATAGCGACGGCCACGCTTCACTCCCCTCTCCTACTGATACCACATTTGACCTTAATGGTATGACATCCCTCTAAACACAGCCTTGGCACTTACAGGATATCCCTAACAGTTAATAGATTTACCTTTCAGACTACGAGGAAGACAGGGTGAACATCAACCGATCACTATATCCTCTTCCTTTCTCCAAATGGCGGAAGATTCCGATGACGACGATTCACACTCAATCCAATCCTCGCCTCCCGTTATGGAAAACAGTTCTGTTATCCTTACGCCCGTTAACGCCAACAATGCCAACTCACAAAGACGTCATTCCAGAAATGCTTCATGTCCGCCCCCAGTCCACGAAGGCCCGAGCGAGAGCACCGACCCAAAGGAGAACAGTGTGGGCGGTAAAGTGGCTATGGGCGGCAGATCTGAGCTTCACCTAGCAGTTCAAGAGTCGGAATGTGATGCCGAGAGACTCGGGAGAGAAGGCCGGGAACAGATGGAAGAGCACGAGGATCAAGCGGAGAGCCATTCTACCATGGTTGACAAGATGAATACCGAGCATAAAGAAGAGGTCTTGGAACATAGACAACAGGCTTCAATGAGTTTGGAAGAACGCATCGAGTACTATGAGGAGAGACATAAGCAGCACCAGAAGGAGGCAGAGGAAAAGGATTGCACCGTGGCCCATCTTAGGCAAGCCCTGGAAATGAACGCTCATAATTTGCAGCAAGCTGAAGGGGTGGCAGGCGATCAGCAACTCCGCAACGTTATAATCCAGCTTCAGGACAGGCTAAAAAACACGGAAGAGTCGCATCGCGCGGAATCAGAGGCGCGAGAAGCAAAATATACGAATCTCCTAGAGGAGCAAACCGCATTGGTAGAGCACCTACAAGCAGAACTCGACGAGATGGTGAATCTCATGCCTGTCGATCACGGTTCCTCCAGAGCAATGGAGGCGGAAGCCGATGCATGGCTTGAAGAAAGGCCTCGAGAAATCAGTCAGTACTACGATGATGGTCTTGATCAGATTATCACTGAATTACACGGAGGCGGTGAAAGAGAGGACTTTGACGAGGCCGCCGATGAGGCGGAAATGAGTCTTAGACGTGTTGCTGAAGAAGCTGGCTTGGATGAGCCACTCGACAAAGCAACCCTCGCTGCATTCGGGATAAGACAACTGAGGACAGAACACGTATTGCTGAAACGGCTGCTGATCGAGAGTGAAGGCCGTGTCAAGGAACTGATGCAAGCCAACGACGAGATAGGCAGACGCGGAGAACAGATGAAGGGTAAAGTCGGAGTCCTTGAAGGTGAAAAGGAAGCCATCAAACGCACCGTCGCAGAAGCAGAAGCGAAAGCCAAGAAGCATTCTGAAGAGCTCGAGGCGCTCAAAGTGAAACTAGTAGAGATGGAAAAACGCATCAGACAACTAGCCTCAGAGAAGGGCGAGCTCAGCCAGAAGAACCGCGACCTCGAAGGTCGAGTTAACGCTCTAGAAGGTGATAAGTTATCCCTCCAGCGACTGGTCAACGATACCAAGCGTTTGAACGAAACCCTTAAAAACCAGTACTCAGAAGAGGAAAAGCGTGCCCAGTCCTTTGAAGAAGAAATCCTAGGCCTCCGCCGCCAACTCGCTGAGGAAAACGAGCACGTCGGTGTGATCGAGACCGAAACACTGTCCCTCCGGCAGCAAATCGCAGAACTAGAAGAAACCGGCATCCTCCTAGAAAAGTGCAAAGAAGATCTCGAAACCCGTGTCAAGCGAATCCCAACCTTGGAAAAAGAAATCCGTTTCCTGGAGTCCAAACTCGCAGACCTCGAGGCTGCTATCAACGAAAAGGCACACGAAGACTTCGAGGCCCTCTCTCGCCAAATACAATCCCTAGAGGAAAAACTCCGCCTTGCAAACGACCAGCACCAAACCTCAACCTCTACGATAACCCGCCTCAAACAAACCCTCTCCACCACTGAAGCTGCCGTCCGTAAACTTACCAAGGAAAAGGAATTGCTAAAGAAAGACCTCGACAATGCTGCCCAGGAGTCCAAAGCCTCCCGCGTCCGCTTCGCCCAACTCCTCCACGAGACGGCGGAGAAAGAAGCGAAATGGAATGCCTCGCGACAAGCCCAGGACTCAGAGTCCCACCGCCAAGCGGCCGCGTTTGAGGACCTCATATCGGAAATCTACGACGCGGAGATACTCGCTCAGGCTGGCGGTGATAAGGTGGCCATGCTCCGCGAGGTTCTCGAGCGCAGGGGAAGGGCAGCGGACGAGGGTGAGGAAAAGACCAGAAAGTATAAGGCTGCTGCGAAGAAGTTGGCCAAAGAGTGCGAGAGGCATAGAGACAGGATTGAAGAACTGGTTGTGGAGGTGAAGGAATTAGGGTTAAAGTTGAAGGCGGAGAAGAAGAGCTGTGATGAGAAGATGGGGCAGTTGATTCTCGCGCTCAGGAGGGAGTAAATTGATGAGATGGCATGAAGGGGGAGGCGCTATCATCACCAAATAGTGTATTTTTTATTTCCTTCACTGTTTCTTTTTCCTTTTCATCATTGCACGATCGGAAGGGCTGGGGTGGGATTTGGAGTACGGGTTTTGCTTCTTTTTTTTTCTTTTCTTTCTTCTTTCTTCTCTTTTTAACCATACCAGAGTTAATTCTTGAGTTGAACTTGCCAGTATATATATTCTAGTGTGTATTATTATGAAAAAAGGGAAAGAAGAAAAAGAAAAAACTCGAGGCCAGAGTGGGAGTGGAAATAGCAGTGTTTTTTTCTTTCTCTTTCTCTTTTCTTCTCTCTCACTTTCTTTCTTCTTGTTACCATGAGGTTTTTACTGTAGGTTATTGGGACGATATGGGTATCGTGGGGTATCGTGGGTTCGGGTACAAATGACACTGATGCGTTACCACGGTACAGTACACTGCAGTACCGAAAGAACTGGAATGATTGAGAATGGCGCTAAGAGGCCAAATTAAAGGTGAGTCATGCGCGCGATATCAGTTTGAGATTATACTAATACCGTAGTACCGTATTTACTCGGTAAATCCACCATCTGGGATCGGGCTCGGATCCCCTGATCAGAGACAAAACACCCGGAGAAGGAATAGTGTTATCCAGATAGAGTATAGTTTTGGGAGGCTAAGCTTACCGGATCTCATTAACTGATATTCGTAATTTCGTTAACCTACTCTGCTAAGCGTATTGTGGTCTAGACTGTGATTTTTGTTGAGATCCCCGATGGTGGATTTAGCGAGTAAATACGGTAATCCTTTAAATCCACCACGGGAGATCTCAAACAGAAATTGCTGTCTAAACCACAATAGGTTTAGCAGCGTAGGTTAGCAAAATTACGAATACTGGTTAATGAGATCCAGCAAGCTCAGGCCCCTCAAGCTATACTCCGCCTGGATAGCACTATTCCTTCTCAGGGCGTTTTGTCTAATCGGTGGGATCCGAGTCCAATGGGCGATGGTGGATTTAAGGGATTACTACGGCAGCGTCCTTCATAGCATACATTTTCCCCCTCGTTATCATCAACCTCTGCCAACTTAACTTAACAGGATTATACTCAAGATCTACGACTATGCCATTTTCTCTTCCTGACTTCTTTAAACCCTCAATAAGGTATGTACAGTCATGTTGGGAAAGTTTTCATACCCCTAGAGTGCAACTCCACAACACCTTATAACTACAACAACTCCTCTCACCATGGTCCCTCTACATAAATTAAGAGCAAGAGAAGACCTGAATAAGGAAATAAGGAAATTTATACTCCATATAAATATACAAATATGGGATATGACAAAATTTCTAAGGCCTTGTTCGGCACCCCAAAAATATGATTTCTACTTTTATGGAGTATTTTTCATTGTATTTTTATTTTAGTTTGGCCTCATGTTCGGCAACAACAAATACTCTAGTATTTTTATAATAATACAACTGTATTTATTTACTATAGTATTTTTCTTACAAATAAAATAGATATTATATATTAAAAAAGATAAAAAAATAGTTTGCAAGAGAAATTCTTATTTTAGCCATTTTTAGATCTAAACATACTTGGAACTCTATAGAGATTATTTCCAGAGACTATCTATTGGTATTTATGATATAAGAGAGCCTCCTAATATACTTTCACATATCTTTATATTGGACTTCTACATGAACATTTTTGTAAACAAAATAGTTGATATTTGGTATAGTTCTGAGTTACCAAAGGGTATTTAGAGTTCGTTACGGGGCGGGGCGGGGCGGGTTTTGCCCTCGGGCGCCCCGCTGTTACACGGGCCCGGGGGGGATATTTTGTTGGCCGCCATCCGCCCCGCCCCCGTCCGGCCCCCAACCCCGCTCTTTCCCTGGACGGGGACCCGTTTCTTCCCACCCAAATTTACCGGGGGCCCATCTGGGGCACGGGCGGGGCGGGGCCCCTGGCGGGTAACGGGGCAGGGCAAGCCTCGAAAAACACCCCGCCCCGGGCCGGTGAGCGGGCCGGGGCGGGGAATGGGGCTGGGGGCCCGTGTTTGTCGGGGCCCTGGAGGCCCCGTAACGAACACTAAGGGTATTATTATTAATCAGACATGACTGTACATAAAAAATGCTACTAAGGTCATTTGAGTTTGTAAAATATGTTCTGCACTATCAGGAGTATTCTCTATAGGCCTATCTAAGTAGCTATAAGAAAATTAATTTTTGGTGGTTGAATACCCATGTACAGATTCTAATAAAACCATACTCATATCTCTAAATATTAAAATCATAATTTGAATCTGTGCCAATTAAAAGTCAACTTATAGTTTCTTTTGTTGAAAACAGGAAAATGTATTGCAATGACAGCAAGTACAAGAAAAATATTTTGAGATATAACTACTTTTATGTTAATACTTCCTACAGAAAATAGGAAATCAAGATACTTTAAATTTGAATAGTACAATAACTACTTAAAGATCAGCACTTATTATTTGTTCTACAAGTAGCTAAGAAGAAATAGTTATTTATGATACTAAAAGGTAGATTTTACAAATTTTAAGTCCCTTGCATATAAAATATACTACAGAGGTCATTGGAGCATCAGAAATATTTTGTAAGCTATTGAAGATATACTTAACCTCCCAAGCTAGGTAGTTAAGTGTTAGGCAGATGCCTACTCTAGAATGACTGAGAGACATAGGCCAAAATCTTTGATTGGAGAATCTGTCAAAGAAGGCTCATCTCAATAAAAGGATAAGATAAAGATTTTAAAAGGTGAAACAATATTATATTGATAAGATCTCTTCTCCATTGCTTGATGATATCTGTAAAGCTCAGAAGGCACTTGGATATTTATACTAGTATCCTGCATCTGAGTGTTCGCAGACTACTTCTACTACTATGCCTTCATAGTACTACTCTGATTTTAATACACAAATGTCTAAAATCTTATAAGTATGAGTACTGTTTGACCCTAAAACTTGTCAAATCCTTTTTATAGTCTCAGAATAGTATTCCTCTACTGAGATGACTGTATTATTTATTTGCCAAACAAATGTCATCAACTTTGACCATATAGACAATTATATTACTTCAGTCTCATTGACTATTGTTCCAGTAGTCTCTTCAGTCATGAAGTGATCAGTTTCATGCTAGACTACCTAGTACCAATCGCAAGTTCAAGTCTGATGTGCTAATATCTTATAGGTCTTTGACTTTTCTAGGTCTTCCTATCTGTGTAACCAGTACTGGTTACTGGTTTAGGATTTCAGGTATCAGTTGATATTGTTTGTATTTTGAATTTGTTTCAGGAAATAAGGTATGCCACTAGTCTGATAATATTAGTTTGATACTTTATATGTTTTATGTTGGATTTCGAGTATCAGTTTGATACTCTATATGTTTTATATTTGATTTTGAGTATCAGTTTGATACTCTATATATTTTATGTTTGGTTTTGAGTATCAGTTTGATACTCTTTATATTTTTTGTTTGGTTTTGAGTATTGGTTTGATACTCTATATATTTTGTGTTTGGTTTTAAGGCTACCACTTTCTGTTAGGCATATGGAAATCTGAGACAAGAAATACACAGACCTCACAGTAGGGTAACTGCGCACAGACCCTCGATTTTCTGGAGTGCCAACCCCCCCTCCGGTCCCCTTATGAAGCCCGCACGTCATTAGCAAGATTTCGAGAGTTGTGTCCCATAACTAAAATGTCACATCAATGAAGCCCACTTTATAACACAATATACGTCACCACTGTCCATCCAACCACATGCTGTTCACAGGATATATAGGATGGGACATTTGGCAATATCTGAGAAGTGAAACGGAAGAAATCCGTTGGAGGCGCATTGAGATAGTAGGCTTCAAGGTTAGGCTTCCAAAACTATGGGCCGAAGGTAACGGGACGTTTTCGGCAAAAGACTCCAAAAGGATGTCCCAATGGCAGGAGCTATTAAGGACATACCAAATCTACCCATACCCTTCTGAGATCAGCTGTAAGTTGGTTGGTCCTAGCAATAGGACCCCTCTATGGAGGCGGGTGGACCAAGAGGAAGCACACTCAGAAAGGAAGACCTAGATAAGTCAGAGACCCTTAAGACATTGACACGTTGGGTTCAGACTCGCGATTGGCACTAGGTGGCCTGGCATGAACTTGATCACTTCATGACTGAAGAGACTACTGGAATGATGGTGTCACAGTTCTGTGGCAGATAGTGGAAGGAGATGTTTCCGGCAGGTAGTGGAAGGAGATGGTTCTGCACCATGACGAGGATATTCGTCATGGGGTTTCATTTGTTATATGTTACTTTCACGCACATGACCTATTAAGAGGTCATGGGNGCTCCAGAAGGGGGCCCGAGGATGGTGTTGGCTCTCCAGAAAATCAAGGGTCTGTGCACAGTTACCTTACCATGGTGTCTGTGCACTTTATCTCAGATTTCCATATGCCTAGCATTAAGCTCAAATAAATTATTTGGTATTCTGGTCTAAGAGTGGGTTTTCATTTAGTACAGGCTCATTTTACAAAAAAAAAAAAAAACTCCTAAGCTTTCAAGTTAGACATATTACTATCAAACAACAGAGAACCTGTCTCTTATACACATCTAGATGTGTATAAGAGACAGACGTAGAATATAATTAACCTCCCTAGCTAGGTTGTTAAGCTCAAATAAATTATTTGGTATTCTGGTCTAAGAGTGGGTTTTCATTTAGTACAGGCTCATTTTACAAAAAAAATATAGATGTGTATAAGAGACAGGCTATATACAATATAAGAGAAGTATTACCTGTTACTTAACAACTAACTAAGGGTTGTTGCCTGTCGCAGCGGTACTCTAAGATACAAGGGATAGGTAGGATATCTAACAGATAGTCAACTAGACTAGAGTAATATAATAGTCCATATGGACAACTAAGTTAGAGGCCACTGTTTGGTATAACTAATAGCGCAGTCATCTCAATGGAGGAATACTATTCCATAACGTGAAAGGGTGTGATAAGTTTCAGGGTCAAACGGTGTTTGCACTTATGAGATTCTGGACATTTGCGTATTATAACCGGAATGGTACTTCAGGGGCATAGTAGTTAGAAGTAGTCCGCGAACACTCAGATGCGGGATATAAATATTGAAGTGCCTCCTGAGCTTTACAGACATCATCAAGCAACGAAGAAGAGATTTTATCAATATTAAATTGTTTACCTCATAAATCTTTACTTTACTTTAATTTTTCGAGACGAGCCTTCCTCGACAGATTCTCCGAACAAAGATTTTGGCCTACATCTCTCAGCTATACTAGAGATTGACATCCACCTCACACTTTCAGAGCTTTATATGTTTTGTGATTCAAGGCTTAGAGTCACCTAACCAGTGTATTCAAGAACTACTATTTTCGCAATTAGAAGAAGCAGACTTTGACTAACAGAGTTTTTTCAAGATACTTGGTTGATGTTAGGCATATGGAAATCCGAGACATGTGCACAGACCCACGGTAGGGTAACTGCACACAGACCCTCAATTTACCGGAGCGCCAACACCCCCCTCCGGCCCCCTTATGGGGCCCGCACGTCATTAGCGAGATTTCGAGAGTTGCGTCCCATAACTAAAATGTCACATCAATGAAGCCCACTTCATAACACCATATACGTCGCCGCCGTCCGTCCGACCGCATGCTGTTCGCAGGATATATGAGAGGGGACCTTTGGCGACATCTGGGAAGTGGAACGGAGGAAATCCGTCGGAGGCGCATTGAGATAGTAGGCTTCAAAGTTAGGCTTCCTAACTATGGGCCGAAAGTGACGGGACGTTTTCGGCGAAATACTCCAAGAGGTTATCCCAGTAGCGGAAGCTATTAGGGGTATACCGAATCCACCCATACCCTTCTGAGATCAGCTGTAGGTTGGTTGGTCCTAGTAATAGGACCCCTCTACGGAGGCCGGCGGACCAAGGGGAAGCACGCTCAGAAAGGAAGACCTAGATAAGTCGGAGACCCTTAAGACGCTGACACGTCGGGCTCGGACTTGCGATTGGCACTAGGTGATCCGGCATGAACCTGATCACTTCATGACCGAAGAGACGACTGGACGATAGTCAACAAGACTAAAGTCATATAAAAGTCTATGCGGACATCTAAGTTGGAGGCGGCTGTTTGGCATAACAAATAGCGCAGTCATCTCAACGGAGGAATACTATTCCGAGTCCGCGAAAGGGTGTGATAAGTTTCAGGGTCAAACGGTGTTCGCACTTATAAGATTCTGGACGTTTGCGTATTAAAACCAGAGTGGTACTTCGGAGGCATAGTAGTTAGAAGTAGTCCGCGAACACTCAGACGCGGGATATAAATATCGAAGTGCCTCCCGAGCTTTACAGACATCATCAAGCAACGGAGAAGAGATCTTATCAATATAATATTGTTTTACGCTTTAAATCTTTACCTTACTTATTTTATCGAGACGAGCCTTCCTCGACAGATTCTCCAATCAAAGATTTCGGGCCTACGTCCCTCAGTTATATACTAGAGTTTGGCGTCCGCCTAACAGTTGAACAGTTACTCTGTTCAGTTCACTTCGAGAATCTTTAGTTTGAAATCAACCAAACATCTTAGAGACTTCAGTAGTAGCAATACAGTAAGGAGTCTATTTAACAACCTCGGTTTAAGCCTCTGGACTTTGATTCACTAGTTACCACTTTCGGTAAAGAACAAAGCCCATTAACCCTACATTTACCACATCTCCCAAGCGGCGGTTACAGTCTGAGTGTACTTTTCCTTAGTCCATCTGCCTCCACACAGGAATCCTATTACTAGAACCAACTAATCTACAGCTGATCTCAGAAGGGTATGGGTGGATTTGGTATGTCCTCAATAGCTTTTACCACTGTGGAATCCTTTTGGAATATTTCACCAAAAACATCCCATCACATGCGTCCCATAATTCAAAAGCTTAACTTTAAAGTCTCTTATCTCAATATGCATCTAATAGGGTTTCTTCCTTTCTACTTTCCAGAAGTTGCCAAAGATCTCCTCTCATATATTCTGTGAACAGCATGCAGTTGGAGAGACAGTGGCAACATATATGGTATTATAAAGTGGGCTCTATTGATGTGATATTCTAGTTACAAGATGCAACTATCGAAATCTCACTAATGACATGTGGGCTCCAGAAGGGGGCCCGAGGATGGTGTTGGCTCTCCAGAAAATCAAGGGTCTGTGCACAGTTACCTTACCATGGTGTCTGTGCACTTTATCTCAGATTTCCATATGCCTAGCATTAAGCTCAAATAAATTATTTGGTATTCTGGTCTAAGAGTGGGTTTTCATTTAGTACAGGCTCATTTTACAAAAAAAAAAAAAAACTCCTAAGCTTTCAAGTTAGACATATTACTATCAAACAACAGAGAACAGATCTTAATAATATAAAAGGGTTTATAAGAACCTTTATCACTTTACTCAATCATTCCCTCTTCAATGGATTCTTACTGGCTTTAAATAAAAAGAACAATTCCCAACCTTTCTAGACAATTCTCTGTCTACAATAAAGATTCAGGCCCTAAGTCTTTCTTGATGTCTATTAGAGTTGACTTCCGCCTGATATAATGTCCGTTTAATTTTGTCAACGAACAATACCATGACTTCGAGACAATATCTTATCAACTACTGTATACCCTCGCTCCTCCACACATCGGTACTCTCACCAACCAAGCATGATATGGTACCGCACCCCTATAGTAGGGAGGAGACCCCAAGTTAAGGAAGGTTGAAAATGTAATTTTCTTTCTTTTTTCCCCTTCTCTATTTCTCAATTCACCCCCCTTTCCCCTTTGCTATTCAATGTTGTACCGTAGTAAACTTGACACACTCTGCTCCACGATAAGGACCGCGGTCAAAAGGTCTGTCTGTAAGGACTCTATCAGGACTCAGACCTTCGAGCAAAGCAGACCGGAAGCGAAAGGACAATTCGAAAGAATTGAGAAAGAATAATACCAAAGTTGCTGTAACTACCTTTACGATAGTAATTGTCCATCCATCTCCGCCAAAAATCATCCAAGTTTGGGCTTTTTCGATATGTGTAACAATTTCATAAGCTATGTGATACATCCACTATGGCAAGTTCCCTCGGAGCGTTCAAGTATGTTGGCGGAAACGTTGGGATGTTATTGACAAGCATGATGAGGTGAACCAGAGCAGAGCAGGTCCTCATATCTGCTGGTCAATTAAGAGAGGTGAATGCTACCGGTATCTTCCTGACTTTGGACAGGCTTAATAAGCATCGATTGAGAAGGGCCGCACCACACCTCACTGGGAGGGAGGTACAGTACAATGGGTCAGTGATTCCGTGATCATGCCACAATTACCGGTACGAGTAGTGGCTCTACCCATGCCTGCAGTTCTATTAAGCTCACCACCTTAGCTCTCACCACACCAGTCCACCATCACCCCTGACGGACCGACACAAGCCCAGATCTGGCTCGACAGCAACCCACTCCAAACCCAATACAAGACCCGGAAACTTGGTAACTACTCGAGTGTAGCACGAGGACGGCAACCTCCCACCCTCTCACCCCATCCCCATCATGCAAGGGTTCACAACAATTGCCCCGCCAAGACCTCATCCCACGCCATTTCTGCAGAGAATACCGTCAGCTCCTGCGGCTCAACAAAAAAAAGAAAAAAAAGAAAAAAGAACAACAATGAGCTCACTCGCCCCCTGAAAATAAAGGTGGAAGGAAAAAAAGGTAAAAAATTTTAACCCCCTTCGGGGAAAGGGATTGGTCCGCACCTTATGTACCGGTATATAAGCTGCCGGCTCCTTTGCGGTGCCATATCATACAAAACGAGTGAGAAGTGAGAGAAAGAGAAGAAGAGTCAACCCTCATTCATGCACCGATAACGAGGAGAGAGAAAAAGAAAAGAAAAATGTCAAGAACGAGTACTACCAGTACTGGTAGACCTTGGGGAGCCAACGTGGCCATCATAGTGAATGACTTCGGAGGTGCTTTTTGTATGGGTGTTTGTTATCCCCCACTCTCCCTCACCTCTCTCCCACTATGGCTGGCTAATTGAACGATAATCCATGGTAGGCTATTGGCGGGGGCATCTGGCATGGTGCTCGAGCTCTCAGAAATGTTCGTCATGATTCCCTACTGCCCTGCTCTGCCCCGACGCGGCCGCTGACGACATGATAGGGCAACACCCCCCTCTCCGTCCTCCAAACCATAAAATCCCGCGCACCAATCTCCGGTGGAAGCTTTGGTATATGGGGCGGGGTCTATTCTGCGTTTGAATGCGGCTTGAAGGGTGTCAGGAACACAGAGGATCCCCTCAATGCCGGTCACTTCCCCCCCACCTCCCACTTGCAGTGGAAATCAAAGTTGCTGACAGAATGTTAGTATTGTCAGGATTCCTGACTGGAGGAACGCTGGCGCTGCGTAGGGGTGTTAGAGCTGCAGGTGGGAGTGCGGTGGGGGGTGCAGCATTGTTGGCTGCTGTTGAGGGGGTTGGCATTGGTTTGGATAGGGCTGCAGTTTTGGGGGTGTTGGGTAGTGGTGCGGGTGCGGGTGCGGCGGCGGGAGGGCTGTTGAAAGAGGTGGTTGCGCCCGAGAACTTTACCTTTTGTTAGTTGGGCGGGGGGTTGATGGATTGGATTGGATCTTTTGCTTTGCATGGGATTATAGATGGGATAGATGATAGATGGATGGGGTCCGTATAGATTATAGGGAGCATTAGGGCTGTATTGTAATCTTAGAACCTAATTTTTTGTAATTATCCTCGTACCAATGGCAGAAGAATCCGAGTGTTACCTTGACTCCCCCATTAATCTCGATCCAATGATGACAAACACTGCCCAAAGCTCAAGCCCGCCTTAAACGGGCGATGGTTTTCCATCCTCCATGCCTGTCTAGTGGGAGGAACTATACCCCCGGACTAACGCACCTTTGTTCGCCAGATTCAGTAAGGTCGCAAGTCGTCAATGACGGTCCTCACGAAACTTCCAGTGAGTCCTCACACCCCCCGTCACTAAAGTAACATGAAGAAGACAAACAAGGATGGAAGTTTGCTAGTGTATCAGCCCTGGCGGAGGCAATTGAACTATACTGAAGCACTGTTCTGTAGCAGTATTGTTCACTATGGCATCTGGCGGGATCGCGGTTTTACCGGTACTGCACAGCACACTCGGCGGACACTGAGGCCGTTCATCTTGATACAAACTGCAAGGGAATTCATAAAGCGTTCTAACTTGCCTTACCTTACCTTTGCCATGCCCACGCCGCGATTGGGAGCATAGAGGGTCTCACTCAGATCCGCCTTTCTGATTGGGTCCCTGAGCTTTCTTTAGTCTACGCGAGCCAAGATGTGGAGATTCGCGAACCTAGTGGGATCTCAGGGTGAGAATCCGTGAGCCTGGAAAAAACTGTATTAGTCATCCACTTAACGCGTTCAACTCCGCGTCTCGTGCTCTCGCGTGTCAAACCTAACACCCGGCTGAGAATCGCTTTGGCGGCCAGCTCTCTCAACGTCAACACCACACTGCTACCATACTAGAAGGGTCACCGCTACCACTACCACAATGTCTTCGTCAACTGTTCAACCAGCGTCAGCCGAAACCAAAAAATCTCCCCCTCCCCCTATCGGTTCTATGGATGACCCACTTGCATCCCTCCTTTCTTCCCTCTTGCCCACTACCCTCTCCCTAAAACTCTATCACATCTCCACCCCAACTTCACGGCACTTCCCCCTCTTTAGCTCACCGCCAAACCAAGACCCACACCGAACCACCCTCGAATCACACTTCCTTGTGTTGTCCCACGAAAACGCCCTGGTCTTCGCGATAGAGGTCCTGATCTACACCATCCCCAAGCAACACGCCCGCACGTTCTTCATTTCGAAAGCCGACAGCAGCGGCTACCTCCCTTCGAACATCTCCTCGTTCACTACTGAAACGGGAGAGCGAAAGTCTACATTACGCACCATCTCAACGACTTTCATTAAATATCTTTTTGACACTGCGAGGAGGGCGGATCCGCACTTGACAGCTACGATATCTCTCTTTGCTAGGAGCCAGTCGCAGTACCTGTTTCCGAATTCGGCAGAGAATAATAAGAAGCATGTTCTGACGGATCGGGGGTTGATTGCCTGGTGGGGGAAGGTGCTTGACCCTGTGTTGCAGGAATATGCGACGAGCGGCGGAAGGGGCTACTTGCTTGTTCCCGGATTTGATGCCGGACAGACTCGGTCCATGATCCCTAGTGTCGTCGAGGGCGGGGTGAAATGGGTCAACGGACACCCATTCAAGCTAAATCTCGACAGCGACATCTCCGTCCGAGAGGTGATACCGCACTTCCCGGACGATCCCAAGGCAAGGTATTTGGATGAGTTGAATGGTGTGGCTGGGTCCAAGGATGCTGGCATTGGTGGAGGCGGGAAGGTTAAGGAGCGCGCAGCGGGTTGGAGGGACATCAAAACTATCGAACAGTTCTGGGAATTGATGAGTTTTCGACAGGAGTGCTCACTTGGCCGGTGTGTTGGATTCTTATGGGTTGTTGTTGAGGGGGTCAAGAAGGAGCGGAAGATGACTGCTGCTGGTCTGAGCGGGGAAGGTATCCCGGAAGATGAGGTCGTGCTTTCACCCACTTCTGCTACTGGCCCGACCTTCTCGGAGAACATTCTCGGTGCGGCCGCTACCGCTAGCAGCAGTAGTCAGGAGATATCCCCAATAGAGAGTATTGGCCCCCTTGACTTCATCACTACCCCCCTACCCCCACCAGCAGAAGCGCCAACACCGACGTCAACCCCTCCTTCCCCAGTCTCCCCACGAAAGCGCCGCTCCTCCTCTACCACCTCCTTCCAACCTTCAAAAAAGAAGCTTCGGGCGCTAAGCTTTTCATCCGCCCCTTCTTCTGCCCCCGCACCACTCATCCCCCCGCTCCTGACACTCGACGAAAAAGCGTACGTCAGGACCATCGACAGCCTACTAAACCATTCTGATTTTGGCGATATAGAGAGTGCAAAGAAGGGGAGTAGAAAGTGGATTGAGAGCGTGCAGCCTGGCGTTGCGGAGAAGGAGGATTGGGGGGTTGATGTTGTCGGGCTAGTGAAGGTGGTGGAGAATGGCAAGGTGGAGAATGGGAATGGGGCCAGGACCGGAGGTGTAGCGGTGAACACACTCTCCGCGGGACTGGTTAGGAGGAAAAGCAGCACTCCGGGCAATGGCGTGAACCTCCTCGACGCCGGACTGGTGAGGAAGAAGTCGAAAGCTGTGGACGAGAAATTACCAGGCGTGACGGAGGAACAGGAGCGGAATGGTGTGAATGTGCTCTCTGGGGGCCTCCTTCGGCGGGGACCGAAGTCGCGGGAGGAAGCGAAGGGGGAGGAGACTCACGTCAATGTGCTCCCGACGAATCTTGTCCGGAAGAAGCCGAAGGTTGGTGAGTGAGTGAGTGAGTGAGTGATTTGTTTTGTAACCGGTGATGGGAACAAGCTGGGTAGGGAGGCGTGATTTTGCTCTTCCGGCTTTTTTATTTTTATTTTTTTATTCTCATTAAATTTTCTTAATTGCTAGGGATGCTTTTATGAGGGTTTGTTGTGTGGTCTAGCCATGTAGAAAGGGGTGTTTTGGTTATATTCTGTTGTGATGATCGCGGTCTGGGGGTGGGGTATGGATAGGCATATGTGGGGGGGGGTTAAGGGATTGGGGTGTTTTTTTAGTTTTTTTTTTCAAGATATATATCCAGTTGGCGCAATTGATAAAAAAAAAAAGAATGATATCATGGTTTCTTTTTACCTGTTTCGCTTTTGGAGTAATACTTGTTGATCATAGGATATCACTCGATGACTCTTCACGATCTGCCGTCCGTAGAGTATGTATGATATACCGGCAGATGAGGCGGGAGGCTATTTCTATAACTTGGCCTATCCACGTTTACGACGAGTTAAAGTCCGGAACAATGACAGCAGCCGAACGGTCGTTGTTGTCATCACGTCAGTATTATAATATTATATAATATTATTATGATACCAGCTGCACCAACCCACCCCCACACCACCCAATCACCCCTTCGCGAGATGGAGTTCCTTCACAGCTATCTATCTACGTATGATATGTACAATTTCCCCTCCTCCTCTCGTATGATAGCAATCTCGACTAGAGTTGGAGAAACAGATATAAAATATATATATATCATAATATTATTATATAAAACAATCAACACAGATGCCGCAGGCAACCCCCCCCCCCCCTTACCGGTAAACTACTATAATACAAAAGACTCCGGCGTCAGGAAACTGATGCTGTAAACCCCTTGGACCTTGGACGAACGGACGGACGCTGGGACAGGTATGGCAGGACCTGTTGAAGGTTAGGTGTGCGATTGTATCATTGGTAAGGCCGATTCAGCACGTCAGTTGCTGGCATTTGATACACTCTCTACGAACGATATCAACACGGGTATTTTTTTTTTCAAGGGCAGGGTTTAGGGTCTTTCTTTGATACCACGGCTTACCGGGTGTATATGTGTGCGAGGGTGATAAAAGTATGAATCTTGAAAGGTCCCCAAATCTGTGTTCGGGATAGCCGCGGTATGGTACTACAGCGGACGTCGGCGTGGGTCTATACCGGGCGGAGGGAGGAAGGGAGGGGGGGAAGTACATACAGTATGTGTGCTATTATAACTATGGCGCGAGAGGAGGAAAAGGTATGATAAAAAATTAAAATTAAAATTAAAAAAAAAAAAAAAAGTCTTGCAGCCTATCACGGACCACTTCCCACAGGGTCCCGTTTCCAGAATCAGATTTTACCCAATTCCCATAGGGTAAGAGTTTTTTTTTTTTTTTTTTTTTTCTTTTTTAATCCCCCCCCCCCGCCCGCCCGTCCTACGTGATGGATCGTCCAATAAGATCTCATTTCTGTGCAAGGAATTGAAATCATGGGCTCCTGCTAAGTGAAGTGCACAGTGGGGGTGGGGAATTAATTGGTTCTTGACATATTAATTAACCACTTGCGCCAGCTAGGCATTTCACATATATAATATTATTACCATGGGAACAAATACTTATCCTGCTAGTTAGTACTAAGTATGACAATGTTTCAGGGGCAGATAAATACTAAGCGATCCTGCTGAAGGGAAATAAAAATGGAAATATCCATTGCTGAGCTAACTCTACGATTCCCTGGCATTTCTGAAGGGGGGGGGGGGGCTTAGTTGCAATAGGGATCATAGCAAACGGGATAGGGATAGGGGATGTGGATTTCCGTGTGAGCTAGAGGCACATATTCCCCCGGGTCTCGGGATACAGCAGGGGTATCAGGACGGTAACTTCACAAGCCATGCCAAAACAGAGAAGTGCGAACGTGTATTATGATATATTGTGACTTGGGATCACTTTTTCGAGGGCGTTGTTTCTAAACCTTTATAATCCGTGCGCCACGAGCACATCTCACCGCCCTCAGATTAGAGACACTGAGCGAATGACAACTTATGATAGCTCTGTAATCTCTCTCTCTCTTAAAAATGTAGTGAAGAGGCCCTACTCAGAACGCCAAAAGAAACCACGACGGGCGGAAATCATTCCAATTGGTTATAGAAAGCCAATGCACGAGCATCCAAACCCCGCAGTTCCACTTATAGCCAGCCGTCCCCAAAGCCCACCACCACACTCTCGCACAGCGTCCAAACTCCCCAGTTCATCGCATCAACCCCCAAAATCCAGAATAGCCAGCAGATAACCCTCCTCCACTTCCACCTGAGATATCCTCCTCCCCCTACGCGCCAAATCTACCCCGATCTCCACCCACTCACAATATCCCACCACCCTTTCGGGTCCCTCCCCTCCCATGCTAACCCTCCAAACCCTTCCGCCACCACCCACCCCCAGTATTCCCAAAGAGGGGCCCGATCGCAAGGCCTCTGGTAAAGCACCAGCAGCAACCAGAAATTGAGTAAAATTAGGCATAGGAAGAAAAAGGCGTTGTTAAGGAAGCCCATTTTTGGTTTTATCGTTGCGTTGGTTTCGTTTTGTGCGCTTTGTAGTTTGTGATGTTTGGAAGACAGAGGAGGAAGTGTGGGAAAATTGTGTACTATTATACGAGTTTTGTTTTTCTCCTTTTTTTCCTTTTTCAAAATTCAAGATGGTAAATTAAGGTATGTGGCTAGGTTGGGGAAGGTAAGGATTAAAAGCCTACCTGTTATACATAGATTTTCAAGGGTCTAACCGGAAGGTGTTACTGTATCATGTTCGTTCCCGGCAAGTGCCGACATGATATGATACCCGAACAGGGGGGTAAAGGCCAGGTTAGGGTAAGGTGAGACAGGGGGGTCATGGAGGGGCAATTGGCTATTGATACGGTAGGAAGAGCTATTTGGGAGACGGAAAAGGGTGACTGCGGAGCAAGACACCAGAAGTTAGCTGCCTATCACAATACAAACGCACAACACCATGTGTCGAAGAAAAAGTAATGTATTAATCCCCGAATATAGCCACCCGGTTAGAAAAATCCAACCACGGCACCCAAGGTATTAATACCAATACCCTAGAAAAGCCATTGGAAACCACCACCAAAATAACCCCTTCAAACCCCGCCAGAAGAAAAGGAAAAAGCAAACATCCATCTACTAAATCCAAAGGAAAAATGGTCTACACTAACCGACGCGACAAACCCCCCTCAACTCCCCAGCCACACCCCACCCACCATACCAAGCCCACATCTCGCTGCCGAAAACCACCATGCTGCGCAGGTTCCTGGCACAGGTGATGGCGCTCTCAAGGCCTTGATGGGGTGTCGGTATTGCGGGTGTTCATAGCGGGGGTCTCGCGAGGGAGAAGGTTGTGACCGGGGTTCGCCGGCGATATGGTTGTGGTGGTGTTTGCCCTGATGGGGCGAGGTGGAGGATGCTCGGTGGAATATATAAGCAGGTTTCGCAGGGTGGTTTAGTTGTGAGGTTTGTGCGAGTATTGTGTAGTGTAGCGTACTTATAGGAGCGGAGCGGAGGAGATAATGAATGTGGGGAAGGGGGAAGGGGGAAGGGGGAAGGGGGAAGGGGGAGGGGGATAGGATCTCGTTAGGAGGGAGGATAGAAAAAAGCTGCCGGGTTAAAGTTCGGGTGGCAGACTAAGTATGGTATTATCAGTTCGTTAGTTCCATAAGCTACCGTCCGCCACAACCCCCCCTGCACAACTCGACATAATCTCTCTGTCATACCGCTCCCACAGCACCATGTTGCACACCCCATATCCCAAAGCATCATACCACACTGCCTCCATAACCAAATCCCACAATCACCCCAGCCGATCCGCCCCCTCCGCCACATCCCACCCTTCCGTGCCCCCCGCCTTCTTCCCAACCCTCTCGTCCTTAACCATCCGGGCATCCCTCCGAACATCCTCGCCCTCAAACTCCACAAGTGCCCTCGGCACCTTCGCCTCGATGACAAAATGGTTATCGCAGTGCGGGCAGTACTCGTCGCTCTCGTCCCACTCTTGCGTATCCTTGCGAAAGCATTTCTTGCACTTCTTGCACGCGAACACCACCTCGAAGCGCTGCAGTAGGGGGTGCGTTTCCGACTCTGCGTGGCAGGTTATGCAGTCGTACCATTTCTTGCAGCAGGGCGAGCGGAGGGAGACTTGTGCGTTCAGGACGTGTTTGCTGTGGGGGTGGAGGGTAGGGTTAGCCTAGTCCGGAAGTTTTTGGGAGGGGAGGGAAGGGGAAGGGCGTACCACATTGTGTAGCGGAAATGGTGGCAAGGCTGGTGGTGGTTGATAGTTTGGTTAATGAGTGAATATAGGGGGGTGTCATCCGTGTGCCGTTACTCGTTTTTTGGGAGGTGTTGTTGAAATAAGCATCGACACGTGGCGCGGGTGGCGGGAGCATGGGGCGTCATTCGGGAACTAGTTTGGAGGAGTGGCGGCTTTGCCGCTGTGGTGTGCCCCGGCGGTGCAACCACCCCCAAAATCCCACGAGCCAACAATCAAAAGGATATCATCCACTAGAAACACCCAAGATCATTCCAGAAGCAAAATCATTATCAAACAGAGCGCATCCCACCCTTAAGGCAACCCTCATTCCCAACAATGGCTCTCGCCAAACACACAAGAGCACTCATCCAAGCACCGTAAGATTGATAGAGAAATCCTGATCACTCCCATACAGCGAGCCCCCTAACTTATACCGGTATACAGGTGCAAACACCCCCCCCCCCGCGTGCAAGACTCTATGATACTCGCTATGATAATATCATGATACCGCCAATACCATATTAGTATATCATCAAAACAATATCATTAGGCTGCGGTATCCCACCGCCTCATCTATCCCTACATTAAAAAGCTATCAGATCAAATCAGCGTAATCCATACACCAGAAAAGTCCGGTTACAGTGCATACAAGAAAGAAAAAAGTTTGAGCGAAAAGAAAACCCAACTCCCCCACTTTCCCATCCCATCCCATCCCATCCCGCCCCTTCCCTTGCATCCGCCCCTTTAATTTCTTTTCTCTTTCTTCTCCTTCTGTCACCCCTTCACCACTATACCACCTCTGTTCGACTTCGCAAAAGGCCATCGTGCGCAAACTCGACACAACACAACGACGGCAAAACGCATATACCCATCTACATCCCCATGAATGAAATATATATATATATATGAAAAAGTTAAAAAGAATGGATGGATGGGTGAGGAAAAGGAAAAGGGGAAAGAAAAACTCCAATTATTCTAACCACTACCTCCCGCTCTTCTGAAGGCTTCTCACAGCCTCCACTACCCCTTCCTTCTTCCCTAATGACCGACGCGCTTCTTCAAGTCCGTATCCGCAAACGTTGACCAGAAAATCCATCTTGGCCTCCCACACTTCCCGCTCCCGGACTTCCGCGTACCGGCGTTTGCACTGTTCCCAAACGTGCCCGCGGAGCTCCTGGTCCACGGTTTTCAAACGAATGAGAAAACTAGCGCTTACAGGTCTATGATCACTAGCACGGACTTCCCAGCGCCGGTAGGCCGTCTGCTTGATTCTTCCTAGGCCACGGTACAGGACTCGATCGCACCAAGCCGGTGACCGCCTCTTGTCCGAGGTATCGTAGGTATCGGTACCTACATCGTATTTGTAAGTAGGCGAGAAAGCGATTTGGGATTCTTGGAACGCGCGGAGGCGGAAACCCGGGTTTCGACGTCGCTCCATGAGGAGTTGGTCGCGTTCCAGGAGCGCGGGCAGATCGCCTTGTCTTTCTCGGGAGATTACCGAATCGCGGTGCATATCTATGCGGTAGTTGAGATCGCCGTTGAGGACGCAGATCTCGTGGTCGAGGATCATGCTGCCATCGCCACCCCCGACGAACATGTCCGTACGAGCTTCGGCAGAGGGCTCCGCTGGCAGAGAGGTGGACTCAAGGATTGCTGCGATGTCGTTATTGCGGGAGATGGTATGGGACTGGCCCGCTGCAAGATGACAGTTGATGAAGCAGAGAGAGCTATCGTCCAACAAAAATCGGACCACAAGTGCGCCCTTGTTTCCATGTAGACCACCGAGCCCACGCTTGACAGTCGATGCACATACATTGCGAATGCTATGTCGTTCGGAGGTTTTCACAAAGATGCAAGTAAAGAGGCCGACCAAATTCGCTACGTGCAAGAGAGCATATGGTTGATCCCGGGGCATATGGGTCTCAATCGATTTGGTGAGCTGTTGTTGCCATAGTCGATACTGATGGGACATGTGCTCCTGCTGGTCTGCCGCCTTCTTTTTCTTACTCTTGCCCCCCTTCAATAGAGACTCTGTCAAATATTAGTGTCAAAATCAAACAAAAGGGTCAGCCGCGGCCAGCTTACTCGCAGTAATCTTCTTGTCCTCCAAATCAACCAATTCCTGGAACCCAAACACGATGATATCCGGGCTATCGACACTCCCCAAGACATTCTCCAAAAACACCTTATCGTCCTCTCGAGTTAGCAAGTCTTGTGGCTTGCTCGCTCCAGCGTTCCATGTGCAAATGAGAGCCTTGATCTCGCGGAAACTGCAAAACTCAACGTCATGTTGTTGCATCTCTTTCTCAAGCCAATCATCCTCGAGCATCCCGTCCCAGACCCGAACGACGTTATCAACACCCAAAGATAAAACCTGCAATCGTCCAACTTTCCATATACTCGTTCGATCGGCGGCCACCTGGACTACTGGACCGTGCGAGGACTGCCAATCCTTGAGCACCGTCCAGGGCTTAGTTCGAACATCGTAAACGTATATCATACCAGTTTTGAAACCGGCCCACATATAGTCCCCCACGCCACTCATGGAATTGATCTTATATAGTGACACATTGACTACATCGAGACACGTAAACTTTGATCGAGAGTATACTGATACCTTTCCATCAGAGTGCCCAAAGTAAACCTTATCGGGCTCACTATTGACCACGGCGCCGCAGGTGATCTCGGCAGTTGGCTTGTTGGGCGTTAAGGGTCTCGATGTGACATTGAATTGCACACGGGAGTCTGAACTGGGCTGGTAGACATGGACATTCTTTCCAGCACCTATCCATAACATTCCATCAACGACGAGTGAATATGTGTGTTTATTCGGAATCCTAAATGTAGTTGGGGAGTTCTTAAGGTTTGGCACTCCATTGACGTCCGGTGCCCAAACTTGGAGCTTTCCGCCATCATCTAACGTCCACAGCTCATAGCCACATCGGTGAATCTGAACAACTTCCTTCTTCATATGCGCGCTAGCCCTGGTGTTTGTGATCTTTTGCGAGGGAATATCAACCTCCATCAATTCCCCATGCGAAGTGCCAATCCAGAGTTGCTTCCCCTCGTCTTCAACGTTTACCGAGGGCTTGAACACAATCGCCGTTACCTTTGTGCTCTCCCCATGATTAATTGACATTATGCACTGGCCTGTATCCATATTCCAGACATTGGTAGCATTACTTGTTGTGCAAACGTACTTTCCGCAAACAGCAAAGTACTTGACATACGTTCTACAGTTTATATCTCGGATTCCACTCTTGAAAACCGGGTGACGCCGGTTAGCCTGGGATGAATCCGGGTATTCACTCAACGCCGATTGGTTCTCATCGGACAATGCCTCGTCAGAATCATCGGGACCATAGCCGCCGTAAGAATCCTCAGCACCGTTACTGTATACCATAGCGTTGGTTGCAATTGAGGTGTTAAGGGATATCCGGCTGGAGGAGGCGACCGTCTCCTGGCCGCTCGAGGTTTTGGGCTTGGCCGAAGAGAAACCCCGCCTAGGTGGTGGGAGAAATGTAGAGGGAGTGGGTGGCTCAGGCGCAGGCCCAAGCTCCGATGACACCCGAGGGGGAGAATAGCTTCGCCCCCTTAAGCTTGGGACTCTAGCTCTAATTCCGCCAATGATTCCACCGGGGGGCCTTGGAGGGAGGTCCGGCCTCAGCCCCGCATCGTCCAGTGACGTCCGCTGGCCCCGAAATGAATCCTCAAACTTCATCCTTGGTCTAATTTCCTCTCTAGAAATCCTTGGAGGAGGGGGTATGGGCGCTTTTGCCGGGAGAATCCCTGTGTCCACACCAGCCCCATTCCGCTCCCTCGCCCTTTCCATAGTGGTATAATGTAATGGCGGGGGGGGAGCGTAGTTAGGCATTCCTGTCGTTTGCCTAGACATAATCCTTGGCTGCTTTCCCGATTCGTTATCTGACCTGTTAGGGGAGTTATTAGCACTTGAAGGCGGTGTACTAAACGGTGAAACGTGCTCCTCCGAAGAAGCCGCGGGGGCTAGGCCCGAGTTTGAGCTTGCGCGATCTGTCTTCGCTGGTATCGACGGTTTACTTGGTATCTTGGGTTTTGTCAGTCTCGCCGGGACGGGAGGAGCGGTATGTTCGGGCTGAGTCCGTTTTTCCGGTTCACTGTAATCCTGGGGTGCCTGTAGCGCCGGGCTAGGCGGAGGTCGGCGGAAAGCTCCATTGTTTGGTATACCCACTCTCCAGTCTCCACCAATACTTCCAGATGGCGGGGTGACCGGTGGTGGAGGTGGTTGTCCATGCCGGACAGGGCGTGCGGATACCGGAGGTGGACGGTGTTCAGTATTTGGTGACGGAGAACTCGACCGAGAGTGAGAGCAACCGGAAACCCTAAATGACCTAGAGTGAGGTGACGCCGCTGGTGTAGTCTTCGCAGAATCGGATGGCCGCTCGGGTGAGGGCCCTCTAGCATCTAAATTTAGCGGGCTAGGAGAGGTCTTTGGGGAGTCAAATTGAAAACTTGGAGGCGAATGTGTATGCGCAGACTGAAATGTGCTGTGAACTGAAAGTGGCCTCTGCCTCGAAGACTGGGCGAATCCTCGAGGAAGTGTGTGTGCGTTTAAGTAACCGTTGTTGTTTATTGGCTTCGACACCCCACCTCTACCCACTGTCGCTGCGCCTCCAGCAAAAGACTCCCGAGGGATATCCAGTGAGGCGCGAACGTGGTAGTTGCCACCTCCGTTAGAATTACGTTCCAGAAAGGGATCGGATCCAGTGTGGGCAGGTCGAAGAGGATTTTTTACTGTTTCAGATACAGACGGCGAGGGCACAGGTGGTTTGGGTTTTGAAGTTGTCATTTGCTCGAACCTCGAACGCAACGAAGAAACAGAAGCCTACGTAGCAAGATCAGTTGACCGGTAAATAATAAAACAAGCACTATTAATAGAAGGAGCTTGCAAGGTAGCTCACGGGGGGGGTATCGTCTGCCATATTTTCGGCAATCGCGAAAGTATGAATTCGAGCTATAGAGCAGAGACCCAAGGGTCCCAAGAGCTCAGCCGAAGAGAGAGCAGCTGGGGGGGTAACCAGGAGCAAGCGAAAACCGACAATCCAAAGTTGGGCAGTTGGACAGCGTAAAACTAAATGTTGATGAGCTCCTCTGTAGGTGTATGAAATAGGAGTAATTTGGGATGAGCCCGAGAAGAGGAAGCCGTTGTTGTTGTGCAGATGGGTTGTCGAGGAGAAGAAGCAATCGGGCAAGGGACTCGCGTTGGCAGAGTGGCTAGAGAATGATGTGCAATGTAATGACCAAGATTTTTTTTTCTTTTTTCCTCCTCCTTTTTTCTTTTTCTGAGGTTATTTCACTTTTTTACTATGAAGAGGCCGGAGGCTCTGGAGTTTTCACCCATGGGGCAAGCATCTAAAATTAGGGAGAAAGAGGTGAAGGGGAAAAAAGGAGGACACAGATCGTTCGGTGTACTCGAGTACTGTATCATACCCTCAGAGATTTGGTTACAGTGATGAATGTCGGCTCGAGGCAAAGATAAGAGGCAGGTACGGGGTCTAACACCGGTACTGGTACCGCAGCTTTCACAACCCATCTCCACTATAGTCTAGCCAGTACGAGTAGAATAATCAAGTGAGCTATGATATTAACATTACCATAATATTATAATAAAACGCCGGTACGAATAGCGAACTGTGCTGTACTCGGCCAAAGACCAGCTCAGCCCACCGTTCTCCTTTATTCACTCACCCACAGTAGAATAAGCACCGGCAGATCACTACTGCACCGTATCATCATCATCATCTCTCAAACTAATTCACCGCACCGATCAAATCTTCCTGCCCCCCGCCCATCATCTGTCACGTCACAAGGCAAAGCCCAAAGTAACTTATCTCCGAAACGGAAATAAAGTACTAGGGGTTGGAAAAAAGTCTGTCGAACTCTTGGCACCAAATCACATAGTAAACGCTGCCAAGAGTTCGACAGACTTACCCACAACCCCCGGTACAATAGAGATCTCCCCCATCTGGAATATTTACGCCCGTTGCGGATCCTACTGTAATCCTTACAATACTGGTAGTGGGTTTTATGATGATTTGGTTTCCAGGTTACGAAAGTCTGACTAGCCTCGTAGATGGTCATGCTTCCGCAACCTTTTAATCAGGATTACTCACAGAATATTGCCCACTCGACGACTAAAAGTAATAAATAGAGGGAAGAGAAATGCGCCGATACTCACCACCCCAAAAACGCTATGATACATCTCACTTGGCTTCGCACTGTCTATTATCAGATTAGTGTCGTCCCGTGATCTGGTGAGGATTCTGCGCCACCGTATGGGATACCTTGTTTCCAAAGTGTTTTTCTTGTCGCATGTGAAGTGCATCTGTGTTTCCGGACATTTCACTCTGCGAGGGCAGTCACGGGATGTCACTCGAATATGGCTTTTGGAGAACTCTGGTATACTAGCTCAAATAGGACGGGCACGTTTCATCGGAAAAGAGGAAAGGCTAGAAAAAAGATTGGAATTCTGGATTTATGTTTTGATGTATTTGTATGGGTTCATGATTCCTTTCTGCTGAAGCGTTAGCAATACGATGTTCCCATAGGAATAGGGATGGGGGAGGGGGTCATACCGGGTCGAAATGGTTCTTCAAGCTCCTCATGACACCCAGCTCAGTCTCTCCTCTGGAATACTGTACATATTCCCTCTTCGCAACACCAAGCCCATGCTCAGCGCTGATGCTGCCTCTCCTCTTCTCTATCCACTCGTAAACAAATGGCTCAAGCACTTCCTCGACGCGCCTGTCATATGATCTCACAGGTACATTCAAGTGGAGATTGCCGTCTCCTATGTGGCCAAATCCGATAACGTCAACTACGGCCTTATCCTCCCCTAGCAGTCCGTGCTCAATAAGTCTTGCCTTGACATCCTCCACAAGCGAGTAGAGCTCTTTTAGCGGGATTGAGACGTCGTACTTGTATGATCCACCCCAGTGACCGCAGACCTCCGGGATACCTTCCCTCCACGACCACAAGTTGCGTGCTTGTGTCTCATCTTGCGCCAGGACCCCATCGGCGATGGTTTCGTCTTCCATTGAGGCCATCAGGAACTTTTCGAGCTTCTCGTCGTCGTGTTCTTTGTTGCTTCCGCTGGTTTCTACGAGAACGTAGAACTTAGTTTCCTCGCCCTCTAGCGGTCTCTTTTTTCCTGTGATTTGTGCGAGGTATCGTTGACTTGCGTCGTCCATAAGCTCGAAAGCTGAGAGAATTTCTCCCAACTCTCTCTTGGCCCGGATAAATGCTTCTTGCACTTTTTCGAAGGTACTCACAGCGAAGAAGGCCACATTCTGCGCATTAGGTCTCGGAGGACATATAATCGACACTGCGGTAATAATCCCGATGGTGCCTTCGGAACCAATGAATAGCTGCTTGAGGTCGTATCCGGTGTTGTTCTTTCGGAGGGCAGATAGATCGTCTAGAATTGTTCCATCCGGCAAGACTGCTTCAACGCCAAGGACTGTTCCGTGCAAACTTCCGTATCTCAACAATCTCAAACCACCAGCGTTGGTGGCAACATTTCCCCCGATATGACAAGACCCCTTAGCGCCAAGATCTAACGGGAAGATATGCCCCTGATCAGCAAGGTAATTATCCGCCGTTTCCAAAACAACACCAGCATCGCAAATGAAGATCCCCGAAACCGGATCGAAAGAGCGGATACTGTTTATAGAGTTCATGGAGATAACGATCTCGTCGTAAATCGGTACTGAACCTCCGACTAATCCCGTGTTACCGCCTTGAGGAACTACAGCGAGAGAGCGGGAATTACAGTACTTGAGGATTTCGGAAACGTCGGCGGTAGACTTTGGTTTCAGGACTAATCTTGTTTGGCCTCGGTACTTGCGCATCCAGTCCGTATTGAAGGCCTCAATATCATCCGATTCGGCAGAAAGAACTGGGCAGATTGAACGGAAGTGGGCGACATCTTCGGAGGTGAGTTTCGCGAACCGGTTGTCGCGTTTGATGTTTGGGTACCTGAAGTCGTGTTAGATGGAACCGAGAGGGGGGGGATGATAACTTACGATTCCGCGGTTAATCGGACTTCTTTCTTCCGACTGTCAGTGGCTGTGGCGATCGCAGCAGGCCGCTCATGGGAATCTGTAGTGTTGGGCCTCTGCCCGCCCGAACGAAGTAGTACTGGTCGCTGGAGGGGGGGTATTATCAAGCGGGGGCGACGAATTGCGCGGGTGATTAATCGTATGGGGGTCATTGTTGAATCTTAGGTGTTTCTCTGGAATCAGAGAAGGAGGAGGAGTAGCTGCGGGTATGATAATATAACGGGGAGATCTGCAGAGGGACAGAGTTTTTTTTTTATAGAGGTGCTCGGGAGGAGGGGAAGGGCAAGAGAGGTGAGCAGGCAATGGGTTTGTCTAGACCTCAAATAGTTATGATACCAGCACCACTCTTTCCAACTAGCAAGATATGGTGCCCGCTTGTTCGGCTTTAGCTCTTTTACCAATTGAAGGCTCTGAGGCTTTGTCTGGGGACTTTGTGCGGTTTTTAGACCCCACTTTTCCCACGACGTCAGTTCCTCCAGGGTCTTGGTTCCATACAAGCGTGGGGAAACCTTCACAGTGGGGGAAATTTCAAGCAGTTTGAAAATCAAAATTTGATCATGTAACCATTAATCGATGATCAGGGTTAGGGGTTACTTATTCATCAGGTTTTGTTAACGAGAGCTTGGGGGTCAAGGCATCCGGGGTCTTTCTTTTTGCCACGCTGGTATGACATGATATTTACATTCCAAACCCTGTAAAATCTACGGTATGATACTCGTAGACCGTGATTTGGCTCTACGACTATGATACCACGGGAGTAAATTTGACAAACTTGACCTCTACAACTTCTATCCGCCATAGAACCTCCTGGAAGCAATTGCACTCAGACGTTTTTTTCTTCTTCTGGTATTGAAAGTATAGAAGCAGGGGTATCCACTCTGTATGAGTAGAAATCAAATAATTTAAGTTCGGGCCTGGTGTGGTGGGGTGTCAGCGAAATAAAACAAATCTCTTTTGTTTTAGGAAATTTATGAGGCCAAAAGCACGGAATTTTGGGTTCCACCGCGGTGAGAATCTCCCGCCTACAGCATCCGTAAAAAAATTTGCTTTTTTTGCTTCCAGGGTCTCGGGATTATCTATATTCAGATATGGTCAAAAAGGGCGGGAGAGATCCTGTCTACTGTGGGTATGGTGCCGGACAATCAATACCAGCCCAACATCCAATTTTCCTGGTTGGAACTTTAGTGATTTTTATTTTATTTTTATTTTAATGATGTACTCAGAGGAGGCATTTGCCATAATGTTGCAGTAGACTGTTTGATAAGGTTGTGTAACAACTTCAATTCTCACTCAAATCACATTAACAACTTTCTGCATAATCTCTGGTGAGGGCAAAAGCCATAGACTAGTTCTAATTTGCTATTTAAATAACTCTACCAGAGTAAATCCTACTTTACCTTCTCAGGAAGAGGCTATTACCAATTTAGGAATTTTGGATCAAGTTGGCCACGAAGGCTGGTTTTGATTGACCGGCACCATACTCGAGTAGTGAGCAGATGGTCAATACATGTATAAGTGGGAAAAAAGAAGAGTGTAGTTGACGTGAGCAACCTGGATCGATACCAAGTGAATTATTATATCTTACCAATTGGAGGAAGATACTTGAGTAGTGTAGGGTAAGAATCATGAAATTAGGCTCTGTACGATTCCATGGGGATTTCTTGCAACATCAAGCAGAGTAGTCCTTCAGAGTCTCCAATTCCCATGTTGGGGGGGGAAGATAAACAGTAATGCAACTGGTCTGGGTTTCAGACATCTACGATTCAGACACTCGAGTGAAGAAAAAGTGGGACAACGGCAGACGGCATTCCCCACCAAAAAACTGGAGTATTTGGAATAATCACCAACCCCTCAAAAATATTTAAAATTCAAGACATTGCATAGATAGCTTCAATTATCTCTGGGAATTACCTGCATAGATTTTAGAAAGTTTTTGTCAAATGGGCCCCTTTGATAACTGGTGCATTTGAAATTACCTTTCAATATCATGCCTGACAGGAATTTTTTGGTGTGGAAACCAGAAACTTTTTGAGTCTCAGCCCTTCTCACAATAACTGGCAAAGCAGGTGTGGTATCTGTGTTCCTAGGAGGTGGAGAGGTAAATTGGAGCAGCAATGGGACCAGTCTATGAAATTATTTTCACCACAATGCCAAAATCTAGGTTGATATCAATGTGCAAAAACTCCCTATTTTGGTGTGAAACCAGTATTTTCCCACAACTTTCTTCACTCGAGTGCAGAGTTTCTTTTCATGAAGTTTATCGATAGATCAACAGGATCCCTGTTTGCTACTACAAGTTTTCCGCCTCATTTTGACCATGCCCAGGTACGAACCTAGCGACAAAAGAAAGCGCCCCCCCCCAGGTTTTCCATACAAAAATCCGATTTTCAATCAGCCACTTGAAACAACTACACTACTAGCAAATCCTGTCCTCTGAACTCTAATAATAAGAGGGACATCCATAGGGAGTTTTAGCATTATGAATTTTTAAATTTTTATTGACAGTTCTAAACACTGACACGGAGACACGAAGTTGGCTTACCTTGTTACTGCTGGTATGCAAAATCTCATATAAATTGGCTGTCTTGGCATTCATTCTTCCCTTCAGAATTCAGATTGCTATTTTTGTAGAACAGTTCCTGTGGTCTGACATTTAACTGTGTGGGTCTTTGGATTAAACTCTCTGTCAGAGAAATTTATGGAATTTTTTTAACACATTGTTGCTGGATGGGCGTGTATTGGAAATTGGTTTGTATGGAGAATGGGGGGGACCATTTCGTTTGGAGCCAAGATCGCAGTACCATATATCATACAACCACCACAAAGCCTCTGTTGCTAAGCCTCAAGTGCCAAGAGGTGGGGCGAAACAATGGCCTTTGTATTTCTTCCACTCCTACCTTCTTACAAACTAAAGATCCACCCAAGAGACGGGCACTGCTAGAACTCTGACATCTGTGGAAGCTTCCAACATTACCTTTCTATCTACACGAGCTCCACTACATCACCTCCTCTAGTTTCCATAGCCCTGTTAATTTATCCAAGATGGCCGGGTCTTATGATAGAGCCTTGAGTGGTAAGTGTGCCCCGAAATGAAGCTCTAAACGGATGGAACACTGATAATTGACGTGCCTTACAGTTTTCAGGTATCCATCATATTCCTCTACCCCCATCTATTGATCATCGCATCCGCGACTAATTCGCACTAGTCCCGATGGTCACGTATTCCAAGTTGAATATGCTTTAGAAGCCGTCAAGAGAGGTACTTATACCCCTCTCCCTCCCTCCATCCGTGCACGCAAAAGTATCTATTCTGAAATATACTAAACTTATCAAGGAACCTGCGCCGTTGGCGTTAAAGGGACCTCCATCGTTGTTCTCGGCTGCGAGAAACGCTCTGCTATGAAACTTCAAGATACACGCATCACCCCGAGCAAAATCGGCCTCGTGGACAACCATGTTTGCCTTGCTTTCGCCGGATTAAACGCTGATGCCCGTATTCTCGTCGACAAGGCAAGACTGGAGGCACAATCTCATCGTCTGACCGTAGAAGACCCTGTCACTATCGAGTATATCACAAAATACGTTGCCGGTGTCCAACAGAGGTACACACAGAGTGGTGGTGTTAGGCCTTTTGGTATTAGTACGCTTATCATTGGGTTTGATCCTAATGACAAAATTCCGAGACTTTATCAGACTGAGCCGTCAGGCATTTATTCTGCGTGGTAGGTTCTTTTCGGCTTGCGGGTTTCTGGTGGGGTGCAATGTTAATCTGGCGTTATGGAATAGGAAAGCAAATGCCATTGGTAGGTCTAGCAAGACGGTCAGAGAGTTTTTGGAGAGGAATTACAAGGAGGACATGGATCGCGAGGAGACCGTAAAACTCACTGTCAAGTCGCTCCTGGAGGTGGTTCAAACTGGTGCTAAGAATATTGAAATTGCTATCATGGAGCCAGGGAAGGAGATGGAGGTATGTCATTTCCTCTCCATTTGTTTTCGAGCAGTGCTGATAACTCGCGGATAGATGATGACTATCGAGGATATCGAGGGTTATGTCAAGGATATCGAAAAGGAGAAGCAGGAGGAGGCCGCGAGGAAGAAGACTCGTGGTGGGGGTCAGTCATCGTCGGCAGGGGGTGCGGCTTCGGGCACTTCGTCTTCATAGAAACTAGGGATAGACGGGGGCAAATAAAACAAAATATTCGTTAATGCTTACGCATTGGGAGGTATTTGATATCTAATATAGCTGCCTCTTCTGAGCAACATTTAGAATACCGTGGCGGCGATGAGGGATTTGGCGAGTCTCTTAACTCGGAAGACTATCAAACAGAGCTGCCCGTTCCACCCTCCTCCCCTTGGCAATGCCATCAATATAGGGTACTCTGGTTGGGGATGGAATAGTAGATATATAGCATTTGTTCCGTTTCAATTAGAGGGATGCGGTGTACGGTAGACCGCAGCAAGAACTGTTCGTCATGTGCCCCATGACCACACTTTTATTATTATTACTCACTCTCTGGTGTCAGTACACATCATACCTGCTCAGAGAGGGGTGCTATCATATCCTAGGCCAAGATCCAAAGGGAGACAGCCTTATCCGATCGGTAAGAGAAAGGGAGTGATATGGATTGGTGGGCGGGCCTTCAAGGGCTGCTTTTGCAGCTGATTCCTCAATATATTCCGCATCAACCCTCCCCACTAGGCTCTATTTGAGCATAGGATCGTTAGCCTTCAAACATGAATACATTATGCAAAGGCCGGACACCTTTCCACTTGAGTGTGGTAGATTAAGATATTGTCTTATAACTTGGTCTATGAAAAATTGCCTCCTCTAAGTTCAGAAGTGCGCCCTACTTTTTGCCGACACCAAAGCATACTCATGAGATATCACTTGAACTTCCTAATCTGGTTTGGTCTGCATACGAATAGAACTTCCGCTTCTCCTTTTGGAAGTGCGCCCGACTTTTGTCAACCTCCTACCGGTAGCCCAGTACCAGGTGCCTGTTTTCTGATCGCTCGTTGCGATCCAGTCGCGCTACAAGAACCGCGACCATACCAAATTTTCTGGCCATAGTTCCTTAAGGGGGCTGTAGTTACTCGAGTAGGGTTTTTAGTGAAAAGGTGGTCTTTGGTCCTTTAATTATTTTTCTTTGGTTTTCTTAGGGTCGAGAATGACTAAAGTGATGGCGGCTCCAACGAAGAACAAGTTTGAGGGCGGGAGTGTTGGGGGGAACCGTGAGCCCCTATTTATTTCGTTCTTCCTAAAGGCAGTATTACTCCCTACTAACCGAGGTATTAGTCGAAGATATCGCAAAGCCAAACCAACTGCTCAAGCGCAATTTATCCAAGACCAAAGTGCTCTCCATCCGGCTCCTATTACTATGCTCCTTCGTCTGGTTCACTGTAAACTACTTTCACTACCCCCAACCACAAAGCGCAATCCAACCCCAGGGAAAACACCAAAACGATGATTACCTCTTCGGCCCTTGCGTAGGGAAGGATAACCCTCCCCCCCCCAATCGCCAGCCTGTCTTCGGACGCACAAACCTGACACTGGCCGAGCAGGAAGCTATCATAACCGAGTCCATCAGTACTGCCACCATTGCCCAGTGGTCGCACTACTATACTCACGGTAAGCATCTCGCGGGGACGAATAAGTCCATAGCTGAGTGGACGCGGGAAAAATGGATCGAGAACGGGATTCCGTCGCATTTGGTCGAGTATGAGGTTTATCTGAATTACCCAGTTTCTCACTCGCTGAGCTTGACGATTGGTGGTGGAGAGAGGTTTGTGGCTGGGTTGGAAGAGGATGTTCTTCCCCAGGATCCAACGACTGGTGCGGCGGACAGGGTTCCGACTTTCCATGGGTATTCGAAGGGTGGGAGTGCAGAGGCGGAGTATGTTTATGTTGGGTGGGTGCTTCCCTCATTTATATCATGCCCTCGAAAGCTGCTCAGTAATTGGGTGGCAGAATGGGAGGAAAGAGAGATTACCAGAGATTGGTTGACCTCGGGGTCGATCTAAAAGGGAAAATCGCACTCGTAAAGTACGGTGGAGCCTTCAGAGGCCTTAAGGTCAAGTATGCCCAGGAACAAGGAATGATAGCAGTACTCACGTACTCTGACCCTGGAGACGATGGAGACATCACAGAGGCAAACGGATATGCGGCATATCCCGATGGCCCAGCAAGGAATCCATCTTCAGTGCAGCGTGGATCGGTAATGTTTCTGGCCAGTGTGGCGGGAGATCCGGTCAGTCACATAGCTCTCTATCCCCTCACACATGTTTATGTTAAGAATGAATAGACAACCCCAGGATACCCTTCTAAGCCCGGTGTGAAAAGGGAAGACCCATATGCGTTTATCCCCACAATCCCGTCATTGCCATTATCGTTTAAGGATGCCCTCCCATTCCTTCAGGCTCTTGATGGATACGGGTTGACTGCCCAGGAGGTGGACAGACCTAACTGGGCTGGAGGCCTCAATGTTTCTTACTCTGTTGGCCCAAGACCTGGAGCTGTTATTAACCTTGAGAATGAAGTGGATTACACATACACTCCTATATGGAACACTATCGGCATCATCAATGGGACTATCGAGGATGAGGTTATCGTTGTTGGGAATCACAGAGACGCCTGGATTGTTGGTATGTTGCAATCCTTCCTTCAATACCGGTTGCGATACTTACCTGTCCAGGCGGAGCCGGGGATCCCAATTCCGGAACTGCAATGTTGGTAGAACTATCCAAGGCGTTTGGTGAACTCTTGAAACAGGGATGGAAGCCCAAACGCACTATGTAAGGTTCCCCTCACTCTATTTTGCAATGCACAAGTTGAGTGAAATAGCGTTTTGGCATCCTGGGACGCCGAAGAATACGGAATGGTTGGGTCAACAGAGTGGGTTGAAGAGTTCATGACGTGGGCTGTGCCGAATATGGTGGCGTATGTCAATGTTGATGTGGCTGTTTCGGGGTCGCACTTTCGTCTTACAGCCGTACCCGAGCTGTGGGATCTCGTCGAAGATACACTCAAAGATACCCCATCTCCGAAAACATCAGGGAAATCTATCTATGACGAATGGAGTGCACACAAGGGTGCAGCGGGAGGTGCATGATTCCCTGGTACAAAATATATCGGTAATGTCTAACACAATCTCAAGTCCCCGGCGCCGGTAGCGACTTTACGGCCTTCATTCACACTTCCGGAATTGCCGTCGTAAGCCTCCTTCTCTCTACCATCCTTTCCTGCAAAAAAGACGTCTCACTAAAGTGTCCTAGATTGACATTGGCTTCAAAAACGGTCCTGGGGAACCGGTATACCACTACCACTCCAACTACGACAGCTACGCCTGGATGACCAGGTGGATCGACCCATACTTCACCTACCACTCGACGATGGCGCAGATCACCGGTAAGACCGTCTTACGAATCTCCGAGAACGTCCTCCTCCCGTACAACGTCACCACCTTCTCCACAGCCCTACAGTCTATGTTCCTACACCTGAAAAGCGAGATAGCGACCACCGGGATGGCGTTGGATGTGTCACTGTTGGAAGCCGCAATTAGTAGGTTTACTGCTGCTGCCGGGAACCTCATGGCGATTAAAGAGGCGTTGGAACCAGGAGAGTGGGGTGGCGAGCAGGAGGCGATTGTCAATAAGAGGTTGGGGAAGTTTGAGAGGGGGTTTATTGGCGACGGGTTGCCGGAGAGAGCGTTTTATAAACATTGTAGGTTTTCCCTTTGTTCTCTTTTTCTGAAAGGGGTCGGTCAAAGAGGGAAACTTATGGGTAACTTAGTGATTTATGCACCTGGGGTGGAAACGGGGTATGCGCCGACTACGCTCCCTGGGGTCACGGAGGCAGTTAGGATGGGTAATGTTGAGGAGGCCACGAAGTATGTGGGAATTACTGCGGCAGCGATTGATACAGTCGCGAGGTCCTTGGAGGGGTGAACTTTACTCCAGAATGACAATGGGGATTTGAATTTGCACAGGTTCCCCTTTTGTTAAAGCCATAATGTATCTGATGTATGCATGTAACCTTACAGGTATCTCATAATAGGGGCATAGGGATGAGGCTAGTCATAGTTTGTCACTCGGGGTGCTTGAAGTTATGACAATATTTCCGAAATTAGCGCTTAATGACTTGGAGTGAGAAAGGTATCTTGCTGAACTAATCGGGGTTCAAAAATTTTGCCAGCGGTGGCAATTGCAACCCATACAGGAATTTGGGAAAATCTTGTTACCTTCACCCCGATACCCTCCCTTCCCTACCCCTGTGAAGCGAACTGGCAACCGAACTGGAGTCTGAGGGCAGGGTAGGTGATTTCTGATAGGGAAGCATAAAGCTTAGGGGCTGTTTGGCCGCGACGTGGTTGGGCGTTCAGGCTACGGTTTAGGGAGCTTATATAATCGATTCTGGCGCTCTCATTGGTCAGTTTCATTATATAATATAATCGTCCAAAACCATGGTTCGAAAGCCCAACCACGTCGCGCCGAACAGCCCCTTAGTCTCTCCACAGTGAAGAAAGACGAGTGTGATAAATCCCCCATCGTACTGTATCATTGAAGACCGACCTTCAAGCTTTCACTACAGTATCATGAGAAACATGGCTTCTGATATAACTCTGACATAAATACCATTGAGGATGTTTTTTCTCAGAGATAATGTGTGTAGATTCAGATTGAGCGCCGGAGGGGGGGGGGGGATTATGATACTACTGTGCATACTACTGTGCATAAGTTGGCTAGAAGCTGATGAAATAGTATTCTCACAATCATTATATAAATCTTTGTGCTCTCGATATATATAATACATGATGTATGATAAGTTCCGCTGCTGTCGGGAAAAAAAAACCAAAAAAACAGAGAGAGACCTTCAAACTCAGCTGAGGTCGTCTGGTAAATCCGACATGAGGCCAGAATTGTATCATAGGGCACATAGGAAAATTGTAGGTTGGTTTCCGAGATACCGTTGCACCAAGCACCGTAGGCGAACACTGCTCCGACTGTGGGAGGAAATTTGCTGCAGTGGCACTCCCTATTGAAAAGCCTGTGGTTTTGCGTGGGAGGGGAGGGGAGGGGGGTGGGTACACACATTGCAATAAACCTTACCTAGTTCCTCTGTACGAGCTTGGCGACAAAAGAAATCGTCACCCCCCCTACCGTATCTCCCCACTTTACACCAAAAATGGGCATTTTCACTTTGCAAAAAAAGCTATCTAGATATTATAATTCATAATTCATAAGCTCTGTTAGTTTTAACATCCATGGTGCAATACCAGAAATTCCAATGGTAGGAAAAAATGGTATCATACTTCTAATATTGTATGGGCTTCCCATACAAAAAGTACATTACAACAGCATCCAATCTTGTCCCCTTGACTCTCAGCCCTCTCAGTTGGTCTGGGAAAATTGTTATAATTTCTACCTGACAAGTCTACATAATTTCCTACACTATGAAATTGATTTCATTAATTTTCCATTTCCATTTTTTTTTTTTTAAGTGAGTTGAGTGTGTTTAAAAACCTGCTGTTTTTGGTTGTATAATGGAGGGGAGTCGATTTATTTTGTCGCCAAGCTCGTACAAACCGGGGGTAAAAGCCTGGGGTGAATATATATTATGCTCAGGTTAAGCTAAGAATTTTTAATTTTTTTTCTTCTTCTCTCCCCCGGAATTGAGTTTTAGGATATCTGGAGATATAACGGCCCGAGAACCCGAACTTTGGTATGTTTCCCCTGTCGGGCTAGCAAACTTCCATAATATTATCATACCACTATTGCAAGTATGATACATGGCCGAGTGCGCTTCCATGACGAATACCAGCACGTCACCCACACTGACTACCGGGTAACCCTGAACCTGTTCCCCACTGCCCTCCGACCAACCAACCAACCGGGTATCATACTCTACCAACGGGCCGCCATCTCAACAGCTTAACCTGACCCAATCCACCCCCCTTCCTCACCTCGCCTCACTCCACCTCACCACCATCAATCTATCGTATCTCAACCACAGCTTCACAAACCAAAACAACCGAACCAAAATGTCGACTGAAGCAACCGTCCCCACTACCCAGCCTTCCTCCTCCTCCTCCACCTCCTCCTCTCCCGTAATACTCTACAAACCGCCCACGATCCAGAAACTCCTCCGCACTGCAGCGATAAACCTTGTGCTGCCGTTTATTAATGGTCTTATGCTAGGCTTTGGGGAACTATTTGCGCACGAGCTTGCGTTTCGATGGGGGTGGGGTGGCACTAGGGTTTGTTTTTTCCCCTTCTAATGTGGTTCTTTGATTTGTGTGGGGGAGAGGCCGGTGTGCGTGGTGGGGGGGCTAATGGGTGTGTTTGTGTTAGGTGTTTCCATCTAGTCGTGTTGCAGCACCGGGGGTTGAGGATAAAGTGGATGAGCGGAAGCGGAGGGTGGACGGACGGAGAAGAGGATAGGGCTTTGGAGGAACCTACGGGTTTGGAATAGGGATGGGGTGATTGCGGATGTTGGGGGGGGGGGGGGGGGGAGGGGGGGGGGGGGGCTGGGGGGGGAAGGGATCCAGAAGGGGGGTGTAAATACGGGGGTGGGACTGGAGGTTTGGCTTTCTTTTTTTCAGTTCGTTTGCTTGCTTGTTTCGTGCTGTGGAGGTTATATACACTTTGCGGAATAGGGCGGACATTGAACATTGAGGACGAGGTGAAATGAGGGAGATGGGTGAATTGGGGGTTTGTGTATTGTCTAGGGGGGGTATTATATCTAGTCTTGGTTTTGCTCGTGTTGCATACGTTTTCTCCTCAGGCGGAGTTCCCGCTTGGCATCTCGCGCTTTGGCAATTCTTTCCTGGCGCTTTGCTTCATATGCTTTGTGGGCTGCTTTTTCCCCGCCCTATTTTTTTTTGTCAGCTCCTATGCATTGAAGAGGAGAGAAGGGACAGGGGAAATTATTGTCATACATACCCCACTGAACATCCCTCCCAAGAAACCACCATCTTCAGTTTTGTCAGATTTTGTTGCATCGGTATTGCTGCTGCCACTACCACCGGTAATGCGGTCCATCCAACTGCCCTTTCCACCAATCTGTCTAACTTCCTCTGAGGAAGCGGAAGTCGGGGTCGGCATGGTCTTAAAAGGCAATGTCTCGAGCGGATTCGGAACGGCTTGGTTTGGCATAGGATACAACCCAAACTTTGCCCTGACCCACGCATTCTTCAGCGCAATTGTCTGAACCAATGAGAACAGAGAATTGCACAGAAAGTAAAATGTGAGGACAGCCGGCCACTGGCTGGTAAAGGCAAACGTGACCAACGGTAGAAAAATCAGGAGAATCTTCTTCATCTGCTCAGATTGTAAGTTCGTTCCCGCTTCGCCTCCCAAGGACAACTGGGCGAACAGCGAGGCGCTAGTGGCCATGGGGAGGAGGTAGAACGGATCCGCGACGGACAAGTCTGTAAACCAACTCAATCCGCCCTCCGTCAGTTCCGGAATTGGGATATCAGACATACCGCGGAGGTTTTTGTAAAATCCGTAGAACACCGGGACCTGCGAGATTGGGAAAAAGAGCCAGCGGCGCTTGACCCCCGAGCGGCTGTACAATTGCCCGAGCTCGGTCCTGGCTGCCACCATGCCTAGCGTGTTGCCTGCTGTCTGTGCGTCATGCATTTTCTTGGTGAGGGGAACAGCGAAGGGGTTTAGTTCTTTCATCTTCGCAGCTGTGTCGGACATTTTCAGGTAGAAGGGGAATTGCAGCAAACGGAGTACACCCACGCTGAGAATTATTGTGGCGAACCAGGGCGTACCGGCATAGACGTGGACATGCTCAATGAGGGATTGGACGAGGGTTGTGAATCCGTAACCATAGTCTAAGCCGAATTCTTTGAGGAACCCGATGTGCTCGGAGGTTGGGAGAGGGGCCGAGACGGACTGGGTTGTTGGTATGTAGTCCGGGAGGAAGGTGGGTTCGGGGAGTGGTGGAGTCGTGCTGGAGGTTGAGTTGAAGCGGAGAGCAGTGAGCGGGGCTCGTTTTGGGAAAGTCTTTGGGGGGAGAGGTTGTGGGAGGCGGGAGGCTCTTGAGAATACGAAGGAGGAGATCTATTTTTTATTTTGTTTGAAAAAGATTAGTTGTATGTTTGTCCGCGTTGAATTGGCACGATTGGAGTTGGAGTTGAAGGGGGGGTTGTCTATGATACCTTTCTCGAAGATGCAGGTTGCGGAATTCGGCGGAGAGCAATTGAGGCGGTTGACGAGGAGGAAGACCTCAATATTAATTTCGAGGCCAGCATTGTCTCTCTCTCGGCATGGATGGTAGTGTGTATATCACGGAGTATGGTATAATTCCCCACGATGATTGGTGTTGAGTAGGAGATTGACAGGGCTCATCAGGGAGCCTCCAAGCCGCCTTCTCCGAGAGCCAAAACTTTCTTAGAATGTGTTACCGTAAACAATGTGTGCGGGAATGCACCGTCATCCTGCGGATTCACCAGACCGGTAAGAAACTGCCAAGACGTACTGTACCATACAAATCCTCGGCAACTCATGGCACTCCTGTTCAGGCTATGCTTGACCCTCCCTCCCTACAACGTCGTCCACGGCTTCCCAGGCATTCCTTAGGCTGGGCGGCGTTTGATCAACGGGTTTACCTGCCCACCAACGCCTATTGTACTGTAATTTTCTTGCTTCCAAATCACTCACTGCGTTTAAGGGCATACTCGAGTGGATGGACAAGGCTGGGAAGTAGGAATGTATCACTTTCTTACCCCTGAGACAGTAGGAGCCCCACCATAGACCTTCCACCAAGACCTCCGATTTGTTGGCTGGCTGTAACGGGGTTATGTTTCAGGCCCTCACTCACAATATTTATCGTACTAGACACTTTCATCAGATTCTATAATATTATAGTAAATGTCGGCTCGTGCTGGCTGCCAGTGTTCTACATAATATAGTGTGATACCGGTAGTGACTCGACCCCTCCACCCTGCATTCCTCTCTTCCGCCCTCCTGCTTCAACAACTAAGCAACCAGCCCTCGCGCTCCACAACCTTCCATCGAGTTCCACCAAACAATTCCATCATTACTTGACTCGGGGAACAGACTGCCGGGAAAGTTTTCTTCAAAGTATCCATTCAAAGCTCCTTCACCATGTCTGATCAGGACTCTTTGATTCAGAACTTTTGCACCGTCACGGGTTCTGATCCTCAACAGGTTTGCTACTTTACCTACTCTTGACGTTTATCGCGCCCCAGACCCTGTGTTTGCTAACCGACTTGATCTGCTAGGCTCGTCATTTACTCGAAGCTTCAAATTGGGATATTGAGGTAAACATTGCTTTTTCCTTCCCTTGTTGGAACAATCTAACTGGGCATGCAGTCTGCGACCGCACAGTTTTTCGAAGACGATGCTACTGGAGCTTCCCATCATCATCTCGACTCTGACTCGGACGGGAGCGAGGCTCTTTACGATCCGCCCAGACAGGCACCGGGAGGTGTCGCCGCCTCGAGCTCTAAATCTAGGTATGTGGAGGTTTGTCCTTTTCTTTTGCGCGGGATAAGGTGTTTGCCCTTTCGCCTACCTCGGCTCTGAGCTGCTGCGGGGTGTGTGGGGGGCTTCCGTTCTGATCTGATGAGATATTCTAGGTTTGCTACTCTTGGAGATTTGAAGGGCAAAGATGGCGAAGAAGATGAAAACTCCGATGATGAGAACCAGGACTTGTTTGCTGGAGGCGAAAAATCGTAGGTGTGGGGAGGAAGGAGTTCCTTTCTGCTCTGCTTGCTGCCCCACTACATGAACTAATATGGATCTTTGTGTAACCATAGTGGCCTAGCTGTTCAGAATCCCGGCGATCCTCGCAATAAGGGGCATATTATTCAGGATATACTCAAGCGTGCAGCGGAGTGAGTATTTCTAGATTCCCACAACACGCCAACTCGGGGGTTGCACTAATTATGAATAGAGGAGGTCCCTCACGCCCACAGGAGGAGGAAGCCGGTCCGTCTCGCCCGCGTTTCAGCGGTACTGGTCGTACTTTGGGAAGCGATGACACTGAATCTGTTGAAATCCCTGACCCTGATGCTGCAGTGCGCCGTACCCAAATTCCCACCGTTACCCGCTCCCTCACCTTCTGGCGCGATGGTTTTAGTGTTGAGGATGGGCCATTGATGCGTTATGATGATCCTGCAAATCAGGATGTTCTCCGTGCCATCCAGAATGGACGTGCCCCATTAAGTTTGATGAATGTTGAGCCAGGCCAGCCAGCTGATGTCAATGTTTTCAGACGTATTGATGAAGACTACGTTCCAACAAAGAAGAAGCCGGCTCCTTTTAGTGGTACTGGGCAGAGGCTTGGTTCTCCTACCCCCAGTGCATTGTCCTCTTCCACGGGGCCCCCTCCGGCCAGCACTCCTCCTGCTGCTTCCCCAGCATCTGCTTCGGGCCCGGCACCCACCGTTAATGTGGATGATTCTGCGCCTCATACTACCTTGCAGATTCGGCTGAGCGATGGAACGAGGTTGAGGAGCAGATTCAATCATAGTCATACCGTCGGGGATGTCTATGGCTTTGTCAACGGCGCAAGTCCGGAGAGCAGAACCAGGAGCTACCTCTTGCAGACAACTTTCCCCACTAAGGAGTTGAGGGATATGGAACAGACAATTAAGGATGCGGGTTTGATTAATGCGGTTGTTGTGCAGAAGTGGGCATAGATTTCCTAGTTATTTTTACATGGACAAAAAAACAGGGGTGAATTAAATGGACTTTATAATGTTCCCACGTTCCAACGACCCCTTGCTCGTATTTCTTGTTCCGCTCTTTAAGGGGGGTTTTTTTTTTTTTTCAAAGGGAAAAACATCGGCTGTGAAATGGCGCTTTGGCTTTCTTTCAACCTTGTCTGTCCCAGCGCTATATGTTATTATCGGCCTAAATGGGAATGGGAGGAAGAGTCAAAGTTTCACGTTAAATGTGTCATCAAAAGAGTTCGTGTAGTTTGCAGACATGTGGTATACTATAATACTAAGCACGAATATTAAGAGTGACGCAACACATCTACTTGTGTAAAGTAACACCGGGGGAGAGCAAAAAAATGTAAAAAGCAAACCCAAACTCCCTAAGGAAAATGTAATGCTGCAGGAAACTCATCTAAACAATCTGCCCACACCCCCGATAGCACCCTCGCCACCTGCTCCCGGGCCAGCACCAAGGGTATTCCCGCACCCACCCCCAATGGACCCTCTAAAACCAACAGCCCCACGGAGTTCAAGTCTGTACCTTCTCGCGGCCTCCCTCAAGTGATCGGGAAGCAAAGGACCAAGACTACCATCCGACTTTGTCCTCTTCCGAATATTTTCAATCCCCTCCCCTTCAACGTCCGCATCTGCCCACTCCTTTTGAACCTTCAAGGCAAGTTCCACAATCTCTCCCGTAAAAACCTTTGAAAAGCCACAGATCGCTGTACCGACCCCAGCCGTGACGCTCTGCGAGAGGACCTGATTGGCGAGCCTTTTGACAGCGGCTTTGTTAAGATTCGCACGCCGGAAGGCTTCATAGCGTTGTGTTTGCTGGCTGTCGAAGGAGTCTAGGAGGACACTATTGCACCACATTAAAACCTCCTGCTCCCAACGTGTGATCTAATAGAAGGGGGGGGGGTCTCTCACGAGAGCTTAATCTTCTCATCATCCTCCCCTCCGAAATTCCCGGTAGCGCCCTCCGCTAGAACGGTGGAAGTTCCGTAATCGTCCTCCCGCGCATCGTCGTCTTCTTCGTCCTCCTTCGCGCCGGGTGGCGGTGGGTCTGGTGGGAAGGAGGTCTGGCGGAGTGGGTGCGATGAGGGCGGCGCAAAGGTTGAGAGCTTCCGGGGTGGAGGGATCTTGGGCTTTTTCGCAGCGGGCGGTGGTAAGGAGCCGGTTATCGAGATCCTGCGCTTGTGGGAGCTTGAGGGATAGAATGGTGGGGAGGATATGGAGGGGGGGGAGGACATTATTGTTCGTTGTTGTCGTGGTTGTGAGGTGCTTATTAGTAATGGATCGAGTTAGAGATGGGAGAAAGGGAGGACTATGGAGCTTTTGGCGTTGTGATGGTTGGCTGTTGGGTTGTTAACGCTTGGCGAGATTAGGTTTAGCTCACAGCATTGCAGCACAATAATACCGCACGTCACCTGTAGGCTACCGTATCATACAACAAGCACAGTAGTAAACCTAACCCCCCGTAAGGAAAAGTCGTTGTCTACCACCAAGCCCGTTCGCTTGCTACAGGCAATAAGTTTGATATCATACTATGATACACAGTACAGTACTTGTATCATGGTGTCTGATTTTTCAGGTAATGAATTCAAAAGAGCAGCATCAGACATGTATTCAATTCTCAAATACCGGTATTCTTGGCTGCCGAACATTCCTACACTCTGACACCCTCTCCCGCCGTTTTGTCATTCTACTGCACGCCAAGTCAGCTGATTGTTTACCGGCGTACTGTACTGTACAGTACTCGAGTACAGTGCTGTATAAGCTGCTTTTAATCCTGCGATGCCGCACTCCACCCTTTTCACTCTGCTGAGCTCGGTGATGGGGCATCTATAACCGATGTCGAATCTGCGCATTGGGGATTTGGGATGGAGGGAACGGAAGGAGCAAAAAAAATTGCAGGGTGGAGGTGGGATAGTGAGGCGGAAGAAATAAAATGTGATGTACTGTAGGGCTGGTGTTGGTGGGTGAGGTATCATACCATAGGATGGATGGGAGATCTCAACTTGACCGTGAATCTACCTGCTTGCCTTTGGTATAGGTATAAGGTCCACCGGGTCAGAATGCATCGTGGGGCAGTGGGAGGTCAAGTGAAGCCTGTTCATAAAGATCCTTGATCCCACCCTCGCGCATATGGAGTTTTTATGTTTGGTGCTTGTGTATTTTGGCACAGGGTGTAAGAAAGAGCTTTTGAGCCCAGCTATAACCCCCCCCCCCCCTTCTTTCATTCTCCCTTTGCCCCCTTTTCTTGCTTCTTACCCTCATCTGCTTCTCACATACTACACTCTTTTAACTCTTACTGGTGAGTTTGCTTTCGGTCGGGGTGGGGTTGTTTGTCTTTTGCCTTTCCTTTTCCTTCAGGGGACTGGTTCCAAGAAAGGGGGAAGTTTGAACTCGAGGGAATGCGGTTCTCGTCCAAGGGCGCTTCAGTAGCCGTGGTCACTTCGATTTGCTTAACGGCTGCCGATGGCCTTGCTGTTGGGCTTGAGGTAGATGGTGAGGGTGGCGTTTACGTTAAACCTGCTCCAATATTACCACTTGAAAAGCGGACTACACAAGAACAACACCCGTGTACTTACTTTACTCAGAACTATCGACGTAGGTGTCTCTTTCTCTTCCTTCACCATCATCAGTTTCGACCAAGTCATACTGAAAGTACATGATATAAATAGGTGCAACGGGCGAGGATTGGCGAAAATGTATCCCAGCGGTTCCCTTCAACGGGCCGTTCGCTCGACAAATAATCAGTGCTTTCCGAGTTATTTTCGATCTCGAGTCGTCAACGGGATATCATGAAAGCCCACCACCAGAACTAGAACCCCCCCCGTTTAGGCTCAACGCTAGGTTCGACATGATGGAGGCAAAGGCCAATAGTAGCGTATAGGCTTTGGTCTTCCTGTAATGTCACTTATGAAGGATCATTACAAATACTCTCTAATTTTCTACAAACTAATTACATATCTCATTTAACTGATGAGCATTCTTTCAATTGATGTCAATAGCTCATTTCTTTCAAATTGCATATTCTGGATAACAAATCATGAAATGTATCTAATAGTCACCCATAACTAGTACTAAAAGTAAGCCTGTATGAGTATTGTTGAAAGCCTTTGCAAATGGATACTACTTTCTCTTACATTCAAATGGTCAAGGTACTAGCATACTGTTAACCCCCGACACCCAGAAAGTTTTCAGTTGATTGCTGATCAGTTGTGTTTTAAGGAAATGCCTTACCAGAATGCTCTGGGCCGTGGTGCTGGGGTTTCGTGCTGGTGGGTATGTGCTGTAAGGTTACGTTTTTCATGTTCTAATCCCCCTAGAAATGTAAGAGCAGCCTGAATTCTTGTCTCTATATCCCTGTATAGTACTATCAACTAGCTGGGAAGTGCAATGGTAGATGATATAAAAGGCATACTGCTAAGAGGGTATGTGATATTGATGATTAAGAAAGGAATATTGTGTTCAATACGGAAGAACTGAGTGTTTTTTTTTTGTTTTTTTTTTTCAGATATCTTTTAGAATATAAATACAAAGAAAGACTCTGAGTCCTCCGTCCTTCTATAATACCTTCCTTTGGGCTTAGCCCCCTCAGGGATTTCACCCCCACCACTCCATCTTTTAGTATAATACCTTCCTCAGGTCCTTCAAACCCCAAGCCAAGCGAAAGAACCGCACTCAGGAAGAGAGTTAGAAGTATTCCAGTCATACTAAGTACTCCACCGGGGGGGTAACTGAGGTCCATCGCATCCCTTTCTAGTTGGTTAGAAGCATTGTATCTTCCAAAAATCGTTTTTTTTGTACTTTCGGCATCTTAAACTACCAGATTTTACTAGAGTCTATGCTATATGCTAGGGCTTTCGCCACTCAGAGCACCTGTGACGATTTTGCACTGCCAATACTTGTATATTATGGCGGTGGCGGCACAGGGATTTGTTGCTACTGAATAGCTGGGGCGCAGTTGGAAGGGCTATGCACCAGCAAGAGGATGGATAGCCTGAAGTGGCTGCTTGGAGTTCTGAGCAGTACGGCTACTGTAGTATCTGCCGCAGCAGTTCAAGGAAAGATCTTATATCCCAAGCGTGCAACATTCATATCAACTCATTCGTACCCGTTCGAAATGCCGGAAAGCGGGAGGAAATCCTGATTCAAAACAGCCCCACACACCCCACTTCGCGGGCCATGTAATCCCCTCTTGTGAAAATCCTATCGGAGTAGCCTAAGAACACTAATTCTTCAATCATACCCTTTCAGCTACTCTCCATCAAGAAAATTTCAATTTGTTAAAAAAGTATATCATCCACGGAATGAACACAGGCATCGGTCAAGAATCCGAAAACCACTGTACGAGCGGCTGGTAATATGCCTTCTCAAGTAATCGCTGGTTTAAATGTAGAACGTCCTATTGAATTTAATCCGCATTCGGACCTACAGCCCCCGCCTCCCATCGTATTGATGGCGTGACGGATTCGGAAGTATATCCCTTGGTCCAGAAAAGTGGGGCTTTGGTCACCAACTAACTAGTCTGACTGTGTTTGGGAACGGGGATGTTCCCAGGCTTCCGCCACGTATTACTATTGGCATATTGGGTGTCTCTTTAGTTATCCATTCAGTCAAATAACTCTACTGCATACCCTCTCACCACAGGCGGGATATCTCAGGGGAGCTCCCCCCTCGAGTCTGTACTGTACTCTTCTTTTTGGATTCACCGGTAATCACTCGAAAGTTGAGCCACATGGCATTATGTTATTTTCCGCCGGTTCAGGTTTAAATCGTGACAGAGCTATTCTGAGATCATCCGGTGTCATTGATTCTCAAAAAATTCGGGCGAGGTGCGGCATATTCAAAACTAGGATCTACGATTATCACAGACCTCATTCTCACTAATATTTTCTTTTTCCCACCTGTGGTCACAACGCCTCACTCGCTTCTTCTCAATCAGAAGAAAATGTGCCCTGCTCCAGTTCACCCAACCTTATATACACAACCCCGCCTCAAACATAATGGCCGCTCGGAAGTCTGCGCGTGGGCCCGGGAGTGCGGGTCGCGCGTCCGGTCCGTTCAACACCCTCACATCTGGCATGCTTCATGAAGGCGGCACAAGAAGCAATTGAAATTGAAGTGGGCGATGTCGTAGTCGCCGACAAAGAACTCGCACTCGATACAACAACCCAATCTGTACCTCTAACACCCAGTGAAGAGCTCAAAGAAACCGCAGTAGTCCTTGCAGGTCCTAAACAGGATGTGGGCGCGTGAGCACTCAAGCACTCTCCAGTGGCCTTAGATGGAAGTGGCACGCTCCTCCACTGATCGCTTACCCAAAGTGTACAGTGCACCCGCCCGAGCCAGCACCCGGATGACCAAGTTCTGTCAAACAACGTACCGCACGCTCAGGCCCCTCCTGGTGTGTTCATGGATGACTTCCTTGAAAGCTCGGTGGTGATCTCGACCCACGGGAGCTGCCGGGTTGTCTAATCGGCCCCTTGAAGGGAGTGTTCGATGCGAGCTGCAGCACAGCAAGGCAGCGATTTTTCCAGCTCTGCTCCCGGCATTGGTTAATATTCCTACCACTACCTGAGTCACGTCTCAAAGGGTGGGGATTCAGACCCGGTCCCTGCCGGCTGGTGGGGCTGCCAAGCTGTGGAGTAGCCGGGAGGGTGAAGGTCTTCGGGATGTGCCCACGCGGAGGTTATCGTGGTATTAGCAGACGTATCCACTAATTCGGGCGGTTGTGGGGTGGATCGTGACGGCGCCCTTTGCGCCACAGGCTGGGATGAGCTCCCTAGGATTTTAGTAGCAGTTATCTTAACATCCCCGAAGTAGGAGGTGGTGTAGCTGCCGCCGAAACCAGAACCCATATACTTACGCGATATTGCTCTTGTGGGGTACTCGTGTTCGATGGGCAAACCTTCAGTGAAGGCTGGTTGAATAACACCAATACTACTTCCAATGATACATACGTTCACCGTGCGGTCGTGGAATAGAATCTCCCACTTGGCGAATGGCTCACTACCAGGATATTTACCAAGGATGAGCCAGCTTCTCGGGAAGGAAGATGCCCCAGGGGAAAGGATTCCACATTTACCAGGTCGGCCAACCCCTCAATATCGATTAGACCCACAAGGTAAATCACCAGAATGGGGTTTGCACAGGCTCCTACACTAGCCTGGACCAAGGCCTCCCCGTCAGCCCAGGCACTTAAGTCGTTTCTGTCGCCTGTATGGCCTTCTGCTGTGACATATATGAGGGAGTTTAGCTATGGACTCAGAATATCCGAGGAGCATCTCACCACCCTAACCGCCATCAGAGACGTTATAGGAAAGAAGAGAGATTTAGAATATGTGGTTCTGGCCAATCCCTAACTTGTGTAGTCACCCAGCCATAAGATAGACCGCACACTGGATGCCCTGCTAGCTACGGCCCATTAGCGATGGTCGGGTGTGGGTGGTCTGCTGCGGTAGGCCCGGATTAATGTCAGTGGGTTCGCAAACAGATGGGCTAGACCTGCATACACCCCATCGCATAGCAAGGGCGTTATAGTTCCTCGAGGACACCCTCTACCAATACAACTGTTCCTGCTGCCGGGATTAGGACAAGCATCAAATCCCAAAACCCCAATAACATCACTCGCAGCCAAGAGCAGGGTATTCTCAATGTTCTTTGTGATGGAATCCCTACCTGCCGTGCGACTGACGGCCCCCGCTAGCACCTTTGTATATGACTTCGTGACCAGCCCCCCCCCCCCGCGGGTGAGAACGACAACTCCGGGCAGCCATTATTTTGACCCAGTTGATATCAGGCTACCGCTATTCGTGCCACGACATCACTCAGGCATGAAAAAGGAATGCCTCCGCCGAAGAAGGATTGGGAGAGTTCCAGTTCCCAGTGAATTATCCCCTTAGTCCAACTGATGCCACCTCTAGGCTAGTGCCAATCCATCTCTGCGATGGCAGAGCCTACGTCACTGCCCCGGGCAGGCCAATCTGTGGTACCGGGTCAACTGTTCAGATCATACGCCGGGATATAGGAAGATGGGAAAAATCCCCATCCAACATACCATCACAATTCCCTAGAATCCTAGGCCATCCTTCAATATAGAGCTCAAAGTATTATCACCAAATGGTCACAAGAGCCCTTAATCTATACCCACCGGAAATTGCTAGTCCAACCAAACCCCATACCAGACAATTCGAGCAATTCTTCTCAGAAAAATTCCCACATATCGGGAGAGCACCTAACCGATGCAACCCTGCCCCAACTCCCTCGGTGAACAGCCAGAGATAGACCTCACGCATCGCCCCTCATCCACACTCGCCGAAACCCCATTGCCAGCAAAGCCATCCCCTCGGTAGTACTCCCGCCAATTAGCAATGAAATGCTGAATAATAGCCGGAGCCCTATTGCCCTGAACCCAACAGACACTCCCTCTAGACCAACACTCTGCTATACGGGCTGGGCCCGAAGCCCTTCCCCCCATACAGCCGTGACCTCCCCGGGGGCCCACCGACGGTCCGAGCGGGACCTAAACTCTCTTCAAGCAGAACTCGGTTCCCCCGGCGTTCGCACTCTAATACATGAGATCTTTATCCACCCATGCCATTATAAACTCCAGCGGGGAACGCCATGATCAGATCTGCGTAGCGGAGGCCCAGTGGTTTGTCCCAAGCGCAGATCGGAGGGGGGGGGTGGGATAGACTGGGCCAGTTGAAGCGGTTACATCGACACTTGCTACCAGAGATATTCTCGAAACCAGCGGCCCTGTGGGGCTAGATGGTAGGGGACTGTTGTACCGGGTATTTGTCATGTTTGCAGAGCCTTGTGCTAGGTAGTGCTGTGGTAATGGTTGTGAAGTTCACCTTAGGGCGCCACGTCAGGTCAAGTCACTCGGTTAGGGCTGGTCAAACGTGGAAAAATCAACTTTTTGAAGGTTGCAACGAGTGCCCCACAAGTGCCAGGACATAGGTATCATAACGCCTCAAAAGCAAGAAAAAAACTGTAAACAGGTATCGTACAGGACACGAAAAATTGTATACAGGACAAGAGGGCACTTTGAGTAAATCTGATGGATTTTTCAAGTGCTGAACAGAGAAGATTCTAGGACCAAAAGAATATTTACCCTCCTACTTTGATTGAATACTCAGCAAAGTCATGATATCCTTACTATTTTTGTAAGTGCCAAGACCTTTCCGAATTGTTTTTTGTCAAGGATCCGAGCTCTACCCTCCAGGTAATAATAAAAAGAGAAAAATCTGCCTTAGATACCACTTCATGACTTGCAGCCATCAATTGTTAATATTGAGCGCATTACCTGTAGAGTATGATACATTGTCCCTTGATTCTTCCCTGGATAAGCAACTCAAGATCATTGAGGATGTAAAGTCTTGGCAAGGCACCAGCAGACACATGACTTAAATATTAGTACTATCATGGGGTTTCCAGTTTTCTGATTATCCTCCCTACGATTTCCCTCTCCCGCAGCTATCTATAATAGGGGGGGGGGGGGTTGGAGTGGTTCCTGGGCCCCGCGCAAGGCTGGTGTCTATTACTGCTGGCAAAAGTTCCATTCACACCCTCTATCCAGGGCGGTAGAGTTCAGGTGTCATGTGACAGTAGAGGGCTAAAACGTTATATATCCCAAACGTGATTTATCATGAGCAAGTGTTTTTTTTTGTTTTTTTTCACCTTGCTCTTTTCCTCTTTTAAGTCCAATCAACAGGTCTAAATCACTATATCCAAGAGCTTTCCCTCTTTCCTTCATGTGTGAGTATCATAGACCACAGCTTGTTTTTACCGTCGAGATAGGGTAAATATATGATGCCAAGATAGCTTCATCCGTATGCAAGCATGTCCAACAGGGCCCAGAAACGAAGGGAATGTGCTCCGCATAGCACTGTTCGAGTGCCGTGCAGTATCATATCATTATCATACCATTTCCAGTCAGCACGACAAATTCTCTGAATACCGGTCGGAGAAAGCAACAAGTTAGAGCCCTAGCTACACGGTAACCCCATCTCGGCATTGGCGTTGCTCAAGGGCGCAGCTTTAATGAGGTGCTCTAGCACGCAGTAAACAGCATGATAACAAGCACCAAAATTGTCTAGATGCAGGATTACCGAGTAGCTTGCAATTAGGTTTATGAATCACCCTCCATTAAACAAACTTCAGCCTATGGCACAGCAAAGTACTAGGGTAAAAAAAAAACCTATCTATTTACACGAAAGTCAAGACCTCTTCATCGGCCACTGTCTGGCCAGCACCAAGGTCGGGGGGATCCTATACTTGGTCTAACAAACCAAACTGAGTAAAAAAAAATTGCAGAAAAGAAAATTGAATGGAAGTTTTATGAAACTGGGAAGCTACTGACAACTTAGAATAAAGGCGGCTGTAATGTGTCACCCCTTCCGCACGGAGCCCCTCATACATAGTCTCAGTCACCTCCAGATCTTACCACACGATAACAAACGTCCAAAGTCATCAACCCACATGATTCATACTTTCACCTCTTTTATAGAAAGAAATACTTGTCCTCATCATCCTTGCAGCTTCTGGAAACATCTTGCCCAGGCAGCATCAGGCTGTGAGTCCCTGAAAACGGCTGTTTTTGGTGCAAAGTACTCAACGGCCCGAGCTTTTTGCCAGATATACTCATTATTCAGTACCGCACAATCCAGAACACCACTGTTAGATACTCCCCCCAACCCCACACACCTCCCCAATATCTAATTAGCCTCCCCAATATTTCAGGTGCTAATAGCCATAACCCACACAAAAAAAATACCGGTTTTCGATCAATTCCAACCCCGTAGACTGGGCCACGTCCCACAAAAGACGTTCCTCATCCATACAACCCAAGAGCAAAATATACCCAAGACTGAAGACAAAAATAGATACTCAAAGGAAAACTATGACTCACTCAAGCGCGTGTCAGCACTGTCGCATTCGTAAAGTTCTCGTACCCTTCCTAGTACCCCGGCCCTTGGAAACCTTTTGCTAAACCCTCTCTCTCCCTCATTATTCGGCAAAACAAATTGCGATAAAATCTTACAGTATCCCTAGAGGCATATGTGAGACCAGTCATCTGGGAAGCTCTTCTTGTTCTCTTGTTGTTAATTGGCACAGTTCTTGGGGTACAAGCTTGGGAAAGTATGAGAGCTTTACGAATGCGGCTGTACCGGTAATGATCAGGAAACTATTCCCGCCGGTTCCCACACAGATGTCTACAGAGACAAACGCTTTTGCCTTCCGACTCGTCAAGAAATACACCCGAGCACAGCACAGCAGAGTGACCGTCTCCATCCAGGGGTCAAGCCCAACAAAGTTTTTCCGGATGACCTTCTTCCGATTCCTTTTTTAGTGGCTGACCCCTGGCTGAGGAACATCTGGTTGTTCCCTCTTTGCACCCGGTGGAGCGATAGATGGGGGTCTTAGAATTATCGCAATTAGGGCTTCCTCTCGGAAAGTCCCATCCGTGCTGCCGAATCAGTTTTTGAAGATGAAGATGGTCCGGGACCCACAAGAAATGTGGTTGTGCTGTGGAGCACCCTGACGGCAAGGTAAGACAAAGCGGTCTAAACAAGTGCCCAGTTTACCCGCTGAGCCTCCATGCAGGGTGCATTGTGCTACGGTGCTTTCCCCCAGGTGCCCGAGCAGTCACTCGGTGAGGCTTGCGTTTCCTAGACAATATCTGTGCGGTGTAGACTAGAGTCAATTTTGTTACGAGGTCTACCCTTGATCGCTGAAACTCTTGCTGCCCGTAAAAACCATTCCGATTTGCTATCGTTGGTCTCCAATATCCCTGTAAGTGGCGGCGTCAACCTACGATAGGTTTGGTTTGGCAGGCTAACGGAATCTCGAAGGCCAGTGAATGGGATCCTACACGACCAAAGGACTCTAGCTTATACAGTGTCAGGAAAAGCACGAACCCTTCTCAGGAGCTTTTTTGCCTCTGAGTCACGAGATTAGCGAGCTGACCGAGATGGCGAATCATAGGAGTTAATACGGTAGTCCTAGCACCACAGTATCACACCCAGATAGGACAGTTTGAGATGTGTCCTTAGCCTATGCCATATCGTACAGCACTGTACCGCACAAAAGTACCAGCAACTAGCAAGTCATTAAACCCTGACTACCCTTGATCAGCTGAAGCGAAACTCCTCCAACTTATCATATACCCACCCAGCACGTCATGGGATCCCTAAGGGGGAAGCGAGGAAGTGCGCCTATCGGAAATAGGATACTCGGAGGTTTTTTAGTAGCCGAGGGGAAATGTCTCTGCGGACCGGTTATCATTTGTCCTCCCGACCCAAGATATGCGCCAAATCAAGCAACGCTTCCGTTCAGTAATCTATAATTCTATAATTCCTCTCACGCCTGAACCCGGACTAACTTAACCGCTAGAATAGCTAGCTTTTATGGCGCTTAAGTTGGGTGGCGATCGACACGACAGACAGATAGATAGGTGAAAAATTCCGACTACCTACCGGTACCTCTAGAGGACCATGATGGCCCTTCTCTTGCACCATTTCAGGGCGCTGGCTCGCTCTACAAGTATCATAGGTAGTCTTCAAGTATTATATCTGGCTGTTGCCGGTAGGTACGGTAGTGAAGTCTCACTCACATACACATCATGCAATACACACACACACATAATCATACGTCAACGTTGTCCTCCTTCTCCTCCACCTCCTCCTCCTCCTCCTCGCGGAAGAAGCATTGCCTATAACCCTGGAATGGAATTCCCGCCCGAGTCTGAGCCTTGGATTTTATCAGAGAGTTCTGTTGCGGAATTATAACCCCTCGAATAAGACTCACCAATTTCCAGCATCTCCGAATCAAAGCGTTGCAATTCAGGCAGAAATTGTTGAGAGCTCCAAAAAAAAAAAAGGGAAGAGAAGGTAAATCCCGATTGAATGGGTGAATGAATAAGCGCTCGGAGCCCCCCCTTTCCCCGTAAGAATACGGTTTGGTAGGAAGGCTCAAAGTCCTGACCAGCGAACACATAATCGAAACCAACCCACTCTACTACTATGCAGTACATAATCCAACAAGGTTCATGAGGCACGACATATGAAGAACAAGGCGCGACAGCGAAGAGAATGACCGAAATACCGGTAAAAAGGAAAGAAGAAAAAAATGCAACCCAATCCAATCCAACTTAATCAAGTGAAGTGAAGTGAAATGAAGTGAAGTGGAGTGACTCGGTCCACCACCTAACTAGTCACAACAGACCATATCAGTCAAAAACCGAATGATACCGGAAGAACTCGAAGAATTGAAGCTCGCGCTATGAACGTTGGAGTCGTTCTGCGCTGGTGAGGTCCGGCACTTCTTGTTTTTTTTTCTTTTCCTTTTTCATTCACTTTTTTTCGTCTCAAGCTGGGGGGGGCTGAGGGAGTCAGCTTTCGCAGTGCTATCGCCCCCCCCTGATTTCCAAGAGAGGGAATTTTGGACGTCTTAGAGAGAGAGGTTCAATTATCCCAGTGCTTCTCGGTACATGATGTACTTGCTCGAAGGGACATATGATAAACCACCAAAACGGCCATGTCCCTTCCCACACACCACTTGGCTCCGAGAGAGAGAGAGAAAGACCCGTATCATAATGCCCAACCATTAACAACCAACCAACCAACCAACAAAATAACCCATTTCGTGTCCCCACCATGCGAACCCACTGGCCCAAACATATGATGGGAAAGAACGGACGAGAATGAAAGGGGAAGAAGAAAAAAAGAACAGACTGACACAAAGCGGAAACAGCCCAGGGTTTATCCTATTTCATTTTTTCCCACCCTTTCCCTCTCTCTCTCTCTCTCTCTCTCTCCCTCCCTCCCCCCAAATGCCTCAGATAACTTTCGCGCCCCCAAATCCTCTCTCTCTCCCCCATTTGAAACCAAACTCGATGAACGAACGAAATGGAAATCGGACAACTTTGGAATCCATCCCATCCTGCCATTGGATAATTCCATACACGACTAGTCCCGATCAGAAGGGGTTCATCACACAAACCTGCAATCATGCTACCAAGATAGATAGATACCCTAGCAAGATATACATCAGATAACTTTTACGATATCCAAGGACTCTCTTTTTTTTTTTCTTTTTTTCTTTTTTTCTTCCTTTTTTCTTTTCCCTCCTCCTCCTTCTTCCAACCAATCCTTTTTACTCCCCAGGCTAAAATAGAATAATAATAATAATAATAATAATAATAATAATAAAATAAAAAAAACGAACGGACCATCTCCTGGCCCCCCCCCCTTTTTTTTTTCCATTTCACCTCAATCACAGAGCCTTTTAAGCCTTTGCTACCAAGGAGCAATTAAAAATAAAAATATAAAAATAAAAATTTCACACACGGATATCGTGGACGCACACTGCAATATCTGATGTTGTATACATTTATGCATCCTATCATACCAACCAACCAGACTCGATCCCATATATCTTTACCCTACCCTACTGCATCGATTGTGAGCATATCCTCCCACCCCATTCCAGACCGATTCGTGAATTATTTCATTGGTAAGGGGGGTGGGGAGCTGTCGGAGAGGATTAACATGAAGAACCTTGTTTAGTTAAGTTAGTTATTTAAGTTAGTTAGTTAGTTAGTTATTTAGTTAGTTATTTAGCTGGCGTGTTATTTAGATATTGTATTATAATACTACTGATCGGGTCCCGCCAGTGCCGCACTTCAACGTCGCTTCATCGGATTTGCTCCTGGGCTAATGGGTGGGTTCGACCGCGCCCGGCAAGAATTTCGCTAAGTCGTTACATTTTATTGCTTGGTGGGTGATTGGGCGGGATGGTGGATGGATGGATGGATGTGATGAAGGAAGAGGCCGACGCAGCTATCATAATCTAATTGGCTGATGGTCATGATTTGTCACTCGGATGTGCAAGATTTTTTAGCTGATACCCGGGAGTGAGTGGAGTGGGCACATGTTCATATTGGAAACGGCGTGCGGTACCTGGTATAGTATCATGGATGGAAAGGATGGGTAGGCAGGAGGAAGTAAGCGTCGCCGTACAATACTCCCGAGCTCACAAGCCTTCGATTCCGGCATTATACAGCACAGTATGATTACCAGTACAGCACAGTACACACATGCGATCGCATACAAGTATTATACCGTAGATCAAGATTCAGTGAGCCCACGATACCCCCCCCCCCCCAGAAAGAAAACGAAAAAACACCTCAAGTGCACCAGACCCCACCCTCTCCCACTACCACCCCCAACCCAACCCCAAAACAAAACAAAAAAGCGCGGGCGGAGGGAAAACAAACAAAATTTAATAATAATAATTAAAAAGCTCGCTAAAGCATTCGCTTAAACACCCAAATGTTTCACATAATCCTGCCTGTTTCTCGCTGGACCATAATATCCAATCAAGTGAACAGAATCGAGTACTTGTATGCACAATACCCCTCCCCTGCCCCCGCACAGTAGAGGATAGCACGCCCATCGAAAAATTCGATGATCATAAATCTACTGAGCCACATTATGCAGAACTAGTGCCGGATTGGTGTTTTAAACCCCACGGCACGGGCCGTGTCAGGTCCTGGTACGGTCGGCGCGTCGGGGCGGGCGGACGGGCGGGCGGGACCTCCTCCACGAACCGACAAAGTCTCCAGGCGGGTAGGGAGGAGCATAATACGGTACCGTGATGACGGTGGATACATAGAATCAAATAAATAGTAATTATGGTAATAATACCGGTACCGAAATCGATCGACCGGGGATAAGAAGAAAGAGGGAAAAAAAGTCCTGGAGAACTCCCGCAGGCTCAACCTGGCCCAACCCAACTCAGCAGCGCGCCAGGCGGCCAGCGAGGTAACCTGCACGATCGCAATCATATGTCACTACCAGCACGGGCTTATTCCGTCCCCACTCGGACGGTTGGATGACTTTATCCACGTGAAAGGAGGGTGGAGGCGGCACACACGCCCTATATCCCGAATCGACACTGTACGATACCTGGTCCCCTGTACTCTACCGCGAGCAAGCAATTAGCTTCTAGAATCACTCAGGTCCTTCCCCACTCCGCCATACTGCCTCCATTACATACATCCGCAGCTGAACGGAAGAGCCGGATATAAACCTATCGCACACAAACCTTCTAGAAAGAACAGTCTCACCGTTCTAGAACCCCTTCTAAAAATGATGCGCTGTATTAATCACTCAACCTCTCCATTATTATGCGGAAACCCTTACCCTACCGCCCTATCTACCGTCAAGTGATGTGAAGTAGGTAACTCAAGGTGAACCTCACCCACCAAAACCACCCTATCACACAACCCACCACTTCCAAAACCTGCCCAACCATAGGGCAAGAGTGGAATGGACCAGTTACGCGTGGGGGGGGGGGTCCGCCGTGCAGTATCAGAAAGGGAGAAAAAGAAAAAGAAAAGAAAAACAATATCAGTGCGAAAGAAAGAGGGAAAGGGCGTTGGAATAACAAAGTGAGGAAAGGAAGAAAGAGAAAAACGCGGCGTACGATTATGGAAGAGCGTGACTTGTGTGCAATTATCTTCCTAGGGCATACAAGATGATGAGTACGGGTATAGTATTGATAACTATAAACAGGAATCTTCGGTAGATGGGGAAGAGTACGTACTTGCTTTCCCAGGTAACCCAATGGCGGGGGGAGTCATGGAGAGAGCTCTTTGCCCCGCTGTTCTTGCCGATGGAAACTTATTCTTCTGTTTCTCCCTTTCTTTCTTTCCTTCTTTCTTTCTTTACGCCACCGGTGTTCTGTGCTGCCATTGCTTGTTACTATTATGGTACTATGGGTACTACTGCCGGTGGAAAGAGGCGAAAAGCGAAGGGAAAAAAAAGTAGGGCTGAGATGACGCTAAACTGTCTCACACTGATTTAACTGTACCGGTAGTATCGTAGAAAAATAGCTGTATCGCATCGTAAGAGGAATACCGGTACTCGAGTACAGTCTTCACCGGGGGGCATGGCGAAACTAGGCCGGTGGCTGACGGGGGATTGTACAGTACTTTGTACAGTGCAGTACTCGTACTTTGTTGGCAAAGAATGAATTCGTCAAAGCAGGGTAACAAAACATTTCCTTGTGGGATGTAAATGGTCCCCCTTCGCCATCCCCCTAGTTTCACCATGCCCCTAGTGAAGACCGTAATTTACTAGTTGGAGGAAGATGAAAGAGGGCAGAAGAGCACGGATGCCTATCCCCACTGCTACTGGTACCGGTATGTAGCTCTCTCTCTCTCGTTATCAATCTACCGGTACTCGCTCGCGTGCCTGCCAAGTCCTCACCGCTCCCCCACGACCAGAGGTTGAGTATCCAACTTAGTGCTAGTCAAATTCGCAAGTGCCTTCCCTTTCTAGCTTTGGGGAGCAAATACCCAGGTGAGAATTAATCACCAAAGGCCCCGGTACCGGTACCGTAAAGCTGAGAGACATAGTAGAGGTTCATAGTGTTCAAGTACCGGTACCAGTTATCACAGCACAGCAAGGCTTTCGGTAAAGTCACCTTGCCATGGGGGAGGGAATTCCTGATGTGGAGTTTCTATGCGAGTGCTTCTGTTTGCTTTGCTGTCTTGTCCTGGTTCCCGGGTTCGGGATGAGAACTTGTAGGGGTATTTCCCGGGAGGGAGTTTGGGGTATTTGCCTATTTTCTGCCCTTAAAGGGCTTGATTGATGCGGCAAGTCGGTTGTTGACTTGGGACTCCGCTTTGGGATGCCTTCGGGAGATTTTTCTTTCTTTTTTCCCTATTGCTCAACCGTCTACCATAGTGCGATGCATGCTATATTCCGGACGAGAATGGGTAGCGAATACGCAAGATATCACTCGTGTTCCCGGCCTGGCTAGAGAGGTTCGCCAGGGGTATGGAGGGAGAGCGGGGGGGAGACTCCATATGTATCCGAATATTGAACAGCCCCCACACACTGATACCACTGCTTGATTAATAAACACTGGGAAACAGAAGGGAAAAAAAGAGAATCAAGCTCGGAAAGAACACAGATCTCCTGGCAAAAGTAAAAAAAACCCCGTTCACTTCCCGACTTAGCTAAGCTACCGTACCCGCTAGCACAAGGTTCACCTAACCCACACACACTCGTTCACAGACACATCACACAGGTACTCAGGCACACAGGCACACACCTACAGCACCCATCCTTCTACGCCATGCCTCAGGAATATCCATCATATTGCCGTATCAGACACCTCTCTAGCTTGTACCACGGTTCCAGCAGCCTGGCTTCTCACGAGCTAGCCAGGGCAAAAGTAAACACCTCCTGTATGGTACCGTACTGTGCCTTTCCCGTAACGGGTTCTGCTCGGAAATTTCTTGTCGATCTAGCTCCCACAATGGTAAATTTTTCTTGCGATAGGGAGCAAACACTGGACTGTCAGCAACCCCATCCCCGGATTCCTCCACCCCATCAGGCCCCTTGGTACCCGGGGAAAAAGAAGAGAGCTCTGGAATTGCCATGGAATTGCCATGGAATGTCTTAGATTCAGCCACCAGCCACCAAATGTAACTCGGACCCATCGGTGGTGGGGCTTGACCAAGTGAGTGCGGTTCTGTGGGGATTTCCTTTTTTTTTTTCCTTTTCCCCCTTCTTCCTCTTTCCGAGAATATGGTTGGGTGATGCTAGCTGACTGGATTTCATTTTTGTTTTGTTTTGCGGGGATTGTATTCGGTGGTGCATACCCGCTTCCGTATGTGGTTCAGAGGAGAGGGGAGCAAGGAAGCTAGGGGAACACATAATTAGCGGCTTTCTTATTTTACTTTTTGGCTTCGGCTCTGGGAATTGGGATGGGAGTGGATGTTTTTTTAGGACCCTGATGAGTTGAGTAAATAATGGGATGGTGGGCATGGAATAGGACATTGTGCTCCGAGCTGGGAAACGGGGTGGGGGGTAAATTCTGTGGCAGTGGTGTTTTCACCTCTCAACAGACACCAGAGAGCAGCATTAGGTCAATGCATGGCTGAAAGAGGTCTGATGGTGGAAGGTGCACAGATGGGTTGAGCGATAGCCTATAGCTTATTTAGTCGCTATCAGTATTTATTTATTTTTTCCATCTTTTTTCTTCTTTTCCACTCCCTCCCTATCCATTCATATTCAATTATGGGTTGGATTGGAGAGAAAAGTTATGCATATCACTCACTACTCTTACGGTAGCTGCAAGCCAGGAAAAGTTGAAAAACCTGTCATGATAGCAAGAACAAGGGCAAGACAGAGAGCACAGCAGCGAATAAAGTCATGCCCCCACCAAGCTGCAAATAGCAAGCACGCAAAAGGTGTAGCAAGCAATATCTGGTCGAAGGTAAGTAGGCGGACTTGCAGGGTCCTCTAACAGGACAAGGGCAGGTGATTGTAGGGAAGATAATGGCACCCCGTTGGAGGTTTGGCCTCTGCACAAGACTTTGGCGCTCCTTCAGTTGTTCCTACACAGCATGGACCGCCCCCGTTTATGATACGGGCGATTGATCGCGGAAAATTGCATCAGTGGGAAGAAAAACGATGCAAGACTAAGGAGTGGAAGGCAAGTGGGAAAAACATTCCAGATTTTTTTCGCCCCAGTTGAAGGGGGATGTTCCGAAGGTAGGTGGGATGGGGGAGAGAAGACGATGAGGGAGTGAAAAAAACTGCCGAATGGAGGACATTATTGGTCCATAAGGCAAAGTGTGTGATAGTCCTCCTGCGCTCAGTACTTAACATAGGTTCCACCCACTTCCCTCTTCTCCCCCACCACAGCTCTCAGATCAACTCTCACGCACACACGCACACTCTTTTTCATCTATTTAATCACTCACTTCAAGCACCCTTCGCCTCCCTGCGTTGTTGTTGAGGTTGGACGTTGCTGGTGACTCTTCACCGCTTGTTCTGAAATTTACAGAGCTTACCCTATACTCTGTCCCGTCGTTACCTCTTCCTTCGGCTTGCGTGTCTTCAAACACAGGCAGATACTATAGCTTACATATTCGGGTCCGGATAGAAGTGCACCATCTCCCCAGGAGTATATTGTGGGCAAAATTAAGGAACCATCACGTTTCTGCCTCCATCCTTCAATACTAACTTTCCCCCACTTCGCCAATAACCACGCCTGAGAAGCTTATCTGCAGTGTTAGCGGGGCATTACCAGTATCAACTATTTGCTAGGCTGGCCTTCCCAGCCTTTGGACTGAATAGCTGCATATAGGAGAGAACTCACTCGTTCATTTATTCACCTCCATTCTCTCAATATCTCCTTCTCTGCATCCCGCCCATCACTCTCAGCCTATATTCATCGCAATGGCATTGCTCAAGCCAATCACTTTTCAGCCCTCGTCACCCAAGCAAAAGTCAGAGTTTCCAATGGCTCCCGCCGCAGCTCCTGCTCCAGAGCCAGCGCCGGCTTTGAATCCAAGCTTCCGAAGCACCAAACCAAAGCGACCACCAGAGCAACCACACCTGAGCATTACACCTGGCATCGGCTCCCTTTCCAGATCTAGTCCTCCAACCCCTCCGCGTGCCCCACCACCCACACCGGAGCCCGGGACACACAATGAGCTTTCCAAGGCTGATCCTTCGACTCCTCAGCGCAGTCCTCCGCAAACTCCGTGTCGGGGAGAACCTAGCCTTGGTGCTCCCAACTCGCCTTCCCAGCGTGATATCCCAACTCCACCCGGGGGACCGCCGCCACTGGCCCCAGCCCGGAGAGCCCTAGGGAGGGTGGTGGAAGATTCAGATATTTTCAGCTCGTTATCCCGCGAAGGTCCTCCTACACCCCCTGGCGCTCCACCGTCAACTCCTACAGGCTTACGTAGAGCTCTGCCTAGAGGTCTTTCAAAGCGTGACCCACCGACTCCACCTGGTGCCCCCCCACCATCACCGCAACAATGTAGGGCTGGAATATGCTCAGAGTGTTTTCGAAGTGACCCCCCAACCCTTCCCAGTGGACCCCCACCAACACCCGGATGCTCGGTGCCCTGGACTACACCAGAAATTAATCTGCTGGTATCCGTTTGCAGAAGTGGTGTGAAACTAGTGAGTCAATTGCATTTGATTTGATTTTGATTTTCTTCTTCCACTCTGCTTTAATGCATTGTTTGCCCTATTCCTCACCATTTCCTGCCAAGTTTTTCGTGGTGGTAGCGGTAGTGGTGGTGGGGAATTGAGGATGTTTGGTCCATCCCTCGGGTACAGCTTTGTTGCAAACAGTCCGATAATTTTCCTTTGGCGGAATGTTTTTTTGTGTCTCTCGATTTGTCAAATTAGGGATTAGTAGCGCTGACCTAGGACCTTTTTTTCCCCCCGATTGGCAGGGATGGTGTCAGATTGCCGGTTTGTTTCGCGGAAGAAGCGTCCTAGAATGCAGGAACAAATACCAAGATGTCACTCATGGACCACGAGAGGCTATCCAATGCTACAACTATGATTGTGAACATAGCCCTCTGGGTCGGGGCCGACGGGTTTTTGATGACAACAGTAGAAGCATCAGGTAATGCATATCATTCACCTATCCCATTCTCTCGCACGCACATAGCAGCATCAGCACAAGATGATCTGGAGGTCGCGGGCGGTCGACAGCCCGTTGGATCAAGAACAACGTGCAGCTGTCCGTGGCTATTACTTGCTTTTTTTTTTTTTTTTTCAAACCCTGGTTACTAGATTCAGATTATCTATTTTTCTTTTTCTTCCTTCTCTTTTTCCCCATTGGAGACGGAAGGAAAGGGAGGTTCGGCCGTTTTTGTTTTTTTTGGATGTGTTCACTTAACTGATCCACGATGCGTTTTCGCAGGAGAAAGCCCCTTTCCATCCCGACCGTGGCAGAGGATCCGGTGCCTGAATTAATCATGAGCAGGGATTCCTCACCAGCGGGATCACCTGTCGCCGACCGCCGTGTTACCACGAAGAGAAGCTGGGGACGGATCGGTGACGTGGAAATTGTTGATGAGGGCACCATCTACCGCCATTCCTATGGCAACAGTTCCTCAGACAAGCACTATCACTCCTCCAAGAAGGCCAAAACCATTACGTGAGTTTGACGATGGTTTTTTTTTTTAAAAATTCTACACTTTTCATCTCGACAGTTAACCTCCACAATATTGTGTCTTGAATTTGTCTTGCCTCGTCTCGTCTTGGAATTCAATTGCCGCGAATTCATTCATTCCCTTCGTTCTTTCCTCCTGCCCCTCCATTTGCATGACAGAAGTTATCGACAGGGGACTAATCACACAATAGGAATTTATCGGACGAGCTAAACTTTGTCCTCTCACAGCAATGGTCCTCCAACGTCAACGTCACTGACCGTATCCAGGAAGACCACGCAATGTCACAGCGCGCACTGGAAAAGTATTGGTCTGGTTTCGAATTGGTCGAGGTGTCATCCGTACTCGGAAACCAATTATAAAAAACAAAAAGAACAAGTCAACCAAACTCCGACTCTCAATGAATGAATGAACTAACTTTACTAATAAAGTTTTTGGTTGAGTTGATGACAAACTTACCTTCCTTTTCACTTATGTATTACAGGTACTATGGCACAACCTTTTTCCTTCCTTATTTGTTTAATATTTTTATAAAAAAAGCCTTTCCTTACTTTCCTTGCTGGGTTTATCTATCTACGGTATTTGTTTAACTAGACGGATGGGATCGGGAGGATGGGATGGCTCGGACAGGGTCAGGATCGACAATGCTGGGAACGGGGGGGGGCCTCTATAGACGAATAAGTTAACTTATGCACTGTCCGCTTATCATATCGGGGCGCTGTGATATTTTTCTCATTTCCATTCTTGCATGCTTTGGATATTTGGGTATTGTACGGCAGTTGGCTTTCCGTTGTGTCATCATATCACATCATAGACCAAAAAAGGAATCAATTAGAAATTACAAATGAGAATCTTCGAGCATGGAAGTAGTACGAGTACAGTAAGCTATTACGCATCGGTCCATTCGTATTATTAGTTTTCACGTTACCGGTAGTTGAACTCTAATCACTCGATTGGGGTAAAAAAGGGTGTACTGTACTCGAATACCGTACTGTACTCGTACAATGCAAGTGCAGTACCATTGTTTAAACGTCGGTGGTTGAGGAGGCTCAACCTGGATGCGGGGGATACGCACTTTAGACTACCGCATATAGAGTTGCTGCGCGTTTCTGGGCCGTCTGAAGGGGTAGGCTAGCGATTATGGATATGAGGGGAATTCATGAAGCTCCTTAACCACGATACTTGCCGCCCAGATGATCTCAACATCACTAAGTTAGCTGCCGAATCTGGCTGAGAGCCCCCCCTTCCCCCCCTTCCTCCCCCAGGGCATTGCCGAACCGTAATAGCGGGCTGCCTATCCTAAACTCACGAGACCCCGACGATCGGAAAGGAAAAGGGCCTGCTACGCACAGATCCTTTCATCTAAGCTTTGTTAATTACAGTGAGGGACTCGAAAAAGCCCACTAGTGGTACCGTCACGACAGGGCCCCGTGCACCCGTACCATAACCATCTCATACAATTCCGGATCGTCCTGGATTGGATTGGATTGGGTTGGGTTAGATTTTAGCTGGAAAAAAGCCAGCTGGCAAATTGTAACGATACCGAGCACAGTGCGGTGTAAATCTGTCGCCGGAGTGCCCGCGGACGTTGCTGGGCACTAAGTGGTATACTGTACCGTAAGTGATGTTCTCCGAATGCTAGGGCGCATGGCATATATACATACATGTCACAGTTCTGTCCGGTCTGGTCTGGTCCGGTCTGGTCCGTCTTTTTTCTTTTTCTTTTTTCTTTGGAGGGGAAGGAGGCGGGAGTCATATCCGCCATAAGTTAGCTCTGATCTCGCCATCGTGAAATTCTTTAGGATGTGCATGGTTGTGGTACTCTGACTCCTCTCCTGCTCAACTGCGGGGTGTGTGCTCTGGCACTGTATTTTTTTGGGGGGGTGTTGATGGTGTATTTCTTTTGACGGGTTGGTTGCTTTTCTGTGTGTATGTGTGGTGGGTGGGTGGGTGGGGATTGCTAGAGGTATCGTATGATCTGAATGATGGGACTGGGATAGGGGACTTGTATGGGTAATGGTATGACATGTGGATGTAGTCAGAGTGGTGGGAGGTTCGAAGTTGTAGTTTTCCCTTGTGGGATAAAGATAAAGAGGAAGAGGCCCCTGCCTGAAGATTGACTTCAAGGGGAATGTCACGAGATTTCCGAGTGAGTATTGATGAACAATTTGGGGTGGTGTATGGATATGAATGTGGTTATCAATGTATCATAATATTATTATCATATCATAGGAAGAAGAGTATGATGTCATTCACACATGGCGCTGGTCAGGGAATTACCCCTAGGATCGGACGGTGGGGAAGTATGGTTTAACCCGCGCTGCCCGCCTAGATGGGTTATCCGGAAACAAGCTAAAATACCCATTTCCACCGGGAGTGATCTGGCTCTGCCACCCTTGCCCCCCCCGTGGCTCACCAGTGGATCTCGCCATAGTGTTCGACATGTTCTGAGGGGGAGAGCTAATGGCTGCTTCAACGTACAGTACATACTATCCGTAAGTCACAAACTGTCCATTTCGGATTTTACCCTTCCCCAGAGCAGGATACTCATTCGCATTGATCAAAGTTTTTCTTCATTCCTCGCAGCAACCCAAGAAGAAAAGTGGTGAATTGTGATTATGCTCTTGGCAGTAGTCTATGAAATTTCTTTATAAAAGAAAAGAGCTTCTCCCACCTACTGCTGGGGAAAATAGACACAATCTTCTACATCGTCATCAAACTTTTGCGGCACAATCTCTTGGGTGTTTCCCTCTCGTGCGCCCTGGTCCACCGTATGTGATGATTCTATTTATCGATATCACGGGCTTTGCGTTTCCACCGGACCGCACGGTGATATGGTTTTCGGTGTGGGTTGTTGTTGGACACAAATTATTGCCTGGGTATCCTGCATGGCGCGGTTTTCATCTAGTTTACTTTTGATACTGAAGACGTCTGGATGGGGTTTGCCATTGACCGGATGTGGAGGGAAAAAGGACCTGTCCTGCGCCATCTTTGTAGGTTATCTATACCGGCTCTAAGCTTTTTGTTTCCAATCAAATTTGAGGTAAGGTTGTGTATCATACAAGTACATCTATGATACTTTTATCATTGGGAAACGTTTTATGTTTATTCCAACAAGTTCTAGCCCCCCCCCCCGCCAGCCTTCACCTCCCATGGTCTATTCCTAATTCCCCCTCGCTGTTCACCCAGTATAGCACAAAAATCCAAAGCCCCCCCCCCTTGCTGGTGCACAGCCCCCACTCCACCTGAAGCCATGCAGCGACGGCATCTTCCTGTGGTGTCAACAATACCTCTTGGCATTTCCACTGAACAATTAGTAAGATCACGGCGAGTATGATAGTAAGGTCTCCGGGATAAGCACTACCACAAGTTCATGATTCGGGGAGGTAAGTATTTTTGTATTCTGTAGGAAGTGTCTGTTGTGTTCCTGATGATGGGAGCAGTATGGGTTTAAGCGCGCTGTGGTGGGTATATGAGGTATTAATAGTTGATGAAAATGGAGCGGACTATGGGGGCTGTTTTCAAGAGGGACATGGTTGCGCGGGGGGAGGAAGAGGGGTTGTGGTTGTTGTGAGGATATAGATGACTGAAGGGAGCTCTATATATAAGTATAATATTATGATTTCCTCGGTGAAAATATTTCTCTAAGGAGAAGAAAGTTTATGGGCCCTGAAACAGAGGTTCCAGCCGCCGTAGATTTTCATTTCTCTCTCTTCCCTCTGAACAGCACCTGCCTCCGCAAGCTTTTGGCCGAGCATGCGTATGGTGAAGATGTACCGGGGGTGCTTCTTGGGATGTGCTTACTACACTTTGCACTCCAAACCAATCTCTAAGCCGGATGGTGAAAAGTTTGGTATTATGAGGATTTCATAGCTCAGGATGGAAACCCGAATGTACCTAACCTGTGAGGTGTAATTGTGCGGGTATATTTTATTCTTTGTGCTGGTGATAGAGATCAAAGCAAAACAGACAGAAAAGAAGGACTTTAGAGTCACTACATTTTAAAACATGTCCACTACCCCTTTCCCTCCGGCCCTTTAAACGGATTATTGAAAAAAGCTGTGTATGTTAGGGGCTTTGATAGATAGTGACAGAAGAGACAAAAGGAGGGGTTCTTGGACGAGGAATATTGGATTGATTGCTAAAGGGAATAAGTCATAGGCATAAAGCTAGCAGAAAAAAGTGTGATAATTCTTACTTACATAATCTGGTCAACTAGCTTCTACCGTATTTTCTAATGGAATACTACCAGGACAATTGTAGCCAAAAGTAGGAGGATTAATTTGTGTCTTTAGTATTCATTCAACAGGATTCATGTAAAAGTAGGTGTAACCAAATCTGGTATTGGTTATACTTTAGTTTGTTTTAGGTTTAGTTTTGAGTGGTGGTTGATACTTGGTTTGTTTTGTGTTTAGTTTCAGGTATCAGTTGATACTTAGTTTGTTTTATGTTTGATTTCAAGTATCAGTAGATATTTGGTTAGTTTGAGTTTAATTTAGCAAGGAAGTTCAGTGAGAATTTATGATCAGATATTATGAAGTATGAAGAAACTGGTATTCAATGACTGAGATGAATAACTAACAATTATCAGTCAGGAGCAGAGTTAGTCTCAATATACATGGCTGAACAGTTATCTCCCTTTACTCTATTGTTGGATGCATTCATATAAAGGACTCTGTGAAAACTACTTTAGTGAATGATATGTGCTAACAAGATCTAGTTTTATTAGACTCAGCCTATGGAGGTAGTACATTTCATTGATATTAGCTGTAACTAATGCTAGTTATTGTTTACTGAGTATAAGATTTTGGGGGATACAAATTGTGGAGACTTATAAGGCTAGACCAACTAGGCTGGCAAGGACTTTGTATTATGTTTTATATTTGATTTTAGGTATTGATTAATGTCCAAGTTATTTTGTTTGTAAAAATATATTTAAGAACTACTATCCTTTAGAACTTAGAGGAGCAGCCTCTGATAGACACTATTATAAATATATAGTATCGAGAAGCTACTTCTTCTGAGCTGACTCTTTAGATAGTTCGCAAGTTTAGGACTTGATTAGCTAGTAATTGTTAAGCAGAAGTCAACTCTAATAAGTATTAAGAGACTTATGCTAGAAATTTTTAATTCAAGAATGTATTTATAAAGTCTCATATAGTCGTATTAGAGGGAAAGAGGTCTTCTCTATAGCATGATGATTTCTCAATAGCTTATATCATGTCAATCTTACTTACAGTAGTTAATCTGAACTTGTAATCTTTCTATAAAGTATATACTACTCAATACCTTCTGCCATTTAAAATAATTGCAAATACTATAATAATTATGATCCTGAGAATAAGCGTACTATGATAACTCTGCCATAGTGTTATGAATATGAAAATCTGAAAAAATGCACAGACCTCCTGGGAAGGTAACTGCGTATAGACCCTTGACTTACCGAAGAGCCAACATCTTCCACTAACTGATAGATGGGACCTGGTACTTATTAGCAAGATTTCGATAGTTGTGTCATGTAATTAAATTGTGATTGCAATAGAGTCCACTTTATAACACCATATACATCGCTGCTATTTGTCCAACCACATGATTTTTGTAGAGTATATGAAAGGAAACCATTGGCGATAGCTGAGAAGTGAAATGGATAAATTCTGTCAGAGATGTGTTGAGTTAGTACACTTCAAAGTTAGGCTTCATAAGGTTGGAGTAAAGGTGACAGGACGATTTTAGTAAAATACTCTAGACGATTGCTACAGTGATACAAACAACTGAAAACTTACTAAATCTACCCATACACTGAGGAGATTGGCAGTTGGTTGATTGGTCCTAGGAATAGAACCTATCTATGGAGGTAGGTAGGCTAAGGAGAAGTACACTTAGACTGGAAAACTTAAATAAGTTATAGGCTGATGAGATGTTGGTATATTTGACTTAAACCTGTAATTTGTATAGGTAGCAGGGGATGAAACTGATCACTTCATAAGCGAAAAGACTACTGAAATGATAGTTGATAAGACTAAAGTAATGTAATAGTCTATGTAGTCAACTAAGTTGAGGCCATCTATTTGGCAAAATAGATAGTACAGTTATTTCAGCAGAAAAATAGTATTCAGAGGCCAAAAGAGGGTGTGAGAAGTTTTAGGGTCAAACAATATTTGTACTTATAAGATTTTGGATGTTTGTATACTAAAAACCAGAGTACTACTTCAGATGTATAGTAGTTAGATGTAGCGTGCGAACACTCAGATACAGGATAAAAATATTGAAGTACCTCTAGAGCTTTACAGACATCATCAAGTAATGGAAAAGAGATCTTATCCATAAAATATTGTTCTAGACTTTAAATCTTTACTATACCTGCTTTGCTAAATATGAGCCTTCTGTGATAGATTCTCCAATTAAAGATTTGGCGTAAGTCTCTTGATGCTCACTAGAGTTAGTTTTCACCTAACAGTATATTGATAGTTCTCCTATTACTATAGCTCACTATATAAACTATAAGTTCACTAAAAACTTTAACCTCAGCTCTTGCTTCGACTAGATTGTTGAAGTACCTTATTATCTCATTTATATTGCTTCTATCCAGGAAATACTTGATACAGAAATGGCCAATATAAGCAAAAAAATTTATCTTACGTCCTGTACCTCTTCTGTATCTGATACACAGGAAGAGCTAAACATAAACTCCCAATTTGGATGGTGTTAGGTATATGGAAATCTGAAATAAGAAATGTGCACAAATCCACGGTAGGGTAACTGTGCACAGACTCTCGATTTTCCAGAGTGCCAACACCTGCCTCCGGCCCCCTTATGGGGCCAGCATGTCATTAGTGAGATTTCGAGAGTTGCATCCCATAACTAAAATGTCACATCAATAAAGCCCACTTTATAGCGCCATATACGTCGCCACCATTTGTCTAACTGCATGCTGTTCGCAGGATATATAAGAGGGGACCTTTGGCAACATCTGGGAAGTAGAATAGAAGATATCCGTAGGAGGCAAATTGAGATAGTAGGCTTTATAGTTAGGCTACCTAAACTATGGGCCAAAGATGACGGATCGTTTTCAGTGAAATACTCCAAGAGGATGTCCCAGTAGCAGAAGCTATTAAGGACATACCGGATCTACCCATACCCTTCTGAGATCAGCTGTAGGTTGGTTGGGTCTAGCTATAGGACCCCTCTATGGAGGCCGGCAGACCAAGGAGAAGCACGCTCGGAAAGGAGGACCTAGATAAGTCGGAGACCCTTAAGACATTGACATACTAGGCACGGACTTGCAATTGGCACTATGTGACCCAGCATGAACTTGATCACTTCATGACTAAAGAGACTACTGGAATAATAGTCAACAAGACTAAAGTAATATAATAGTATATGCAGACAACTAAGTTGGATGCTGTTATTTGGTATAATAAATAGTGCTGTCATCTCAACGGAGGAATACTATTTCGTAACCATGAAAGGATGTGATAAGTTTCAGGGTTCAATGCTGCTCACACTTATAAGAATTCTGGGCATTTGCGTATTAAAATCTGAGTGGTACCTTAGAGGCATAGTAGTTAGAAGTAGTCCGCGAACACTCAGATGCGGGATATAAATATCGAAGTGCCTCCCGAGCTTTACAGGCATCATCAAGCAATGGAGAAGAGATCTTATCAATATAAAATTGTTTTACGCGTTAAATCTTTATCTTACTTATGTGTTGAGATGAGCCTTGTATGACAGATTCTCCGATCAAGGATTTGGCCTATGTTCCTTAGAATTATACTAAAGTTTGGCGTCCACCTTACAGTATATTGATAGTTCTCCGGTTACCAAGGCTCACTATATAAACTATGAGTTCACTTCAAACTCCACCCTCAGCTCACACTTCGATTACATTTTCGAAGCACCTGACTGTCCCATTTACATTCATACATATGAAGAAATCTTCGATACTGAGCTATTCGAAATAGTGGAAGAGTTTACTCAAGAACTCTCATAGTTTACAATATCTTTGGGGATCCTCACGAGGGATCAATTCAATCACATATATTGCACCTGGCATGGTTTGAACTTTGAGTGGAGTTCTACCAAGTCAGAAGACTTCGTCGATTGGAGTATCCAGTACTATAAAAAGGACCAGAAATCAGGCATAATTATCCAAGGGCCAACCATCCCCTTGGCTTGGGCCTGAAACTCATATATGTACTACAAGTGCATTTTGAATCTTGAAAAAGGGAAATTCAGGTCCTGAATCCAGAATCTGATCACTTAAACCCTTTTCTACCTACACCTTTGGAACATCTCAGACATTCCATACCTTACATAAAGTTTCTTAAACCGTTTAAAGGATATCGAAAACTCGGGTAGGAAGTATCAGTAATCACTAATCTAGGGCTATGGGAACAATTAGCCTATCTGGAAAAAATCACAATAGTCGAGATATTCCAAGATCCAAGAAAGGGGATGATAGCGGGAGAATCTATGGACACCTGACTAGATAGAACAGGAACCGATGATTCGACCATACATAGCCTCTTCCTGATAACACCTCAAGAGCCACAATTTCGGAGAGGAACTATACCCTGTCAGTGATCCTCTAGTGTCGCAAGTACACATCGGATATCGGGAGCCTCTACATTAAAACAACAAGGAGACAATGCTGCAAACCTAGCCAAGCTAGCCACCCATCTGGGGATAAAATTGGGTTGAATAAGGTAAGACATAGACACCTCGCTCGACCAAGCCAATATTGCCTTCAAACACTTGCAGGGAGTCACCCAAGACAATACCTTAAAACTACTAAAGGTTGAATAGCAAATCACTGACGGACAAGATGTCCATGACAATGATATTGCTATCTTATTGATGCAGCTGGCAGGCATAAAACAGGAGGTCAAGGGTATCCAAGAAGAGATGCTACGTGAAGTAACCAAGAGGATAAATGTCCAAGATAGGCGATAGCAGGAACATGAAGAGGTAACTACGAGATTACATAGAACTATCAGGCAACAAAGTCAGGAGGCATTAGCCCAATATCAGATGCTGGAACAGATGGTCACCAGTGTAAGAACAGAATTCTTAGAATTCCATGCTCAAAGCATTACTTGTGAAAGAGAGGTCAATCGTACCCTAGTGCAAGGGCATCTAGATAGTACTACATGCCAGGTGGAGATTCACAGGTCCTTAGACAAGCAATGGTGGCAAAACGAGGAGACAAATAATACTCTAAAGGTATTAACGGTACCGGTAAATAAGATACTAGCTGCCATACCAAGTCCAGAAGCTGCAGGACCGGCACCCTTACCAGCAGTCAAAAAAGCAGCTGACGAAGAGTATTACGCTCTGCCTACATAAAGGAATAAGGGAAAGGGCAAAGTAGCTGCTGATGCATCCTCCTCAGGTGCCCAGGAAGGTAACCCAGGAGATCCTAGTGACGATGATGACGATGATAATGAGAGAAGAAGAAAGAGAAGAAGTCCTAGCTGTGGCATGAGAGGACAGATACCAGAACAGTCTAGTATGGTAAAGACACTTGCCAATGCGATGACGCTTAATGTGAAGCGGCCATCAGAACCACCGCGATTCTTTGAAGACAAATCCACACAAGACATATATGTTAGGATTATACAATGGACCGACTATTTCGAAAGAAACCCGCGGATCTGGGATAATCATCAGGAACGAGTTATATATGCGCTCAACCATACAAAAGGAGACATAGTGCTTCCTTACACTATTTGGTACAGGAAGGCTATAGACGGACTTCTATGGGAAACTGAGCAGCTAGAGTTAGCTATGTGGACTCAGTTCGAACATGATACAATCAAATAATTTGCCCCTGTAGAAGCCAGAAGACTAGCACTCTGAGCTATAAAGCTGGCCAAGTACGAGGGCAGTATTGAGCGTTACCTCACGGTCATGCATGACCTAAACATCAGGGCACGTATGACTGGAGAATCCAGGGGGGAGGAAGTCGAAAACAAACTTCTAAAACAAATTGTCCACAGGTTGTCAGCCTTTCAATAAACGACGGATCAAGAATGGGAAGAAGCGTTCAGGCTATGCGGTCAATCAGAAGAAGCACTTCTCGCTAGAGAGAAGCTTGCAAGAGACAAACTGTTTAAGCTAAAATTAGTCCTGGAGGTCAAAAGGGAAGACCGGTGGGACTCTAAACTAAAGTGACAAAAGGATAACAAACCTTATGTCAAGGGAGGTGGAGCCCACCATGAAAGTGGAAAAGGGACAATGAGCCAGAGAAGCCCAGGAAGAGGTTGGGAGATGCACTAAAAACCACCTACACAAACTTCGACCAGGCCCATACTGGCATTCTGCAGAGTGTGATAGATACTCAGAGGAGAGACAGTGATTTTACACATTATGGAAAGAAGAACCACACCTACCAGATATGTTGGGGAGATGCCCATATATTGGCGGCAATGGTCAGCTCAGGACCAATCAAAATGGGAATTCGAGATGCAAGATCAGCTATTGTAAAGCCGAAAGTAGCATGCAGAGTCGCTACTGTCCAGTATCCAGCCTGAACAAATAGGATCTGGGAACTGGTAGATGATGAAGAACTAACCTAAAGTAGTTCATTGGCACCAATGGTGACAGCATTTGGGTAGGCAGTGTCTATATGGAGCTGGAATCGAAATGGGAAACCCCTTTAGTTAGGATGTATTGAGTACCAACCATGATGGGGAACGGGTATTCTATGTACAACCATGGGAGTCGAAACTCAAAATGATCAAAGTGGCGCAAAGCAAGTCTCTCCTTTCAAGATCAAAGCAAGTAGGCTCTAAGTGAAAAGACCCCACGAGGGAATTATGAGCTCAAACACAAGAATCAATATATGGAGAGTTTGATCGAAAGAGAGGATAGTTAACATGCCCACATGGCCTGAGAGCTAACAGTACGAAGTTCCTCGAGTCACCTGGTGGCCACCTGCTATCCATGTGCAAGCAAGTTTCTATACCGGAGAAGTTGGGACATAGCAATGCAAGATCTACTTGATAATAGTACATGACAGGAGGACATCCAAGGCGGGCCGTTCCACCTACCACATGAGTCTGAGTCGTATTATACGTATGTACTATCTTGCCTTCTGGCTAGAGTGTGGGGTAGGGATGTACCACTTTAGTGCGCAAGGCCTGTCTGAGAAAGCTGGATGGATAACCGAACCCTGAGGGAAACGATTGGTGAAAGCAGGAACCTCACATCAAGGGAGTAAAATGGCTAATAACCACTTAAAAATCTGCTATGTACCTAGGTTTGGTGTATCAGGAGAAGGCATCCAGCCAGAAAACTGGTCATGCGCAATTGCGTATTGGTAAAATGCCGCTTAGTATGTAGACCCTGATTGTTAGAGCTAAAGAATTACTAGTTTATCTGAAGAGACCTCAATAGTTGAAACTACATAGGCATAGTAACAAACATCTTGTTACCTACACCCAACATCAACGATGCCCAAATGCAACAACCAAGAACATCTTATCCATGCTAAGCACGTGGAATTAGAAGCTCCAAAACCAAAATTATACAACTGTGCAGAGGTGATCGCTTACCTGCATATGCACAATAAGCGATACAAAGTTAAAGTCTTATTAGACTAGGGATCCAAATTGTTCTTTATCAATAAAGACCTAGTTGAAGACCTTTGCGTTTCTATAGTCGAATGCAACAACGCAGTTGATATCTTAGGCTTTGACGGATTGTCAGCTGCCTTAGGAGGGAAGTGTTGTACCCTACCTATAAAGTTGGAAATTGGAAAAAACTAACACATCTTTCTTGCGTAGTGTGAAGTGGCTAAAGCAGGTCACTATGGAATGATAATTCTATTTGAGTGGTAGCATCGTGAACACCCAGTGTCTCACATAGAAAATGCAGAAAATAAGACTTTTTCTACAAAATATTGTGTAAACTATATGGCGGAAGATGAAGGAATAGCGGATATGTTCGAATACGATGAATTAGCCACTTGGGACCCAAATGCTTGTCATATTGGAAGAATTGGAACTATCAAAGATACGGTGGAACTTGAATCGTTACCAAAAGAATACTGGCATTACAAATAGTTGTTTAAAGCCTAAAGAGCAGAAAAACTAGTCTCAAGACAAAGCTTCGATCATGAGATCAAGTTGATTTTAGGATCAACTGCCCCATGGGGACCGATATATCTACTGTTCGAAAAACAGCTTAAGGCATTAAGATAATATTTGGAAACAATGATTAAGCAGGGAAAGATTACGCGAAGTCAATCTTCTGCAGGAGCACCTATATTATTCGTACCTAAAGCTGATAGAAGGCTACACCTGGTTGTGGATTACTGGAATCTAAATAAGATTACCTTCCTCAACCAACATCCCCTTCCACTAACGTCTGAAGTCCGAGACTGAGTAGCCAGCGCAAAGATCTTCACCAAGTTAGACCTTAAGGATGGCTACCACTTGATTAGGATTAAGGAAGGAGATGCATGGAAAACAGCCCTCGGGATGAGATATGGGTACTACGAATATAAGGTTATGCCATTTGGATTGGTAAATGCTCCAGCAACTTTTCAAGATATGATGAACCAAGTACTGAAAGAATACTTGGATGTGAGAGTTGTGTGTTATTTTGATGATATCCTGATATACTCCAAGGATGAAAAAAACACATTGAAGCTCTCAAGAGAGTTTTACAAAGTCTATCAGACTTTCAATTAGCAGTATCGCTTAAGAAATTGACTTTCCACTCTAAAGAGGTAGAATTCCTTGGTTATATTGTGGTGGTTGATGGGGTGTCTATGAGTACCTGCAAGGTGGGTTCCATAATGGTTTGGAAAGCACTTAAGTGGGTTAGAGATGTGCAAGTCTTTATTGGATTTATTAACTTCTACCAATGGTTTATCAAAAAGTTCTCAGCTATTTGCAAACCGATAACTGAGAGATTACAAGGAAATCTGAAGAATTTCAAATGGGGAGTGAAGCAGAATACGGCATTCAAAGAATTAAAATATTGATTCACCACAGCTCCCATACTCTGTTACTTTTTTCCAGAAAGCGAAACAGTGGTAGAAACCGATGCGAGTGACTTTGCACTCTGTTGTAAACTTTTTCAAGACTTTGAGAAAATATTACATCCAGTAGCATTCCATTCATGAAAGTGAAACTCACCGGAGTGCAATTACGAAATTCATGATAAAGGACTTCTCGCGATCATAGCATTTAAGGAAGGGAGACACTACTTGATTGGAACAGGAAAACCGATTACAGTCTTTACCGATTATCAGAACCTACAATACTTCCTCACCTCGAAAGTCTGGAGTGGCTGTCAAATTTGGTGGGTGAAGAAGTTGGTGTAATACAATTTTTGTATTGTATACTGACCAGGCACGAAGGGCGGAAGGCCAGACGGGTTAAGCAGATAGCTGGAGTACCATCCTGAGGAGGGAGCTATGCATTGTGAACAGAAAACTTTGAAACAGGAAGATTTCTTGGTATCACTAGTTGTGAGAGTAGGTGATGAAGAAGAAGACTGGGATAGAGATAAGGATTTGGATTTGGAACCTCAAAGAAGTGGAAAGAAACCTGTGATTAGCGTTAAGAGATTGAGCAAAAAGGTATACTTGCCAACAAAAGGCTCAAGAATGGTGGCAGGACATGACCTCTACGCTATAGATGATGACATTGTCCTGAAATATGGACAAGTAGTAATAAGGATGGGTATAGCTATGGGGCAATGCGAAGGAACTTACAGAAGAGTTGCTCCAAGAAGTGGATTTGTATTTTGAAGCGGAATCTCTACTGGAGCTGGCGTAATCGATACAGATTACACCAGCGAACTCAAAGTCGTACTTTTCAACCATAAAGACATTGACTGCCAGATAAGGATGGGCGATTGCATAGTCCAACTGGTGGTAGAAAACATTAATACTTCCGACATGATAGAAGTAGATAACTTAGAAGACACGGAACGAGGAAACGCGGGATTCGGAGGCACCAATATAGTAACAAGATCCTTTATCGTGAAAGAACAGGAACCCAGTATCAGCTACCTGCAGGCATTGGCTAAAGACAATGAACATTGGTAAGACATTTCAGAAGTACCAGAAAAGGTTATAATGTCAAACGCCATTATCCTACAAAAGAGTGTGAAGCAGTTTAATCCTGAATTGTTAAGCGAGATACAGGCAGCTATTGGAATGGACACAGCTTAGAGGCAACTGAGGAAAGAACTCATTAAGTTATGAGATGAAGGAAAAGATTTCGCAAAGGATTAGACCTGAACCGATAATCAACTATACTATAAGCAAAGACTGTTTGTACCAAATAGTCAGGCACTATACACCAAGATCACAGAAGGATGTCACGATGCCAAAGTTGCAGGACATTTCGGACAAGAGAAAATCTTGGAAATTATTATACGGGACTTCTACTGGAAAGGACTTGCGGAATAGGTCAATGATTACGTATGATCCTGCAATGAATGCCAACATAATAAATCACCTGGATACACTAAATATGGGTTATTGCAACTCCTGCAAATACTCTACGCAGCATGGGCATCGATCTCAGTGGACTTTATCACTCAGCTACCCATGTCATAAGGATGCACTCAGATAATAGTAGTAGTGGACCTATTTACAAAAAAGGTACATTTCATTGGACTACAGACATCAGCAATGGCTAAGGATGTAGCAAACGCATTGCTGAATGAAGTCTGGAGGCTACACAGCCTGCCAACCGAAATCGTCTTGGATATGGACTCGAAGTTCACAGTAGAATTCTGGGAATCTATTTGCAAGTTGCTGGAAATTAACTGAAGAATGCCAACAGCCTACCACTCTCAAATTGATGGACAAGCTGAACGTACCAACCAAGTGCTGGAAAGATATCTAGGAAGTTTTGTCAACCAAGATCAGGACGATTGGTATCAGCTACTGCCTCTAGCTGAACAGGCCTATAACAACTTTGCAACCAATGCTCATGGGATGTCACCATTCTTTGCGAACTATGGATTCCATCCACAGACAGAGTGGATGAAGGAGCGAGAAGCTCATAATCAAGGAGCAACACTCTACGCGAACTGGATTAAGGTGATACATGAACAAGCACGAGGATTACTAGAAAAAACAAGGGAAGGAATGTCGAAATATTATGACTGGAAAGCTAGACCACAGCCAGACTTCAAGATCAGGAACAAAGTGATGTGAAACGCAAAGAACATTCGCACACAACAGAAATCAAAGAAGCTAAGCATGTAGCTATACGTTCCTTTCCAAAGTATGAAGAAGTGCCAATCGCAAGCCTTCAGGCTCAACATATCCAATTGATCGAACATTTACCCCGTATTCCATGTCGCACTATTGGAACCCTTTCGTGAACCAGTTCATGATAATCGCTAGTATCCCCTTCGAGAACTGGAGGACATTGACGGTAATCTATAATAGGAGGTTGAAAAGATAGTAAGAAGCAAGATTCGCGATTACAGAAAACAAGTATGTGGCCACTATCAAGAGAAGTGGGAACTGTGGTACTTTGTCAAATAGCAAGGGTGTTCAGACGATGAGAACACTTGGAAGCCAGCTACCGGTATGGAAAATGTGGAGGAAATTGTTGAGAACTTTCATAATCAAAATCTGGACATGCTAGAAAGGGCAGAAGTAAGATAGTGAGGAAAAGCTTTTCCTACCTGACCAAGTAAACGTGGGAGGTTTTTTACCCTGACTACACAGAGTCTTAAAATGTATTAAAAAAAGTATAAAAGGTTAAGAAGGCATTCGAGGCAAAGCCTGGTAGAAGAGAGCTCATATCAGGCATATGGAAATCCGAGACAAGAAATCTGCACAGACCCACGGTAGGGTAACCGCGCACAGACTCTCGATTTTCCAGAGTGCTAACACCCACCTCTGGCTCCCTTATAATGCCCACATGTCATTAGTAAGATTTTGAGAGTTGCGTCCCATAACTAAAATATCATATCAATGAAGCCTACTTCATATGACTATATATGTCGCAGCCATCTGCCCAGCCGCATGCTGTTCGTAGGATATATGAGAGAGGACCTTGGCGATATCTGGGAAGTGAAACGGAAGAAACCCGTGAAAGGGGAATTGAGATAGCAGGTTTCAAAGTTAGGCTTCCTGAACTATGGGCTGAAGGTGACGGGACATTTTCGGCAAAATACTCTAAAAAGATGTCCCCGTAGCAGAAGCTATTAAGACATACCAGATCTACCCATACCCTTCTAAGATCAGCTGCAAGTTGGTTGGTTCTAGTGATAGGACCCCTCTATGGAGGCCGGTGGACCAAGGGGAAGTACGCTCACAAAGGAACACCTAGATAGGTCAAAGACCTTTAAGATGTTGACACGTTGGGCACGGACTTGCGATTGGCACTAGGTGACCCAGCATGAACTTGATTACTTCTTGACCAAAAGAGACTACTGGAATGATAGTCAACAAGACTAAGACAATATAATAGTCTATAGGGACAACTAAGTTGGAGACTGCTGTTTTGTATAACAAATAGCACAGTTATCTCAACGGAGGAATACTATTCCATAACCATGAAAGATTGTCATAAGTTTCAGGGTTAAACAGTGCTTGCACATATAAGAATTCGGGACATTTGCGTATTAAAATCTGAGTGGTACTTTGGAGGCATAGTAGTTAGAAGTAGGCCGTGAACACTCAGATGTGGGATATAAATATATAAGTGCCTCCTGAGCTTTACAGATATCATCCACGCTCCGCTTCCGCTATTTCCCCCCCCCTACATTTCTACCTTGTTTTCAACACCATCAGTGTCCAGTGTGCCCATATGGCTTCTCTATCCTAAAGACCTCCAAGCCGAAGCCACCCTGCCGAGACAGAAATGGCTTCAGTTCCCCTTCCCCCTCTGAGCACTCCTCTGTGTCAGGAATCCGCCCGCATGTTCCCCTCCTCTTAGACCTCTTCGAAAGGTCCGCAACGGACATGGGAGTGTCCCTCCAACTCTTCCCCTCAATTTGTTTAGGCGAGCTTGATAACCTCTTCTTTGGGGAAGCTGTCATCCTCTGCCTCCTTTGCACCTCCCTTCTGGCCTCCAAGTCCATCTCCACGCAGATCGACGAACTGGCACTTGAAATCGCTCACATTTCAAGACAAGTCGATGAACTCTACTCCTGTTGGGACAAAACCCAATGCCCTCCTGCTCCCCCCACCTAAAGCGATATCACAGCAGCGCCGCTCTCTGCCCTCTAGCTGTCGGTTAGAGATCTAGGATCCCAGCTGACCACTCCCCTTTTCCAACCAGCATGCCACCAATAGCCTCTACTGCAACACCCCACACCTGCACCATCCAGCGCCAATGTGGCTTGGGCAGCTCCTTCCTGAAAGGGTAAGGAGAAGGCCATGTCCGCCCCTACTGCAACCCTAGCCAATGAGCTGACCTCCCTCTTCTGAGGGAGATGGCGATACGGACATCCCCTGCCAGAGCACGAAAAATAAGGAATGGTACAGTGACCTGGCTGCATACGCTGTGAAATTCCCTCGCTCCTGAGAGGCTCAGACCTGCAGGAAAGGGAAGTACCCCCCCCTGTCGGAGTTTCACCCTGTCCCACGATTGTCGACCCAGTCCGCTACCCCCTCCTATGCTCAGGCCGCTTCCTCGGGACAGAAGAGGAAGGGCAAAGCGAACAAGGCAAAGATTACTCCCTCGGCTGCCCAGGTAGCATCTGGCTCAGCCCCTTCAGCCTACTCAAAAGGTCCACAGAAACTCCCTGCCACGGAGAGATATTTCTTTGATTCCAGGTCCTCTCCCTTCCCTCACTCCCAGTCTGATCTCATAGCTGCCTCTTTCCCAGATATTGCTGCCTCCGTCCTTCGCGAAGCTGGCTGCACCGGTCCTCTTTCCTTTTCTGCTCGGGTCAACAACAGGGGAGCGGTCACCCTCCTTGCCCTCTCTCCATTTGTCTCCTTCACCGAATACGCTCCCTATTATGAAGCACTCATGGCCAAGTTGAACCAGTCCTTCCCGACTAGAAACACTCTGTGGCTCTTGTTCCATCCCGACCCTAATGAGGTCCAGCTCGCAATACACTCCCTCCTGATCGTATACCTCTAGGGGGATGATGATGACCTCCTACAGTCCCTCAGCAATACCATCTTGAATGTCAAGAATGTTCAGATCCTCTTTGCCCACTACCTGAACCCCGACTGTGACTCCAGAATCCTCAAGAAAGCAACATTAGTGGTAGTGATGGTTGCACCCGAAAATGAGGCCTTCATATTGGACAATGCTGATATTTTCTCCTCTTGAGGCGAGATCAAGAGAGCTTACGTGGCTAACAGCCTCACTCAATACTGTAATTGCTAGGAATACGGATACCATTCGGCTAGATACAAGGTTGACAACTCAGGCTGTCCAATCTGCGCCCTCTCCTACAGAAAACAGGTATACCAATGCCAGAACCCCACCAGCCCTAGGGGCGGAAACCTCAGAGCAGTAGTCAACTGCTGACCAACCTCCTCCCCAATGTGTGCAGTCTGCAAGGGCCAGTACCTGGCTTTCGCTAGAGAGTATCTATCGAGACCCCCCCCCCTCTTCCCCACGGGGAGTCCTTAGTTCTGCAAAATAAGGAAGATATGGAGACGACGAACGACTCTGGTGAGGGTCCTTCAACTGGTGCATGACCCCTCCTACCCCCCTTCGATCCTGAAACACCCTGTCCTACACCTTTCCTCTAGCCTGAGATGCTGGAAGGCGTGTAATGGCTGGTCATACCTCCCCTGTGAGTTCCGCGCTAGAGGCGGGCTCCCATAATCCAANTCTCCCACACCTTTCCTCTAGCCTGAGATGCTGGAAGGCGTGTAATGGCTGGTCATACCTCCCCTGTGAGTTCCGCGCTAGAGGCGGGCTCCCATAATCCAATATCCATTCTACAATACAACTGCTTGGAAAGCTGGGATGTGTTTCTTTCCCTTTTTAATCCCTTTTCCTTTTTGGATTTTCCCCCTACCCTTGTCGCACTTCAAGACCCTCTCCTGTACAGAAACAGACCTCTATCGTTCACTGGCTTCAAGGCCTTTTTGCCCCAATGCCCCAATGGTGGCAAGCCGAGAGTGGCTTGCTACCTACATCGTTTCACCACTCAACAGTTCTCAGTCCTCCTGGTCTTTTCTGCGGTAAGGGGCTGGATGGTGGTTGACCTTTACTTGTCTGTTGGTTTTTTTGATTCTTTTATTACCAAATTCCTGGTCGCAAACCTCTACAGTACATGGGATGGCTCCGCCTTTCATCGGACCATCCAACCCAAGGTTGCCTTACCTCACACAGCTATGCCTATGCTGGTCATTGGGGATTTCAACATAAACTATCGCTCGGCAGACCTAGGTCACCTCTTCTCGATCTCAGACCTCAGTGCCTCTACTCCTTTCTTTGAGAAGGCTGTATAGGAAGGCTTTTGTCTCTTAAACGCCTCTGGTACCCTCACCTAGTTCCCCTTCAATCCCGACTTGCATTTTTCAGTGATAGACTTAGCTTTTGCCAATGCCCCGCTGTCCCCCAATTTCCGATCATGGGACACGCCCCTTCCCCTGACAGGATCTGACCACGTCCCGATCATGATTACCCTTTTAGTGCCTCTGGCACGCCTGCCCCCTCCAGCCCATGCGTGGATGAATACTGATAGGCTTTCTGTTGAGGAAGAGATTAAAGCCATGAGATTTGACCCCCGTCGCCCTCTACCGATATCCTACACATTCTCGAACTGGTTCGAAACTGCCCTTGGCAGACTCAGAGCTGTGCTGAGACTCTACATCCCAGATCAGAGACCCTCTAACAGGTCCAAATGTTGGTGGACCCCCAACCTTACAGTGCAAAGATCCATTTTCCACTCAACGGTCCGGATGGCATGGAGAGACTCTCTCCTCTCATCAAAGCAACAGTGCAGAGAAGCATAGCTTCGGTACTTGAAAGCCATCAAGAAGGCGAAGTCCGAGTATTGGAATAATTTCTGGAAAATGGCTACACCCAAACACTTTGGACTGCCAAGCGCTACACCTTCGGCAGACCTCCAGACAGGTTCGCCCAGATACCCGGAGCTGACAGCCCTGCAGCAATCAACCAAGCTCTTCTTTCACACTTCTTTCCTGAGAAGCTTTCCTGGAGTCCACCAGCCATCCTACGAGAGTTCAGAGATGTTCTCGCGCTTTCGGTGTAGGAAATATCTGTTGCCCTCCGAAAATCCTCTTCATCCTCTACCCCTGGCCAAGACCAGATAACGTACTCAGTTTGGAAAAGAGTACACTCTGTGAACCCTGATATCCTGACGTACCTCCTCGGCCCGCTTGTTCGGTATGGGCACCATTTCCACTCCCTGAAGAGAGCCAACGGCATCGGGTTGGATAAGCCGGGGAAACCCTCCTATGATACACCAGCCTCGTTCCGAATCCGCGTCCTCCTGGAAACTGTCTCTATGATTCTTGACAGAATTATGGTGACCTGCCTCTCTGCACTTGCCCGCTTCTTGGGCCTATTGTCCCCCCACCAAACAGGATCCCTTTTGTGTTTGAGTACTTTGGACGCAGCAGCAACCCTGTCCCATGAGGTTCAGCTTTTTATGCGCCCCAAGTTCAAGGTCTTGACCACCTTCCTCAACATCAAAGGTAGCTTCAACAATGTCTCTACCCCCTCACTTTCCGACAGGCTTGCTACCAAGGCAGTCAACCCTTATATAGTCTTGTAGATAAGGTCTTTCCTCCATGGGCGCTCTTGCTGCCTGGTCTTCCAGGGGGCCCCCCAAGTCTTGTCCCCAGTCTCGGTTGGCACCATGCAGGGCTCTCCAATCTCACCACTCCTGTTCATTATATGTGTTTTATTCCTCCATTTCCCAGTCCCTCGAGGCCTCATCCTCTCCGACGTGGATGACTTTGCAGTCACGGTTGCCTCTGGTTTGTATCGGAGCAATGTCCAGAGACTACAAGGCATTACCAGCACTCTCTAGGTGAACACAAAGAGGCTGGGAGTGTCCTTCTCGATCCCGAAGACAGAACTCATGCACTGGATAACTCCCGTGCAGAAGGTCCCACCACCCGTAATCCTGGTCCTACTAGATAGCCTCCTCTTTCGCCCCTCCAAGCTGGTCCGCTAGCTAGTCTACTGGTTCAAGCCCTCAACCACCTCATGCTTTAAAGGCATCACTTTGCACTTCACTAGGACACTTTCCCAGGCCCAGGGGGCCTTCGCAGCGATTCAGAGACTCTCTAGTCCCAGCAAGAGCCTCCCCCCCTTCCTCTGCCACCCCCTGGCCTGCTCCCTCATCTCCCTGATTCGCCTTGATAGAGCTGACCTTTTTTCATTGAGCCTCACTGTCCTGGATCGGATGTCTGTCTTTTGGAAAACCGTCCAGAGATGGATGACAAACTGCTTCTCTTCAATGCCGATTGGCATCCTAGTATGCGAATCGACTCTCCCCTCCCTCCCAGTATTGATCCTCCACTGACAGAGACAAGCCACTATCCGTCTTGTGTGCCTCCCTCTAGAGGCCAACTCAGCGACTGTCTGACTCCACCCTTCCTATCCCCAGTCCTTTTACTTCCGGGCCTCAGGGAACTACCGACATTTCACCATGGGCCTGACGTCAGTCTATGCCTCTCTCCTTGGGAAGATGCACCCCCTCTGCCCCCCTATATGGAAGCATCTACTATTAGAAGCGATAGCGCACCGCACCCTACCCTTCACCAGCTTTTCAGGCCCTGTTCTAGTAGCCGCATCCAGCCTCCTTTCACCTGACCAGCTCCCTATGAAAGTGGGGGTCCCGTCCTATCCATCCATCAAGGCGCGTGTAGGAACTGTTCTCCCTAAGGATTGGGCTACCCAGTTCCCCCCCCCACCCGGTTACCGGTACGCCCTGACCCTCTCACCTTACCCACTCATAGGTCTCGCGAGGTTCATCGGCGGCAGGATCTACCAAATGTACGCAGGAAAGAGCTACCTCACTGCCCACCCCTCCTGGTTCACAGATGACCCCTCCCACCTCTGTCCCTACTGTAAGGAAGATGAGGAAGACTTCGCTCGTGCCATCCTGTACTGCGAGTCCTGCAAGGAACCTCTTGAGCACCACCTCCGTGGGCTCACAAGGGTTGATAGGGACAGCTCACTATGGACTGATAAAAATGCACTCTACGCTTTGGACTGGTATCTTAATATGACTGCCACAGGGTTTCCTTCTGGCATTCCGCCTGCGTGCTAAGATCCCCCGCCTGAGACCTCTCCCCGCAGTATAGAGCTCCCGATTCATAGCTTCAGGCCCTGAATCGCAGTGCCTCCCTTTAGTTTTATTCCATGCGGAGAATGTTTTTTCTTTATTGGCTGCTTTTATTTCTTGTTATGACTTTCGTAATTTCTTGCTTTAGTTCCTTGGGATTTTGTGTTGGCTATCGGACACTGCTAGGAGGATTTTACAACTTGGTATGAGTTATTTCCTTTGTACTTGTGGGTTTCGAGATTAAGGTTTTGTTTATGCTATAGCTAGCACTGCATGCAAGTTCTTGTACCGTAAAACAATGAATATATGATAATAATAAAAAAAAGAAAAAAGAACTTTACAGATATCATCAAGCAATGGAGAAGAGATCATATCAATACAAAATTATTTTACGCTTTATATCTTTACCATACTTATTTATCGAGACAAGCCTTCCTCGATAGATTCTCCAATCAATGATTTAGCCTATGTCTCTCAGAATTATACTAGAGTTTGGTGTCTGCCTAACAGAGAGGCATGGCCAGAAGTGATACATCCAGATGCACCCCTTTCTCATCTGGATGTATTAGACGGTACCCATGGGATAATCTCTATCAACTATTTTCCTAGTTTATTGACTCTAGCCTAATTACTCGCAGCATCTGCAGACCTTCAATTCCTGCTACAAATGCCTGGCTTCCACCAATTCACTTTTTTTGTAGTCACTACGATATCTGCTCTCGCCAGCCTGTTTCTTGCCTTCGATAGCTAGTCTCATCTGTGCTGCATCTGCATTCCACCCAGCATTTTCCTTATTCATTCAATAGTTCTCCCGTCATCCTAATTTCTCTCCCATTCTCACTCATGTTGTTTCCATCTTCCTATTCTACTTTGTATTTGAGTGTGCATCTAGTGTATTTACTACATAGTCTGTTATCATCCGCGTTTCATCCACATTCACCACTTACATTCCTTTCCTGTCAGCAAGCCTCTGATGACTTCTGCACCTTCGCTAATTATGTTGTACATTCCAACTCCATGGTAGAGTTCACCAAATCTGCGCGATGTATTCTAAAATTCTTTCGTGATTTCAGGTTTTCTCCGACTCTATCCGTAATTCATTTGCTCTCTATTTCCTTGTCTTAATATCTTCAATACTGTGACCTTAATAAGATCCTGTCCTCCCCCTCTCATAAAATCTTACTTTCTCTGCGATTGTTACAATCTACTTTATTATTCTGTTCCTTACAGATACCGAATTATAAACCAATAAATTCATTTTCCTCTACGTTATCTGACTTGGTTTCGTCTAAATACTGATAGGGATCTTCAGCTCCACCGGACAGATCATAGTCAGTTAAGCTCACTGGTATATCTTACACTTCTACTGGTTCTGGTTTTCCCTGACTATATCCTTATGGGGTAGTACACCGGTGGCCAACACCGCCCACTGGTGATCCAACCTGCTTGGGATAAATTCCAAACTCCTGGTGCCTGCCATCGAGGTTATTTGAATATCCATCGGTTCTTGCTACATGTCTTCTGCAATCCTTCGCAATTTTATCCTTTAATCCCCGCATTATCCGCCAAATGATTTCAGTCTGCAAAGACACTGGCATATTTCCCTACATTCCTAACTAACATTCTAGTAGTGTTGTTTTTCTATTAGCCTAACTATCACTGGACCCTAGTGGATATTCTTTATTTCTACCTTAAGAACTGGAACGCATGAAAAATACTTCATCAATGAAGTTTCCAGTCTGCCAACACTGGAGAGCATGATACAATATGGCCGCAGTCAGACACAAAAATGTGCCATTAATCTTTCCTCAAAATTCATCTTCCATTGTGCCTCTCCTGTTCTTGCCTGAATAAAATTGTGCATATATGACACGTGGAATATGTGGGATCAGGAATCTAGGAGAGTAGGCCTGCCACTATTGTTAGACAGATTCAGTCTTACTGCGGTCTGGAATAATTGCAACAAAGAGGTATGAGCATACCTCATACCCATTCGGGGAGCGATTAAACAGGTCATCTTCGAGTAAGCATTTTACTTTTTGTACATAGGCTATGAGATCTTCCATATTAAGCTTATAGAGTTCTGTTATAGCCTTCTTTGCACAAGGAAGATACAGGGATCTGCAAACACTGTGCTTTGCTCGGATCTGAACAATTAGTGGGCAGCAGGCATTATATTTAGTTAGGCGAAGCAGAAGAAGATTATTGATTGAAGAAAACCTACCTGATCATTAGAGCCCTCTGTAGTATCTGCAAAGTAGGAAATCTCTAACTGGTGCTGGGCATCATTCCAACCAGTGCATATGTGAGGTGGAAGCCGATCTCTAGTATAACTGAAGGATGTAGGCCAAAATCTTCGTTGGAGAATCTGTCGAGGAAGGCTTGTCACGATGAGGTAAAGGTAAAATAAAGATTTATGACATAAACAATTTTATATTGATAAGATCACTTCTCCGTTGTTTGATGATGTCTGTAAAGCTCGGGAGGCACTTCGATATTTATATCTTGTGTCTGAGTATTCGTGGACTACTGGTAACTACTATGCCCCCGAAGTACCATCCTGTTTTCAGTAAGCAAACGTCTAGAATCTTATAAGTGCGAGCACCGTTTGACCCTGAAACTTATCACACCCTGTCACGGACACGGAGTAGTATTCCTCTGTTAAGATGACTGCGCTATTTGGTATTCCAAACAGCGGCCTCTAGCTTAGATATCCGCATAGACTATTATATTACGTTAGTCTTGTTGACTATCGTTCTAGTAGTCTCTTCAGTCATGAAGTGATCAAGTTTGTGCCGGGTCACCTAGTGCCAATCACAAGTCTAAGCCCGACGTGTCAATGTCTCAACTAGCTTCGACTTATCTTGGTCTTCCATTTTGAGCATCCTTCCCCTTGGTTGGCCGGCCTCTGTAGAGGAGTCCCATTACTAGAACCAACCAACCTACAGCTGATCTCCGAAAGGTATGGGTGGATTCGGTATACCCCTAACAGCCTCTGCTATTGGGGCATCCTCTTGGAGTATTTTGTTGAAAACGTCCTGTCACCTTCGGCCCATAGTTTAGGAAGCCTAACTTTGAAGCCTACTATCCCAATGCACCTGGGACGGATTTCTTCCGTTCCACTTCCCAGATGTCGCCGAAGGTCCCCTCCCATATAACCTGCGTACAGCATGCGGTCGGGCGGACAGCGGCAACGTATATGGTGTTATGAAGTGTGCTTCATTGATGTGACTCTTTAGTTACGGGACGCAACTCTCGAAATCTCGCAAATGACATGCGAGCCCCATACGGGGGCTGGAGGGGGGTGTTAGCACTCCCATAAATTGAGGGTCTGTGCGCAGTTACCCTACCATGGGTCTGTGCACATGTCTCGGATTTCCATATACCTAGCATGAGCTCCTTCCTACCAGGCTTTGCCTCCAATGCCTTTTTATAATTTCTTCTAAATACATTTTAAGACTCAGTGTGGTCAGGGTAAAAAACCTTCCATGTTTCCTGGGCCACAGGAGGAAAACCTTTGCCTCACTATCTTACTTCTGCCCTTTCTGGCATGTCCGGATTTCCATTATGAAAATTTTCTACAACTTCCTCCGCATTTTCCATACCAGTAGCTAGCTCCCATGTGTTCTCATCTTCTGAACACCCTTGCCATTAGACGAAGTACCACAGTTCCCACTTCTCTTGGTAGTGACCGCGTACCCATTTTCTGTGAGAGCGAATTTCGCTTCTGACTATTTTTTCAACCTCCCATTGTAGATCGCCGTCAATGTCCTCCGGCTCTCTTAAGGGTTGTTGGCGATTATCATGAACTGATTCGTGATAGGGTTCCAATAGTGCGATATGGGATACGTGGTGAATGTTCCATCAATTGGATATGTTCAGCTTGAAGGCTCGTGATCCACGTTTTTCCATTATTTGTAAAGGACCACATAGCTTTGGACTTAGCTTCTTTGATTTCCATAGGGTTTGAATGTTCCTCGCATTTAATATTACTTTGTCCCCGATCTTAAAGTCTGGCTGTTGTTGAGCTTTTCGGTAATAATATTTTGACATTCCTTCCCGTATCTTTTCTAGTGACCTTCTCGCTTGTTCATATATCATCTTGATTTAGTTCGCATAGAGTGCGGCTCCTGGACTTTGAGCCTCTCGCTCCTTCATCCACTCTTTTTGTAGATGGAAACTGTAGTTCTCATAGACTGGTGACATCCCATAAGCGTGGGTTGCGGAGTTGTTATAGGCATGTTTAGCTAGCAGTAATAGCCGATACCAGTTATCCTGATCATAGTTGACAAAACTTCGAAGGGATCCTTCCAGCACTTGGTTGGTACGTTCGGTTTGTCCGTCAGTCTGAGGGTGATATGCCATCAACATTCTTCGCTTAATTTCCAGTGCTTTGTAAAGCGGTTCCCAAAATTCTCCTGCACACTTTGAGTCCATGTCAGAGACGATTTTGGTTAGTAGACCATGCAGTCCCCATACTTCTCCTAGGAATACGTTTGCGACATCCTTTGCCATAGCCGAGGTTTAAAGTCCGATGAAATGTGCCATCTTTGTAAACCGATTAACTACTACCATTATTTGAGTGCATCCTTGCGGCTACGGTAGTTGAATAATAAAGTCCACGGAGATAGATGTCCACGGCGCTTAGTGTATTTGCAATGGTTACAGCAGTCCGTACTTGGCGTATCTAGGCGATTTATTATGTTGGCATTCATCGCAGGATCGTATGTAATCGTTGACCCATTCCGCAAGCCCTTTCCAATAGTAGTGTTAAGCATATGGAAATCCGAGACATGTGCACAGACCCACGGTAGGGCAACTGTGCACAGACCATCGATTTACCGGAGCCAACACCCCCCTCCGGCCCCCTTACGGGGCCCTAAAGTCCTTAGCGAGATTTCGAGAGTTGCGTCCTATAACTAAAGTGTTACATCAATGAAGCGCACTTTATATCACTAAATAAGTCACCCCCGTCCATCCGACCGCATACTGTTCGCAGGTGATAGGGGAGAGGCCCTTTGGCGACATCCGAGAAGTGGAATAGAGGAAGTCTATAGGAGGCCTATTGAGGTAGTAGGCTGCAAGGTTAGGCTTCCTAAATATGGGCCAAAGGTGACGGGACGTTTTCGGCAAAAGACTCCAGCAGGGTAACCTCATAGTGAAAGCAATGAGGGGTATACCGAATCCACCCATACCCTTCTGAGATCAGCTGTAGGTTAGTTGGTCCTAGTAATGGGACCACTCCACGGAGGCCGGCGGACCAAGGGGAAGCATACTCAGAATGGAAGACCTAGATAAGTCGGAGCGCCTTAAGACGTTGACACGTCGGGTGCGGACTTGCGATTGGCACTAGGTGGCCTGGCATGAACCTGATCACTTCATGACTGAAGAGACTAGTGGAACGATAGTTAACAAGACTAAAGTAATATAATCGTCTATGCGGACATCTAAGTTAGAGGCCGCTGTCTGGTATACCAAATAGTGCAGTCATCTCGGCGGAAGAATACAATTCCGTGCCTGCGAAATGGTGTGATAAGTTTCAGGTTTTAACTGTGTTCGCACTTATCAGAATCTAGACGTTTGCATATTAAAACCAGAGTGGTACTTTGGGGGCATAGTAGTTAGAAGTAGTCTGCGAACACTCAGACGTGGGATATAAATATCGTAGTACCTCCAAAGCTTTACAGACATCATTAAGCAACGCAGAAGAGATCTTATCAATATAATATTGCTTTACTCTTAAAATATTTACCTTACCTATTTTATCGAGACGAGCCTTCCTTGACAGATTCTCCGATCAAAGATTTCGGGACAACGTCCCTCAGACATATACTTGAGTTTGGTGTCCGCCTAACAGTATATTGATAGTTCTTCTATTACCAAGGCTCACTATATGAACTACGAGTTCACTTCAAACTCCATCCTCAGCTCAGACTACGATTACATTTTCGAAGTACCTCACTGTCCCATATATATTTCAACAAGCGAAGAAGAGTTTGTCACAGAACCCTCGTGGTTCACAATACCTTGCGGGATCCCAACGAGGGATCAATTCAATTCCATATACCATACTTGTTACAGTCTGGACTTCGAGTAGAGTTCCACCAAGTCAGAAAACTTCATCGAGTGGAGTACCCAGTACTCCGATAACAAGAAACCAAGTATAGCTATTTGAGGGCCAGACATCCCCTCGGCCTGGGCCTAACACATCCTTATATGTACTATAGGTACATTCTAAACCTCGTGAAAAAAGGAGATTCAGGTTCTGAGTCTAGAGTCAGACCAACCGAACCCTTTTATACCCACACCTCTAGAGTACCTCAGACGTTGGATACCTTACATACGATTCCTTAAACCCTTTAAAGGATATCAAGAACTCTGGTATGAAGTACCAGTAATCACTCATCCTGGGCTATTAGAACAATTAGCCTACCTGGAAAGTATCACAAGGGCTGAGATACCTCAAGACCCGAGAAAGAGAATAACAGCGGGAGAACCAATGGATACCCACCCAGATACGATGCACAAAACTGATGATTCGGCCACATGGAGTCCATCCCCGTCAGCACCTCAAGAACCTGCTTTCCGGAGAGGACATGTCTCTACTCACCGATTCTCTAGTGTTGCAAGCACTCATCAGATATCTAGGGCCTTCACGCCTAAACCAGAAAGTGACCACACTGCAAACTTAGCCAGATTGGCTGCCCGTCTTGGGATAACCTTGTGTCGAATAAGGCAGAATATAGACACTTCACTTGACCAAGCGAATGTTGCCTTCAAAAGTTTGAAGGGAGCCACCCAGGATAATACCTTGAAATTAATTAAGGTTCAACAGCAAATCGCGGAGGGACAAGATGTCTACGACAACGATATTGCAATCTTGCTGATGCAGCTGGCAGGCGTGAAAAGCGAAATCAAGGGGATACTGGAGGAAATGCTATGAGAGGTGGAAAGGAAAATAGACGCCCAAGATGGGCGTCAACAGGAACATGAAGAGGTAACTACGAGGTTACATAGAACACGCGGGAAAGAAAGCTAGGTGGCACTAGCGCGAGACCAGATGTTGGAACAAATGGTTATCAACCTAAGGACGGAATTCCTAGAATTTTGACATCAATGCACCACGCGGGAAAGAGAAGTCAATCGCCCCCTAGGGCAAATGCGTCTAGATCAGACTACTCATCAAGTGGAGATTCGCAGGTCACAAGACCAGCAACAGCAGCAGAATAATGAGATGAACAATATCCTAAAGGTATTAACGGTGTCAATAAACAGGATGTTGGCCGCCGCACCAAGTCATGAGGCTGCAGGACCTGCACCCCTACCCGCCGTCCAGGAAACTGATGACGAAGAATACTACGCTCCGCCTACATGGAGGGATAAGGGGAAAGGCAACGAAGCCGCTGATGCATCCCCCTCACGTGCCCAGGGAAGTGACCCTGGAGATCCCAGTGAGGCTGATGATGATGATGATGAGGGAGCAAGAAGGAGAGGAAGTCCTAGCTGGAAAAGGCAAGGACAAACACCAGAACAGTCTGGAATGGCAGAGACGCTTGCCAACACGATGGCGCTAAACATTAAGTGACCATCAGAGCCACCTCCATTCTTTGAGGACAAACCCGCACAAGATATATATGTGGGGATCCTACAATACACTGACTATTTCGAGCGGAACCCGCGAATATGGGACTATGCCCAGGAACGGGTTATATACGCACTTGGTCGTACTAGAAGAGACATAGTACTCCCTTATACCATTTGGTATCGGAAGGCTATGGATGGACTTCAAGGGGAAACCCAGCAGCCGGAACTGGCTACATGGACCCGTTTTGAACACGATATGATGAAATGATTTGCCACGGTGGAAGCCGAACGACTAGCCCTACGAGCATTGAAGCTAGTCGAGTGTGACGGTAGCATTGAGCGTTATCTGACGATCATGCATAACCATAACCTTTGTGCGTGCATGACTGGAGAATCCTGGAGGCAGGAAGTCGAAGATAAACTTGCAAAACAAATTGTCCGCAGACTGTCGGCTCTGCAATAGACAACGGATCAAGAATGGGAAGAGGCGCTAAGACTGTGCAGTCTGTCGGAAGAAGGGCTTCTGGCAAGAGAAAAAATTGGACCAGACAAACCGTCCAAACCTAAAGTAGTCCAAGAGGTCAAAAGAGAAGACCCAAGGGACACTAAACCGAAGCGACAAAGGGAAACTAAGCCTTATGTCAAGGGAGGTGGAGCCCCACCACGAAAATGGAAAAGGGACAATGAGCCGGAAAGGTCCATGAAAAGGTTGCAAGGTACAGCAAAGACCACCCATACAAACTTCGGCCATGCTCATACCGGTATCGCGCAGAGTGTGATAGACGCGCGGGGGCGAGATGGAGATTGTACACGTTGTGGAAAGAAAAACCACACCTATCAAACATGTTGGGGAGATGCCCATATATCGGCAGCAAGCGTCAGCTCAAGACCAATAAAAATGGGAATTCGACAAGCAAGATCGGCTATTATAAAGCCTAAATCAGCTCGCAAAGTCGTGGCCGTTCAGCACCCAGCCCGAGTAAACAAAATCTGTGAACTGGCGGACAACAAAGAGCTGACCTAGATCAGTTCATTGGCACCAACGGCGACAGCGTTTGGGTATTCAGTGTCTAGATAGAGCTGGAATCAAAATGGGAACCCCCTTTAGCTGGGGTGCATTGGGTACCGACTACGATGGGGAACGGGTATTCCATGTGCAACAACTGAAATCGAAACTCAAAATGATCAAAGCGGCACATAGCGAGTCTCTCCTTACAGGATCAACGCAAGTAGGTTCTAAGTGAAGGGACCACGCGTGGGACTTATGAGCTGGAACATAAGAATCGATATATGGAGAGTCTTGATCGAAAGAGAGGATAGTAACATGCCTACATGGCCCCGGAGCCAATAGTACAAAGTTCCTAGAGTCACATGGTGGTCGCCTGCTACCCGTGTGCAAGCAAGTTACTATACTGAAGAAGTTGGGACATAGCAATGCAAGATCTACATGATAACAATACATGACAGGAGGACAACCGACGAGGGCCGTTCCACCTACCACACGAGTCAGAGTCATATTATACGTATGTACTATCATGCCTTCTGGCCAGAGTGTGGGATAGGGATGTACCGCTTTGGTGCCCAACGCCCTTCTGAGGGAGCGGGACGGATAGCCGAAACCCTAAGGGAAACGATCAGTGAAGACGGGAACCCCACACCAGGGGAGTAAAATAGCTAATAACCACCAGAAAATCTGCTATAAGCCTAGGTTTGGCGTGTCGGGAGAAGGCATGCAGCCTGAAAACTGGTCGTGTGCAATTGTGTATCGGTGAAACGCCGCTTAAGTATGTAGACCCAGATTGTTAGAGCTAAAGAGTTACTAGTTTGTCTGAGGAGACCTCAATGGTCAAAACTACGCGGGAGTAGTAACAAACATGTTGATACCTACACCCAACACCAACAATGTCCAAACGAAAAACCCAAGAAAACCTTATCCGCGCTAAGCGCATGGAGTTAGATGCCACAAAACCAAATCAATACAACTGTCCAGAGGAGATCGCTTACCTCCACATACACGATAAGCGATACAGAGTCAAAGTCTTATTAGACTCGGGATCAAACGTATTCCTTATCAATAAGGACCTAGTTGAAGACCTTTGCATTCCTACAGTAGAACGCAAGAATGCAGTTGATTTCTTAGGCTTTGATGAATCATCAGCCGCCTCAGGAGGAAATTGTTACAGTCTTCCTATCAAATTGGAAATAGGAAAAAACCGACACATCTCGGAAGTGTCATGTGAAGTGGCTAAGGCAGTTTACTATGGAATGATAATTCCGTTTGGTTGGTGGCATCGTGAACAGCCAGTGTCTTACATAGAAGATGCAGAAAATTGGACCTTCTACATAAAATGTGGCGAAAACTTTGTGAGGGAAGGCGAAGAAATAGCGGATATGTTCGAATATGACGAATCCGTCGCCTGAGACCCTAATATAAGCCGTATCAGAAGAATCGGAGCCATAGAAAATACTGTGTAACCCGAATAATTACCAAAAGAATACAGGCATTACAAACATTTGTTAGAAGCCCAGACGGCGGAAAAATTAGCCTGAGACGAACATTCGATCATGAGATCAAGTTGATTCCTGGATCAACTCCCCCCTGGGGACCGATATATCTACTATCTGTGAAACAGCTTAAGGCTTTACGAGAATACTTGGAGACAATGATCAAACAAGGAAAGATCACGCAAAGTCAATCGCCTGCAGGAGCACCTATATTATTGGTACCTAAGTCAGATGGCAGGCTACGCCTAGTCATGGATTACCCAAATCTAAATAAGATTACTGTCCTCAACAAACATCCCCTTCCACTTATGTCCGAACTCAGAGATAGAGTAGCCAGCGCAAAGATCTTGACTAAGCTAGACCTTAAAGACGGTTACCACTTGATTAGGATAAAGGAAGGAGATCAATGGAAGAGGGCATTCTGTAGAAGATACAGACATTACGAATATAAGGTCATGCCCTTTGGAGTGGTTAACGCTCCAGTAACTTTCCAAGATATGATGAACCAGGTACTGAAAGAATACCTGGATGTTAGAGTCGTGTATTATCTTTATAATATCTTCATCTATTCAAAGGATGAAAAAGAACACAACGAAGCTCTCAAAATGGTTTTACAAAGTCTGTCGGACTTTCAATTAGCGGTATCGCTAAAGAAATCGACTTTCCATGCCACTGAGGTAGACTTCCACGGCTTTATTGTAGCAGTTGTTGAGGTGTCTATGAGCACCCGCAAGGTGGAATCCATAATGGTTTGGAAAGCACCTAGGTCAGTTGGAGAAGTACAAGTTGTCATTGGATTCACTATTACTACCGACGATTTATTAAAAACTTCTCAGCTATTTGCAAACCCATAACCGAGACATTAGAAGGAAATCCGAAGAATTTCAATTGGGCAGTTGAGCAGGATACGGCTTTTGAGGAGCTAAAACAACGGTTTACAACAGCCCTCATACTATATCACTTCCTCTCAGAAAGAGAAACAGTGGTGGAAACTGACGCTAGCGATTTCGCGCTCGGTTGCATCCTTTCTCAATACTTTAAGAAAAGGTTACATACGGTAGCTTTCCATTCCAGAAAATTAAACTCAGCGGAGCACAATTATGAGATTCATGATAAAGAACTTCTTGCAATCCTCGAAGCATTTAAGGAATGGAGATACTACTTGATCAGGACGGAAAAACAGAATACAGTCTTTGCCGACCATCAAAACCTACAATACTTCCTCACCTCAAAAGTCTGGAGCGGCTGACATATTCGATGGACTCAGAAGCTAGTGGAATACAATTTTTGTATTGTATACTAACCAGGCACAAAGGGCGGAAAGCCTGACGCATTAAGCAGACGGCTGGAATACCATCCTGAGGAGGGAGCTACGCATTGCGAACAGAAAACTCGCAAAGAAGAAAGTTTCTTGGTATCACTGGTAGCGAGGATAGCCGATGAAGGGGAAGACTGGGATGGAGATAAGGATCTAGATTTGGAACCTCGAAGAGATGGAAAGGAACCCGTTATTAGCGTTAAGAGATTGAGCAAAAAAGCATACTTGCCAATAAAAGGCTCAAGAATGGCGGCAGGACATGACCTGTATGCCATGGAGGATGACATTGTCCCAAAATATGGACAAGCATTAATAAGGACAGGTATAGCTGTAGGGCTACGCGAAGGAACTTACGGAAGGGTTGTCCTAAGAAGTGGACTAGCGGTCCTAAGTGGAATCTCCACCGGCGCAGGAGTAATCGACGCTGATAATGCCGGCGAACTCAAAGCCGTACTTTTCAACCATAAGGATGTGGACTGCCAAATAAGAATGGGCTATTGCGTAGCTCAACTAGTAGTAGAAAAAAGCCAACACCTCAGACATGATGGAAGTAGACGACTTGGAAGATACGGAAAGAAGAACCACGGGATTCAGAAATACTGATATAGTGACAAGATCCTTGATCGTTAAGGAACAGGAACCAAGCATCAGCTACCTACAGGCATCGGCTAAAGACAATGAACATGGGTATGACATCTCAGAAGTACCGGAAAAAGTTCTAATGTCAAACGCCATTATCCGGCAAACAGGTATGAAGCAGTTCAATCCTGAATTCCTAAGCGAGATACAGGCAGCTATCGGATCAGATGTAGCTGGAAGGTAACGGAGGGAAGAACCCATTAGGTTACGAGACGAAGGAAAGGATTTTCCCAAAGATTGGACATTAACTAAAGATCTACTATATTATAAGCAAAGACTATTTGTACTAGATAGTCAGGCGCTATATACTAAGATCGCTGAAGGATGTCATGATTCAAAGGTTGCAGGACATTTCGGGCAAGAAAAAACTTTGTAAATAATTATGAGAGACTTCTACTGGAAAGGACTTGCAGCATGGGTCAATGACTACGTACGATGATGCGATGAATGCCCACATAACAAATCACCTAGACAAGCTAAGTACAGATTATTGCAACTACTGCAAATACCCTACACAGCATGGGCGTCTATCTCAGTAGACTTCATTACCCAACTACCAGAGCCAGAAGCATGCACTCAGATAATGGTAGTTGTCGATCGATTCATGAAGATGGTACATTTCATCGGACTACAGACAACGGCGACAGCGAAAGATGTCACAAACTCATTCCTAAAAGAAGTATGGAGGGTACATGGTCTACCAACCAAAATCGTCTTGGGCATGGACTCGAAGTTGGCAGGAGAATTCGGGGAATCTCTTTGCAAAGCACAGGAAATTAAGTAAAGAATGTCAACGGAATATCACGCTCAGACTGACGGACAAACCAAGCGTACCAACTAAGTGCTCTAAGGATACCTGCGAAGTTTTGTCAACTATGACCAGGATGACTGGTATCAGCTATTACCTTTAGCTGAACATGCGTATAACAACTCCGCAACCAATGCTCATGGGATGTCTCCATTCTATGCGAACTACGGTTTCCATCTACAGACAGAGTGGATGAAGGAGCACGAAGCTCAAAATCTAGGAGCAACACTTTATGCGAACTGGATTAAGGTGATACATGAACAAGCAAGGGGGTTAGTAGAAAAGACACGGGAAGGAATGTCAAAATATTATGACCGGAAAGCTCGACAACATCCAGACTTCAAGGTCGGGGACAAAGTAATGTTAAACGCAAAAAATATTTGAACTCGATGGAAATCAAAGAAGCTAAGTCCAAAGCTATACGATCCTTTCCAAATCATGGAGAAGCGCGGGTCGCAGGCCTTCAAGCTCAATATATCCGATCGATGGAACATTCATCCTGTATTCCATGTCTCACTACTGGAACCCTATCGCGAATTAGTTCATGATAACTATGTCACGAATGTGGCTTAGCGAGGAAAAGGTTTTGACATGACTCATAGTTATGAGTCATAGGTATATTATGTTTTGCACATGACCTCATTCGAGGTCATGGGTTTCGCACATATAACCACTTTGGTCATATGACTTGGTTGTGATGTTATGTTATATTTCGCACATGACCTCATCTAGAGGTCATGGGTTTTGCGCATGTGACCACTTTGGTCATATGACTAGTTTATGATGTTTTGGCAGGACTCACAGTTGTGAGTCATATGTGGCACACAACTTGAGGCGTGAGTCACAAGGGCATGAAGGGCAACTATATAAGGAGGTCACTAGAACCGAGTAGATAGGCCACGCTCTGCTTCCGCTATTTTCCCCCCCCTACGTTTTCTCCTCATTTTCAACACCATCAGCGTCCGGTGTGCCCATACGACCGTACTACTCCCAGAAGCCTCGTGGCCAGGGCCCAACTGCTTAGCCAGAGATGGCCTCGTCCTCGGTCCCCCTCCCTCCCTCGGAACACTCCTCGGTGTCAGGAATCCGTCCCCACGTTCCCCTTCTACTCGCACTGCTCGAGAATGCCACGACGGATGCGGGTGTATCCCCACAGCTCTTCACCACAATTAGCTCTGGAGAACTAGACGATTTGTCGCCAGGCGAAGCCGTCATTCTCCCCCTTCTCTGCACCTCGCTCCTGGCATCCAGGGCCCTCTCCACTCAGATAGACGAACTCGCAATGGCAGTCGCGAGACTGTCCGGCCAGATCGACGACCTCCACGCTCGCAAAAACAGACCCCCCGTCCCCCCACCACCCACCTCTTCTGAGAGCGCTACGGCAGCCTCACTATCTGCTCTTCAGCTCTCGGTCAGAGACCTAGCGTCCCGTCTGACCACCCCTCTGCCCCAACCAACACGCCACCAACAACCCCCACCCCAACAAAACGCACCCATGCAGCCAACGTCAAAGGCGGCTCGGGTGGCCCCATCCAAAAAGGGCAAGGAGAAGGCGCCGGCCGACTCCGAGTCATCCCTCGCCAACGAGCTCACCCCACTCTATGAGGGTGGGGGCGACGCAGAGTTCCACTCCTACAGTACCAAAGACCAGAAGTGGTATGGCAACCCCGCTGCCTACGCGGCCAAGTTCCCACGCTCCTGGGAGGCCCAGGCCTTCAGGGATGGTAAATACCCTCCTGTCTCAGAGTTTCACCCAGCCCCCAAATCGTCGGCCCAACCAGGCCCCTCCACTTATGCTCAGGCCGCTTCTTCTGGTCAGAAGAGGAAGGGGAAGTCGAGCAAAGGCAAGAACACCCCGACTGCTGCCCAGGTTGCGTCTGGCATGGCTGAGTCCGCCCCGGCTAAGGGGCCCAGGACCCTCCCAGCAGCCGAGAGACGTTTCTTTGCCCCTCGCTCATCCCCCTTCCCCTACCACCAAGCTGAACTTATCGCTGCCTCATTCCCAGACTCAGCCGCCTCAGTCTTAAGAGAGGCCGGCTGCAACCTCCACCTGTCCTTCTCTGCCCGGGTGAACGACAGAGGAGCGGTAACTCTCCTCGCCCTTTCGCCCTTCGTCCCTTCAACCTCCTACACCCCTTACTATTCGGCACTTTCTGCGAAATTAAACCAATCTTTCCCTGTCGGAGACTCGCCCTGGCTCCCTTTCCGCCCAGCACCCAACGAAGTGAAAATAGCTGTCCACTCCCTCACCGTTGCATACCTCCCTGAGGACGACAACGATCTTTTCCAATCTCTGTCTAACACCATCCTCAACGTCAAGAACGTACAGATCCTCTCTGCCAGATACCTCAACCCCGACCGCAGTTCCCGCGTACAGAAAAAGGCAACCTCAGTGGTAGTCACGGTGGCCCCGGAAAATGAGGCCTCAATGCTGGGCAACTCTTACCTTTTCTCCTCTCGATGCAAGATCAAGCGGGCATACTCGGCTAACGGCCTCACTCAATGCCGTAACTGCCACAAATACGGACACCACTCAGCTAGATGCAAGGTTGACCATCCGGTCTGCCCCATCTGCGCCCTCTCCCACAGGAAACAGGCACAAAGATGCCAGAACCCCACCTGCCCGAAGGGCAGTAACCTCAGAGCGGTCGCCAACTGCTGCCCGACCTCTCCCCCGCTCTGCGCCGTCTGCAAAGGTCCCCACCCGGCCTTCGCTCGAGACTGCCCATCGAGACCCGCCCCCCCTACTCTCCGTAGGGAACCCCCTCTACCGCAGGATGAGGAAGGAATGGACACGTCGAACGACTCCGGCGAGGGTCCTTCAACTGGTACACGACCCCTCCTACCCCCCATCGATTTTGAGACACCCCGTCCTAGGAGGGGTGACGCCCCCCTGACACGTCCCCCCACAAACGTTCCGAAACCCCAAGGAGGCGCCCTGCCCAACCCCGCATGGCAGGCGACTCCCACTCCTATCCCACAGCCTGAGACGCCGGAAGGCGTGTAATGGTTGGTCGCACCTCCCCTGTGAGTTCCGTGCTGGCGACGGACTCCAATAATTTTGTATCCGTTCTGCAACACAACTGCTTGGGAAGCTGGGATGTGTTCCTTTCCTTATTTAATTCCTTTTCATTGTTGGATTCCCCCCACACACTTGTTGCTCTTCAAGACCCTCCGATGTAGAGAGGTAAGCCCCCTGCGTTCGCCAACTTTAAACCGTTTCTGCCCCCCTGCCCTAATGGCGGCAAGCCCAAGGTGGCTTGCTACCTCAACCTCCCTGCCACGCAACAGTTCTCAGTTCTTCCTGTTTTTTCTGAAGCAAGAGACTGGATGGCGATGGATTTCTTTTCGTCAGTTGGATTTTTTGACTCCTTCACAACCAGATTTCGCGTGATAAATCTGTACAGCACCTGGGATGGCTCCCCCTTCAAAAGGACCATCTCACCTGACATCGCGTTCCCCTCCACGCCCTCCCCCACGCTGGTAGAAGGAGATTTCAACATACACCACCCATCAGCTGACCCGGGTCGTCTCTTCTCGATCCAAGACATTGGGACATCCTCACCGTTTTTTGAGAAAGCTGCCGGAGAGGGCTTTTGCCTCCTAAACACACCCGGCACCCTCACCTACTTCCCCTTTGATTCGAACCTCCGCCCCTCGGTGATAGACCTGGCGTTCGCCAACGCCCCCCTCTCGCCCAATTTCCGCTCCTGGACCACACCCCTCCCCCCAACGGGCTCAGACCACGTCCCGATCCTCATAACACTTTCGGAGCCATTGGCTCGCCCTCCTCCCCTCTCTCCATCATGGACGAAGACCAACTGGCCCGCCCTTGAGGATGGACTCAAAAACTTGACGATACACCCCCCTCCCCCGCTCCCCACACCCAGGACCATGTCGATTTGGTTCGATACAGCCTTAGACAGGATAAGGACCCATCTCAGAAGTCATACCCCTGACAAGAGACCCTCCCACAGGTCGAAACCGTGGTGGACCCCCAACCTTACAGCACAGAGATCAGCCTTCCACTCCTCCGTTCGGGCAGCCCAGAGGGATCCCCTCCCCTCATCCAAAGAGCTTAGCAGGAAGGCACGCCTCCTGTATTTTAAAGCCATCAAAAAGGCTAAAAATGAATACGGGAAGAACTTCCTGGAAACGGCAAACTCCCAGTCCCTCTGGACGGCGAAAAGGTTCGCGTTCGGAAAACCACCAGACAGATTCCCCCCGATCCCAAGGGCGGAGACCCCCAGTCAGATCAATGGAGCCCTCCTTGGACATTTCTTCCCCGTGAAAGGCTCCTCCCCACCCCCGCGCATCTTGCGAGAATTCAAAGATGTCCCGGTGCTGTCGACAGATGAAATATCGGCGGCACTTCGGAAGTCCTCTTGGTCCTCTGCCCCCGGACCGGACCAGATTCCTTACTCGGTCTGGAAAACAGTCCACTCGATAAACCCGGCAATCCTCACATCCCTCCTAGACCCATTGGTCAGATATGGTTACCACCCCCCCTCCCTGAAGAAAGCCAACGGCATAGTCCTAGACAAGCCTGGCAAGCCCTCATACGACACCCCCTCGTCCTTCCGCATCATTGTCCTCCCAGAGACTGTCTCTAAGATCCTCGAGAGGGTGATGGCGAACCGACTCTCGGCCCTAGCTCGCTTCCTGGGCCTCCTTTCCCTCAACCAAACCGGCTCCCTACCTGGTCTGAGTACCTTTGATGCGGCGGCCACCCTCTCCCATGAGGTTCACCTGTTTATGCGCCCAAGGCTCAAGGTCTCGACCCTCTTCTTAGACATAAAGGGGGGCTTCGACAATGTCTCGGCCCCGATTGTCTGCAACAGACTGGCCACCAAGGCAGTCAACCCCTACATGGTCTCGTGGATAAGATCTTTCCTCCACGGCCGCTCCTGCCGCCTGATCTTCCAAGGCGCACCTCAAATCTTTTCACCAGTCTCCGTCGGCACGCCGCAAGGCTCCCCGATCTCTCCCCTCCTCTTCGTCATCTACGTCTCAACCCTCCACTTCTCGATCCCTAGGGGCCTTATCCTGTCTTACGTGGATGACTTCGCGGTCACGGTTGCATCGAGCTCCTACTGGAGAAACATCCAAAGACTGCAAGGGATCACCTGTGTGCTCCAGCGGAAAGCGGGAAAGCTGGGTGTATCCTTCTCGATCCCAAAAACTGAACTTATGCACTGGGAGACCCCCTCTCAGAAGATTTCCCCGCCTCAGATCCCAGTCCGGCTGGACGACCTTGTCTTCCACCCCTCCAAACTTGTACGGTGGCTTGGTTACTGGTTCGAGCCCTCCTCCACCTCGTGGACTAGGGGTACCACCTCCCACTTCGTCAGAAGACTTGGACTGGCCCAGGGCGCCTTCTCCACCATCAAAAGACTCTCTAGGCCAGGCAAGGGCCTTCCTCCCTATCTCTGCCACCGTCTGGCATCGTCACTAATCTCCCCAATCCTCCTCTACGGAGCGGACCTCTTCTCACCAAGCCTGACTCTCCTTGACCGTATGTCGGTCTTCGGGAGGTCAGTCCAGAGGTGGGTCACCAATTGCTTCTCCTCGACACCCGTTGGCATCTTGGCCTGTGAATCGGCCCTCCCCCCAATGCCCCTTCTTCTGCGCCACCGCCAGAGACTTGCAGCCATAAGACTGGTCTGCCTACCGCCTGAGGCCAACCCGGCAACTGCCAGGCTCCACACCACTTTCCCGACTTCGTCCCCCTTCAGGGCCCTCGATGACCACCGTCACCACACACGAGGGCTGACATCGGTCTATGCTCCTCTCTCATGGAGAACCGCTGTCCCCTCCCCACCAATAAGAAAACACCTCCCGATCGATGCCATTGCCCATCGAACCCTCCCATTCATCCCCGCCTCTGGCCCTATGCCTGTTGCCTCCCTCGACCTTCTACCACCCGCCTGTCTCCCAGTCGGAGTAGATACCCCCTCCTTCAAGTCGGTCAAACTCAGAATCAGATCGGCACTCGTCAAAGACTGGAATGATCAGTTCCCTCCACCCCCCACCTACCCCTACACTGCGTCCCTTTCGCCCCACACTTTCATGGGGCTTGGGAGGTTCATGGCGGGTAGAATCCATCAGATGCGCTCAGGTAAGAGCTACCTGGCTGCCCACCCATCGTGGTTCACCGAAGACCCCTCCCCCCTCTGCCCGTTCTGCGAGGAGGACGAAGAGGACTTCGCCCATGCCATCCTATCCTGCGAGTCCCGTAAGGAACCCCGTGAACGCCACCTCCAGGGCGTCACTTCGGTAGATTGGGACAGCCCCCTCTGGTCAGACCCCTCCGCTCTCAACACCCTCGCTAGGTACATCAACGTCACAGCGACGGGTTTCCCGCCAGGTATGCCCCCTGCGGAAAGGGACCCCCAACACGAGCCGGACAACGAAGCGTCAGCCCTTCCGATCCACGGCTTCGCCCCCTAAGGGGGGCCTGGCCTCTACCCGTTATGTTTTTCCTGCTTTGCTAGGAGAAGGTTTTTCGTTATGATTATGCTTTTTATTGTTTTATTTCCTTAGGGATTTGGTGTCGGCTATCGGACACATTGTGGAGG
>JACCEG010000139.1:251802-336189 GCA_014065205.1 Tuber brumale
CTGCTTGGGAAGCTGGGATGTGTTTCTCTCCTTGTTTAACTCCTTTTCTCTATTGGATCACCCCCCCACCCTCGTTGCTTTACAACACCCCCCACTGTACACGGCCAAGCCCCCTGCGTTTGCGAATTTTAAGCCTTTTTTGCCCCCATGCCCTAACGGTGGCAAGCCTAAAGTGGCCTGCTACCTCAACCTTTCCTCCACTCGACAGTTCTCAGTCCTTCCTGTTTTTTCCGAGGCAAGAGACTGGATGGCGATGGATTTTTTTTCTTCGGTTGGTTTTTTTGATTCCTTTGTAACCAAGTTCCGCGTGGTAAACCTCTACAGTACTTGGGACGGCTCCCCCTTCAGAAGGACCATCCCGCCTGGTGCTGCGTTCCCCCCCTCACCCTGCCCCACGCTGGTCGTCGGAGACTTCAACATCCACCACCCCTCCGCTAACCCAGGTCGCCTTTTCTCGGTTCAGGACCTAGGGGAATCCTCCCCATTCTTTGAAAAGGCTGCTGAAGAGGGTTTCTGCCTTCTAAACATGCCCGGCACCCTCACCTACTTTCCCTTCGATTCAAACCTCCGCCCCTCAGTGATAGACCTGGCTTTTGCCAATGCCCCCCTCTCACCCAACTTCCGATCCTGGAGCACGCCCCTTCCCCCAACGGGTTCAGACCACGTCCCAATCCTCCTCAGACTATCAGAGCCCTTGGCCCGCCCCCCACCCCCCTCCCCGTCGTGGACAAAGACAGACTGGCATGCCCTCGAGCAATGTCTGAAGAAGATGAAGTTCCGCCCCCCTCCCCTCCTTCCTACGCCAAGAACGCTGTCAATCTGGTTCGACACGGCCTTGGATAGGATAAGGTCCCAACTCAAAAGCCACACCCGCGACAAGAGACCATCCTCTCGGTTGAAACCATGGTGGACCCCCAACCTGACGGAACAGAGATCAGCTTTCCACTCCACAGTCCGTGCAGCTTGCAAGGACCCCCTCCCCTCATCTAAAGAACGGTGCAGGGAGGCATGCCTCCTATACTTCAAGGCTATCAAGAAGGCCAAGAATGAATACTGGAAAAACTTCCTGCAAACGGTAAACCCCCAGACCCTTTGGACGGTGAAAAGGTTCGCCTTCGGCAAACCGCCCGACAGATTCCCACAGATCCCGGGGGTAGAGAGCCCCAATGAAATTAACAAAGCCCTCCTTGAACACTTTTTCCTCGTGAAGAGGTCCTCTCCCCCCCCTCGCATCCTCCGCGAATTCAGGGACGTCCCGGAATTGTCGGCAGAAGAGATATCCGCGGCTCTCCGAAAGTACTCCTCATCGTCTGCCCCCGGGCCGGACCAAATACCCTACTCAGTCTGGAAGAAGGTCCACCTGATTAATCCGTGCATCCTCACGTCCCTATTAGGTCCCCTGGTTAGATATGGACACCACCCTCCCTCCCTAAAAAAGGCCAACAGCATAGTGCTGAACAAGCCTGGTAAACCGTCCTACGAAACCCCCGCTTCGTTCCGCATCATCGTCCTCCTGGAAACTGTTTCCAAGATCCTGGAAAGGGTGATGGCAAACCGGCTCTCAGCCCTGGCTCATTTCCTGGGCCTCCTCTCCCCCAACCAGACTGGCTCCCTACCTGGTCTGAGTACCTTTGACGTGGCGGCTTCCCTCTCCCATGAGGTCCAACTGTTTATGCGCCTCAAGTTAAAGGTCTCACCCCTTTTCCTAGACATCAAAGGAGGCTTCGACAATGTCTCGGCCCCGATACTCTGCGACAGACTTGCCACTAGAACGGTCAATCCCTACATGGTCTCATGGATAAGATCCTTCCTCCATGGCCGCACCTGCCGTCTAGTTTTCCAGGGGGCACTACAAATCTTCTCTCCAGTCTCGGTTGGTACCCCTCAAGGCTCCCCGATCTCCCCCCTGCTTTTTGTTATCTACGTCTTTACCATCCACTTCTCGGTTCCCAGGGGCCTCATCCTATCCTACGTGGATGATTTCGCAGTCACGGTAGCCTCGGGCTCTTACCGACGGAATATCCAGAGACTGCAAGGCATCACCAAGACCGTACAGCGGAAGGCAGGTAGGCTAGGTGTGTCCTTCTCGATCCCAAAAACCGAACTCATGCACTGGGAGACCCCCTCCCAAAAGATCCCCTCACCCCCAATCCCGGTCCTGCTGGACGACCTAGTCTTCCGCCCCTCGAAGCTAATACGATGGCTCGGCTACTGGTTCGAGCCCTCCTCCACTTCAGGCACAAGAGGCACTACGTCCCACTTCGTTAGAAGACTGGGACTGGCCCAGGGCGCCTTCGCCACCATTAAAAGACTGTCCAGACCCGGTAAGGGTCTCCCTCCCTTCCTTTGCCACCGCCTGGCGGCATCGTTGATCTCCCCGATCCTCCTTTACAGCGCGGACCTTTTCTCCCCCAGTCTTACCCTCCTCGACCGCATGTCGGTGTTCTGGAGAACTGTTCAGAGATGGGTCACAAACTGCTTCTCCTCCACCCCTGTCGGCACCCTTGCTTGCGAATCTGCCCTGCCCCCCATGCCCCTTCTGATACGGCACCGCCAAAGGCTTGCGGCCATCAGGCTGGTCTGCCTCCCACCGGAGGCCACCCCAGCAACTGCCAGGCTCCACCCCACGTTCCCGACTTCGTTCCCCTTCAGGGCCACCAATGACCACCGTCACCACACATGAGGCCTGATGTCGGTCTATGCTCCTCTTTCGTGGAGATCACCCGTCCCCTCCCCTCGTATAAGTAAACACCTTCCGATTGACGCTATTGCTCATCGTACCCTCCCTTTCATCTCCGCTTCTGGCCCTCTACCGGTGGCTTCCCCTGACCTCCTCCCAGCAGCCTGTCTTCCCATAGGAGTGGGCACCCCCTCCTACCAGTCGGTCAAACTGAAGATCAGATCGGCACTAGTCAAAGATTGGAACGACCAGTTCCCGCCGCCCCCGACCTATACCTACCCTGTGTCCCTGACACCCCACCCCTTCATGGGGCTCGCCAGGTTCATGGCAGGAAGGATCCATCAAATGCGATCAGGCAAGAGCTACCTCGCCGCCCACCCATCATGGTTCACTGAAGACCCCGCTCCCCGCTGCCCATTTTGCGAGGAAAACGAAGAGGATTTCACCCATGCCATCCTGTCCTGCGAGTCCCGCAGGGAACCTCGTGAGCGCCACCTCCAAGGTCTCACTACGTTAGACAGGGACAGCCCCCTCTGGTCGAACCCATCCGCTCTCACCTCCCTCGCTAGATACATAAACGTCACTGTGACAGGTTTTCCACCAGGTATGCCCCCAGCAGCACGGGACCCCCAGCGCCCACCGAATGCGGACGCGTCTGCTCTACCGATCCACGGCTTCGCTCCTTGACAAGGGGACCGGCCTCCGCCTAATATTTTTCCTTGGTTTGCTAGGAGATTGTTTTTCGTTATGATCATGAATTTTATTGTGTTATTTCCTTAGGGATTTGGTGTCGGCTATCGGACACATTTAGGAGGCTATTATAGTTTGGTGCGACAGTTCCTTTGTTACTTGCGGGTTTTTTGAGATTAAGGTTTTGTTTATGCCATAGCTAGCGCTGCATGCAAGTTCTTGTCCCATAAATCAATGAATACGTGAAGATAAAAAAAAGGAAAAAAAGGAAAAAAAAAGAAGAAAACCGAGTAGATAGGCCACGCTCCACTTCCGCTAATTTCCCCCCCCTACATTTTCACCGAGCCTACAACACCATCTGCGTCCGGTGTGCCCTCATGATCTCGCTATCCTGAGAACCCAGTAGCGGCCTCCCTGTCATGTCAGGCATGGCTTCTACAGTTCCCCTTCCCTCCTCTGAGCACTCCTCTGTGTCAGGAGTTCGCCCCCATGTCCCCCTCCTCTTGGAGCTCCTCGAAAGGTCCTCGATGGACGCGGGGATCTCTAACTAGCTTTTCCCAGCGATAAGCTCAACGGAGCTTGATGACCTCTCCCCGGGGGAGGCAGTCATCCTTCCCCTCCTCTGCACCTCGCTCCTAGCATCAAGGTCGATCACCACTCAAATCAATGAACTGGCCCTCGAGGTCGCCCACCTTTCAGGGCAGGTTGACGAACTCTCCTCCCGTAGAGAGAAGCCCCAGCGGCCTCCTCCTCCCTCCAGCCAAAATAACGTGATGGCAGCGTCGCTCTCCACCCTCCAACTGTCGGTAAGGGACCTCGGATCCCGTCTGACCATCCTACTTCCCCAACCAGCACGCCACCAACAACCCCCACCGTAATGCCCTACGCCCGTAGCGCCTGGCACCGACATGGTTCATGCAGCTCCTTCCCAGAAGGGTAAAGAGCCCGCCACGTCCCCCCCTACCGCAACTCTTGCCAACGAGCTTACCCCCCTCTATGAGTGGGAGGGTGACACGGACATCCCCTGTTACAGCACAAAGGACCAGAAATGGTACAGCGACCCGGCGGTGTATGGGGCGAAATTCCCGCGCTCCTGGGAGGCCCAGACATACAGGGAGGGAAAGTACCCCCCCCTCGGGGAGTTCCACCCCGTCCCTCGTGCTTCGGCCCTATCCGGCGCCCCCTCCTACGTCCAGGCCGCTACAGCTGCGAGAAAAAAGAAAGTGTTAGGCGGACGCCAAACTCTAGTATATAACCGAGGGACGTTGGCCAAAATCTTTGTGCGGAGAATCTGTCAAAGAAGGCTCGTCTCGATAAAATAAAAGTAAGGCAAAGATTTATAGCGTAAACAATTTTATATTGATAAGATCTCTTCTTAGTTGCTTGATGATGTCTGTAAAGCTCGGGAGGCACTTCGATATTTATATCCTGGGTCTGAGTGTTGGCGGACTACTTCTAACTACTATGCCTCCGAAGTACCACTCTGGTTTTAATACGCAAATGTCCAGAATCTTATAAGTGCGAACACAGTTTGACCCTGAAACTTATCACACCCTTTTGCGGACTCGGGATAGTATTCCTCCTTTGATATGACCGCGCTATTTGTGATATCAAACAGCCGTCTCGAATTTAGATGTCCGCATAGACTTTTATATGACTTTAGTCTTGTTGGCTATCATCCAGTCGTCTCTTCGGTCATGAAGTGATCAGGTTCATGCCGGACCACCTAGTGCCAAGCGCAAGTCCGAGCCCGACGTGTCAGCGTCTTAAGGGTCACAGGCTTATCTAGGTCTTCCATTCTGACCATGCTTCCCCTTGGTCCGCCGGCCTCCGTAGAGGGGTCCTATTACTAGGACCAACCAACCTACCACTGATCTCAAAAGGGTATGGGTGGATTCGGTATACCCTTAATAGCTTTCACTACTGGGATATCCTCCTAGAGTATTTCTTAGAAAACGTCCCGTCACCTTTGGCCTATAGTTTAGGAAGCCCAACCTTGAAGCCTACTATCTCAATGCGCCTCTGACGGATATCCTGCGTTCCACTTCTCAGATGTTGCCAAAGGTCCGCTCTCATATATCCTGCGAACAGCATGCGGTCAGACGGACGGCAGCGACGTATATGGTGTTATTAAGTGGGCTTCATTGATTTGACATTTTAGTTATGGGACGCAACTCTTAAAATCTCGCTAATGACGTGCGGGCCCCATAAGGGGGCCGGAGTGGGATGTTGGCACTCCGGTAAATTGAGGGTCTGTGCGTAGTTACCCTACCGTGGGTCTGTGCACATGTCTCGGATTTCTATATGCCTAACAGAAAGGAAAACTGGGCAAAGTGAAGAATGTCCCCGCGGTTGCCCAGGTTGCATCTAGCTCGGCACCTCTGGCCCCCTCAAAAGGGCCCAGGAGCCTCCCAGCTGCTGAGAGACGTTTCTTCGCCCCTAGGTCTTTCCCCTTCTCACACTCCCAGTCCGACCGGATAGCTGCTTCCTTCCCTGACATTGCCACCTCGGTCCTACGTGAGGCGGGCTGCATTCTACCCCTATCCTTCTCTGCCAGGGTTAATGACAGAGGGGCGGTGACGCTTCTTGCCCTCTCCCCATTCGTTTCCTCTACTGCCTATGCCCCCTACTACGATGCTCTCTCCACCAAGCGAAACCAGTTCTTCCCAATGGAGGACACTCCATGGCTCCCTTTCCGCCCCGCCCATAACAAGGTCCAGCTCGCGATACACTCCCTTCCCGTCGTCTATCTTCCCGCGGACGAAGACGACCTCCTGCAGTCCCTGAGTAACACCATCCTGAACATCAAGAACGTTCAAATCCTCTCCGCCCATTACCTGAACCCCGACAGGGCCTCCAGGGTCCTCAAGAGAGCGACCTCCGTTGTTGTGATGGTCGAGCCTGAAAATGAGGCCTCTATGCTGCGCAATGCTTGCCTTTTCTCCTCTCGATGCAAGATCGAGAGCGCATACTCGGCTAACAGCCTCACTCAGTGCCGCAACTGCTGGGAATATGGCCACCACTCAGCTAAATGCAAGGTTGACCACCCTGTCTGCCCGATCTGCGCCCTCTCCCATCGAAAACAGGCACACAGGTGCTAGAACCCCACCTGCCTGAAGGGCGGTAACCTCAGAGCTGTGGTTGACTGCTGTCCAACCTCTCCCTCGATGTGTGCGATCTGCAGAGGTCAATACTCGGCGTTCACTAGAGAGTGCCCATCGAGACCTTCCCCCTCCTCCTGCCCGCGGGGAGTCCCCTGTTCCGCAGAATGCGGAAGCTATGGACACGACGAACGACTCCCGTGAGGGTCCTTCAACTAGTTCACGATCCCTCCTGCCCCCCTTTGGTCTTGAAACACCCCGCCCTAGGCGTGGTGATGCCCCCCCAACATGTCCCCCCGTTCCTGCCCCAAAACCCCAAGGAGGTGCCTTGCCGAATCCCGCATGGCAGGAATCTCCCATACCTCTCACCCAGCCTGAGACGCCGGAAGGCATGTAATGGCTGGTCACACCTCTCCTCCGAGTTCCGCGCCAGCAGCGGGCTCCCGTAACCCAATATCTGTTCTACAACACAACTGCTTGGGAAGCTGGGATGTGTTTCTCTCCCTCTTTAATTCGTTTTCCCTACTGGATCACCCTCCTACCCTTGTTGCCCTCCAAGACCCCCCACTGCACAGGAACAGACCTCCGTCATTCCAAGGATTCAAACCTTTTCTCCCCCCTTGCCCCACTAGTGGCAGGCCCAGAGTGGCCTGCTATCTCCATCTCTCCACCACTCAACGGTTTTCGGTCCTCCCAGTCTTTACAGATGCTGGGGACTGGATGGCTGTTGATTTTTACTCTTCCGTTGGCTCTTTTGATTCTTTCATCACCGAGTTCCGGGTTGTGAACCTCTATAGCACGTGGGATGGTTCCCCCTTTCGCCTAACTATCACTCCACAGGTTGCCTTCCCCCACACCTCCACACCGACGCTGGTTGTCGGAGACTTCAACATACACCACCCCTCTGCTGACCCGGGCTGCCTTTTCTCGATCTCGGACCTGCACGCCTCGGGCCCCTTCCTTTGAAAAGGCTGCGGAAGCAGGTGTCTGCCTCCTAAACACCCTTGGTATACTCACCTGTTTCCCCTTCGATCCCAACCTTCACCCCTCGGTCATAGACCTTGCATTTGCCAACTCCTCCCTGTCTCCCAACTTTCAGTCGTGGGAGACTCCGTTGTGCCTAACAGGCTCGTACCATTTTTCCCATCCTCATTGTACTTTCACAGCCGCTGGCCCCCCCCCCCCCCCCTGCCCCTGTGTGGAAGAAGACCGACTGGCTTTCCCTCCAGGATACGATTAAAGCCAGGAGATTCGGCCCCCCTCCCTGTCTCCCCACGCCCCATACCCTCTCGACCTGGTTTGACACTGCCCTTAGAAGACTTAGGACTGCCCTCAAGCTACACAACCTGCACAAGAGACCCTCTCCCCGATCCAAGCCCTGGTGGACCCCTGACCTTACGGCTCAAAGGACTGCCTTCTACTCAACGGTTCGGTCGGCGCGACAGGATCCACTCCCCTCATCAAAACAGCGTTGCAGAGAGGCCCGCCTGCTATACTTCAAGGCCATAAAGGGAGCCAAAATCAATTATTGGAACGATTTCCTGAAGACAGCCACTCCCCAGATGCTCTGGACGGCGAAGCGCTATGCCTTTGGAAGGCTCCCAGACAGGTTCCCGCAGCTACCTGGGGCTGAAAGCCCAGGGGACATAAACACAGTCCTTCTCTGCCACTTCTTCCCGGAGAAACAGTCTTCGGGCTCCTCAGTGATTTTGCGCGAATTCAAAGATGTTCCTGCGCTGTGGGCGGAGGAGATTACAGTTGCTCTCCGGAAGTCCTCCTTGTCTTCCGCTCCTGGCCCTGACCGGATCCCATACTCTGTCTGGAAGAGGGTCCACACGTTGAACCCAAGCATCCTCTCCTCCATCCGCGGCCCCCTCGTCCGGTATGGCCACTATCCCCCGTCCCTGAAGAGAGGAAATGGGATAGTCCTCGATAAGACAGGGAAACCCTCGCACAACACGCGGGAGTCATTCCGCATCATCGTCCTACTCGCGACCGTTTCCAAGATCCCAGAAAGGGTTATGGCCTCCCGCCTCTCTGCCCTCGCCCATTTCCTGGGCCTCTTGTCCCGCCACAAAACTGGTTCCCTTGCCGGTGTGAGTACTTTTGATGCCGCGGCAACCCTCTCTCACGAGGTTTAGCTTTTCATATGCCCTAATCTCAAGGTCACAACACTTTTCCTGGACATCAAAGGCGGATTTGACAATGTCTTGGCCCCCATTCTATGCGACAGGCTTGCCACTAAGGCGGTCAACCCGTACATGGTCTCGTGGATCAGGTCCTTCCTCCACGGCCGCTCCTGCCACCTGGTTTCCCAGGGGGCCCCCCAGGGCTTTTCACCGGTCTCTGTCGGCACCCCACAAGGGTCCCCCATATCCCCCCTCCTGTTTGTGATCTAGGTTTTCTCCTTGCATTTCCCGGTCCCTCGTGGCCTAATCCTTTCCTACGTTGACGACTTCGCTGTCACGGTCGCCTCTGGTTCTTATCGCAGAAATGCCCAGAGGCTCCAGGGCATCACCAAGGCACTCCAGGCGAAAGCTAGAAAGCTGGGAGTGGCCTTCTCGATCCCAAAGACAGAACTCATGCACTAGGTTACCCCAGCGGAAAAAGGTCCACCCGGCCACGATCCCTGTCATGATAGATGGGCACCTCTTCCGTCCCTCCAAATTGGTCCGTTGGCTGGGTTATTGGTTAGAGCCCTTATCCACTTCCCGTAACAAAGGCACTACCTCTCACTTCACGAGGAGGCTCGGCTTGGCCCAAGGAGCCTTCGCGACAATCAAATGACTTTCCAGGCCCGGCAAGGGCCTCTCCTCCCCTCTCTGCCACCGGCTGGAGTTCTTACTTATCTTCACCATCCTCTTCTACGGGGCGGACCTCTTCTCACCAAGCCTCACCCTCCGGGACAGGATGTCTGTCTTTTGGATAGCCGTCCAGAGGTGGGTGACGAACTACTTCTCGTCCATCCCGGTTGCCATCCTGGCATGTGAGTCTGCCCTGCCCCCCCTCCCGCTCCTGGCTCTCCACCGTCAAAGGCTGGAGGCTGTTCGGCTTGTCTGCCTCCCCTCTAAGACCAACCCAGCCACGGCCAGGCTTCACCCGTTTTTCCCTACCTCCTCCCCCTTCCGGACTTTGGAGGACCACCGCCGATACACTAGGGGTTTGCCATCCGTCTACGCCCGACTCCTCTGGAAAACCTCCTAACCCTGTCCCCCCATACGGAAACACCTTCCGTTGGACTCCATTGCCCACAGGACCATCAAATTCATCGACCCTGTGGGCCCAGTGCCAGTGGCCTCCCCCAGCCTCCTTCCTCCCGACCAGCTCCCTGTGGCGGCGGGAACCTCATCTTACCAGTCAGTCAAGCTTCGGCTGAGAAACGCTCTCCTTCGCGACTGGTCTACGCAGTTTCCCCCCCCGCCCTACTACCCCTATGCCGCGTCTCTCAGACCCTACCCTTTCATGGGCCTGGGAAGGTTCATAGCGGGCACGATCCATCAGATGCGCTCGGGCAAGGGCTACCTCGCTGCCTACCCCTCCTGGTTTACTGATGACCCCTCCCCCCTCTGCCCTTACCGTGAGGAGGATGAGGTGGACTTCGCTCATGCTATCCTGTACTACAAGTCTCGCAAGGAGCCTCGCGAGCGCCACCTCCAGGGGCTCACGGACGTCAGCGGAGACAGCCCCCGATGGACTGACAAAGATGCCCTCCACTCCCTGGCGAGGTACCTAAATGTGACCGCTACAGGCTTTCCCCCTGGCATGCCGCTGGCGTGCTAGGACCCCTCACTTGCTCCCACTTCCCTTGATGCGGCTCTCCCGATTTACGGTTTTGCGGCCTAACCAGGGGCCTTTGCCTCCCGTTTGCTTCCACCCCACGTTTGATTTTGGCAGCCGGCTGGTGTTATTTTTTCGTTATTAGATTTTGTATTTTTTGCTTTAGTTCCTAGGGATTTCGTGTCGGCTATTGGACACAGTTAGGAGGATTTTACAGTTTGGTACAAGTGTTTCTTTTTTGTTTGCGAGTTTTTGAGATTAAGGTTTTTCTTTATGCCATAGCTAGCGCTGCATGCAAGTTCTTGTACGGTAAACAAAGAATATATGAAGATAAAAAAAAAAAGAAGATAAAAAACTGCGTAGATAGGCACCCTTTTTCGAAAGGGTTGCTGAAGAGGGCTTCTCCCTCTTGAACACCCCTGGTACCCTCACCTACTTCCCCTTCGACAGTGAACTGCAACCTTCGGTAATAGACCTATCTTTCGCCAATGCCACTCAGTGCCCCAGTTTCCAATCGTGGAACACACCTTTGCCCCTGACCGGCTCAGACCACGTTCCAATCCTCATTACCCTAGCCGAACCTCTGGCCCGCCCACCCCCTCCAGCCCCCTTGTAGACAAAAACAGATTGGACCTCCCTTGAGGGGGAGATCAAGTCCATCCAAATCGACCCCCCACCCTCTCTCCCAACACATGGCTCCTTCTCAGTCTGGTTCGACACGGCCATTGGCAGACTGCGGACCATCCTCAGGCTCCATACCCCCGACCAGCGTCCCTCCTACAAGTCAAAGCCCTGGTGGACTCCCAACCTTACCACACAGAGGGCTGCCTTCTACTCGACAGTTAGGTCTGTGCGTCACGTCCCCCTCCCCTCCTCCAAGCAGCAGTGGAAAGAAGCACATCTATTATACTTCAAGGCTATACCGAAGGCTAAAAGCGAGTACTGGAACAACTTGCTAAAATCAGCCACTCCACAGATGCTCTAGACTGCAAAGCGCTATGCCTTTGGGAGGCCCCCAGACAGGTTTCCACAGATACCTGGGGCTGACAGCCCCATGGGCATTAACAAAGCCTTGCTCTCGCACTTCTTCACGGAGAAGCAACCCTCACGCCCTCCAGCCATCCTGAGGGAGTACAAAGATGTCCCACCGTTGTCGGTAGAGGAGATCGCAATGGCCCTGAGAAACTCCTCCTCATCTTCCGCACTTGGTCCAGACCAGATCCCCTACTCTGTCTGGAAGAAGGTCCGCTCCTTAAATCCCGTCATTTTGACTTCCATCCTCGGCCCCCTCATTCAGTATGGACACCACCCACCCTCCCTCAATATGGCCAATGGCATAGTATTTGACAAGCTGGGTAACTCCTCCTACAACACGTCGGCATCATTCCGCATCATCGTCCTACTGGAGACAGTCTCTAAGATCCTCGAGAGGGTCATGGCAACCCGCCTCTCAGCACTCGCCCACTTTTTGGGACTCCTGTCCCCCCACCAGACTGGCTCCCTCCCCGGCCTGAGCACCTTTGACGCGGCAGCCACTCTGGCACACGAGGTTCACGTATTTATGCGTCCTAACCTCAAGGTCTCAACACTCTTCCTCGACATTAAAGGCGGCAGCGACAACGTCTCCGCCCACTTACTCCGTGAAAGGCTCACCACTAAGGCAGTTATCCCGTACATAATGTCTGGGATCTGGTCCTTCCTGCATGGCCGCTCCTACTGCCTGGTCTTCTAGGGGGCCCCTCCGGTCTTCTCCCAGGTCTCCATCGGCACGCCGCAGGGCTCCCCGATCTCCCCCCTCCGGTTCATCATTTACGTCTCGACCCTACACTTCTCGATCTCTCGAGGTCTCATCCTCTCCTATGTGGATGACTCTGCAGTCACAGTCACCTCTGGCTCGTACCGCCGGAATGTCCAGCGTCTGCAGGGAATCACCTCTGTTCTCCAAGTAAAGGCTGGCGGACTCGCCGTGTCCTTCTCGATCTCAAAGACTGAACCCATGCACTGGACAACCCCTGCACACAAGGTTAACCCCCCCGCGATCCTGGTCCTAGTGGGAGGGCACCTCTTCTACCCCTCCCAACTGATACGCTGCCTGGGGTACTCGTTCGAACCCACGTCTACCTCATGAACCAAAGGCACCACCGGGCACTTCACCCGGAGACTCGCCCTGGCCCAAGGGGCCTTTGCGACGATTAAAAGACTGTCCAGGCCTGGTAAAGGCCTCCCCCCCTTCCTATGCTATCGCCTGGCATCCACCCTCATCTCCTGATTCTCCTGTACGGAGTGGACCTCTTCTTCCCAAGCCTTATTGTCCTGGACAGGATGTCTGTCTTTTGGAGATCTATCGAAAGGTGGGTAACTAATTGCTTTTCGTCTACCCCAGTGGGCATCTTGGCTTGTGAATCGGCTCTTCCTCCCCTCCCGCTGTTGGTCCTCCACCGTCAGAGGCGGGACGATGCCCGCCTAGTATGCCGCCCCGCGAAACCAATCTGGCAACAGCCAGGCTCCACCCGTCCTTCTCAACCTCCTACCCCTTTCAGGCACCCGAAGACCACCGCTGTTTCACTAGAGGCTTGACATTAGTTTACGCCCCACTCCTGTGGAAGACAGCCCCTCCCCACCCCCCAATACGTAAACACCTCCTGCTAGATGCGATTGCACACCGCACCCTCCGGTTCATCAACCCCTCAGGCCCTATCCCTGTAGCCTCGCTTGACCTTCTTCTACCTGAACAGCTCCCCTTGAGAGAGGGGATCCCGTCCTACCAGTCAATCAAAATATAACTATGAAACGCCCTCGTACGGAACTGGGCCGCCCAGTTCCCCTCTCCACCCTACTACCCCTTCGACGTATCCCTCAAGCCCCACCCCTTTATGGGGCTGGGTAGGTTTATCGCAGGTAGGATCCTCCAAGTGCGCTCGGGCAAGAGCTACCTCGCTGCCCACCCCTCCTGGTTCACTGACGACCCCTCCCCCCTCCGCCTGTACTGCGAGGGGGACGAGGAGGGCTTCGCACATGCCATCCTTTACTGCGAGTCTCGCAAAGGACCTCGCGAGTGCCCCCTCCGGGGGCTCACGGAAGTTGGCAGACACAGCCCACTTTGGACCAATACAGACTTCCTCCGCTCCTTGGCAAGGTACCTTAATGTGACCGCCACAGGCTTTCCACCTGGTATGCCGCCTGCAGACTGGGACCCCCCCTCAGAGGCCGCCCCTCACGACACAGGGCTTCCGATTCATGGCTTAAAACCCTGAGTCGAGGCACCCACCCTACTGTTTGACTCGTCCGGCGTTTATTCCCCTTTTGGTTGCTGGTTGGTTTTGTTTTCCGTCATGATCTGTGTACTTGCTTGCTTTAGTTCCCTGGGATTTCGTGTCCGCTATCTGACACCTTAGGAGGATTTTACATTTTGGTATGCGTTTATTTTCTTTTGTGATTGCGTGTTTGAGATTGAGGTTTTGTTTATGCCATAGCTAGCGCTGCATGCAAGTTCTTTTAATGTAAACAATGAATACAAGATTATAAAAAGAAAAAAAAAGAAAGAAAAAAAGAAAGACTGTATAGATAGGCGCCCCCGGTCTAGACCAGATCCCCTACTCTGTCTGGAAGAGGGTCCACTCTCTAAACCCCGACATCCTGACTTCAATCCTCAGCCACCTTGTTCGGTACGGACACCATCCTCCCTCCCTGTAGATAGCCAATGGAATTGTGCTTGAGAGGCCAGGAAAGCCCTCCTACGACACACCTGCCTCATTTCGCATCATCGTCCTATTGGAGACAGTCTCCAAGATCCTCGAGAGGCTCATGGCAACGCGTCTCTCTGCCCTCACCCCCTTTTTGGGCCTCCTATCCCCCCACCAGACTGGCTCCCTCCACGGCCTGAGCACCTTCGATATGGTGGTGACCCGCTCTCATGAGGTTCAGGTCTTTATGCGCCCCAAACTCCAAGTCTCTACGCTCTTCCTTGATATAAAGGGTAGTTGCGACTATGTCTCCGCCCCCTACTTCGTCACAGGCTCGCCACTAAGGCAGTCAACCCGTATATGGTCTTGTGGATTATGTCCTTCCTCCCCGGCCGGTCCTGCCGCCTGGCTTTCCAGGGGGCCCCCCAAGTCTTCTCCCCGGTCTCGGTCGCCACGGCCCCAGGCTCCCCGATCTCCCCACTTCTGTTCGTCATATACATCTCTTCCCTCCATTTCTCGATCTCTGGGGTCTCATCCTCTCCTATGTGGACGACTTCGCGGTCATGGTCGCCTGCGGCTTGTATTACCGGAATGTCCAGCAACTGCAAGGGATAACCTCTGTGCTCAAGGCAAAGGCTGGCATGCTCGGAGTGTCCTTCTCGGTCCCAAAGGCAGAGCTCATGCACTGGACTACCCCCGCACAAAAGATCTACCTCCCCTTAATCCCGGTCCTAATAGACGGGCACCTCTTCTACTCCTCCAAACTGATACCATGGCTTGGGTACTGGTTCGAACCCTCGTCCACTTCATGCACCAGAGGCACCACTGCGCACTTCACCAGAAGACTCGTCCTGGTCCAAGGGGCCTTTGCGATAATTAAATGACTGTCCAGGCCCGGTAAAGGCCTCCCCTCCTTCCTCTGCCATCGTCTGGTGTCCTCCCTCATCTCCCCGATCCTCCTCTATGGAGTGGACTTCTTCTCTGCGAGTCTCCCCCTCCTAGAAAGGATGTCCGTTTTTTGGAGGTCTGTCCCGAGGTGGGTAACGAACTGTTTCTCGTCAACCCCGGTGGGCATCCTGGCATGTGAATCGGCTCTCCCCCCCCTGCCGCGCTTGGTCCTCCACCATTAGAGACTGGCCGCTAACCGACTGGCATGTCTCGCCCCTGAGAGAAACCAGGCGATGGCCTGGCTCCACCTGTCCTATCCCACTGCCTACCCCTTTCAGGCACCAGAAGACCACCGCTGTTTCACTACGGGCCTATCGTCTATTTCTGCACCACTTCTCCGGAAGACAGCCCCCCCCCCACCCTCCTATACGTATGCACCTCCCGCTGGACGCAATTGCTCACCGCACCTTTCAATTCATCGACACCTCCGGCCCTATACCTGTGGCATCGCCTGACCTTCTCCCTCCCAAACAGCTTCCGCTGCGCGGAGTGATCCCATCCTACCAGTCGCTCTACCTGCGACTGAGGAACTCACTTGCCAGGGATTGGGCCGCCCAATTCCCCCCCCGGCCCTACTATCCATTCACTGTTTTCCTCAAGCCCCACTCCTTTATGGGTTTGGGAAGGTTTGTTGCAGGCACGATCCACCAGATGCGGTCGGGCCAGAGCTACCTCACTGCCCAGGCCTCCTGGTTCACCAACGACCCCCCCCCCTCCGCCCTTACTGTGAGGAGGATGACGAGGACTTCGCTCATGCAATCCTTCACTGTGAGTCTCGCAAGGGGCCTCATGAGTGCCACCTTCCGGGGCTCACGGACATTGGCAGAGACAGCCCACTATGGTCCAACACGGACTCCCTCTACTCCTTGGCGAAGGACCTCAACGTGACCGCCACAGGCCTTCCCCCTGGCATGCCATCTGCAGACTGGAACCCCACCTCAAAGACCCCTCTTCACGACACCGGTCTTCCGATTCACGGCTTCAGGTCCTGCATCGCAACGCCGACCTCACAATTTGACCTGCCCGTCGGTTACTGTTTTGAATCGCCGGTTAGGCTTGGCTTTACTTTTCATTATGATTTTTGTACTTGTTTGTTTTAGTTCCTTGGGATTTCATCTCGGCTATCGGATACCTTTTGCAGGATTTTACCTATTGGGGTGAGTTTTTTCCTTTGTGTTTGCACGTTTGGAATTAAGGTTTTGTTTATGCGATAGCTAGCGCTGCATGCAAGTTCTTGTACTGTAAAACAAAGGATACATGATGATAAAAAAAGAAAAAAAGAAAAAAAAGAAAAAGACCAAGTAGATAGGCGCTACAGGCTTTATTCTAAGTTATTTCCTTACTTATTACTTTATGCTTTTACGAATATGAAACCTTTACACTCTTTACGAATACCTATCTACGAAGAGAGGACTCTCGGTTAAGAGGCGAGTTGAAGAAAGAGTACGATAGGCGATAAACATCACAGGCACGAGCATCTCTCCTACCTTATCGTAGACATAGGTGTAAGAACTATCGTCGCGAGAGAACAAGAGAAGTATCGTCTACCCGTTGCTGAGAACTGACACTGGTTAGGGATCGTAACAAACTATCAGCAACCTCCTAGAGAACCGGAAGATATTGACGGCGATCTACAATGGGAGGTTGAAAAAATAGTAAGAAGTGAGATTCCCTCTTATAGAAAATGGGTACGCGGTCGCTATCAAGAGAAGCGGGAACTGTGGTATTTTGTTAAATGGCAACGGTATTCAGAAGATGAGAACACAGGGGAGCCTGCTACAAGTATGGAAAACGCAGAGGAAGTTGTGGTGAATTTTCATAATGAAAATCCAGACATGCCAGGAAGGGCAGAAGTAAGATAGTGAGGAAAAGGTTTTCCTACCGTGGCCAAGTAAACGTGGGAGGTTTTTCACCCTGATCACACCGAGTCTTAAAATGTACTTAGAAGAAATTTATAAAAGGGTTATAAAGGCATTCGAGGAGAAGCCTGGTAGGAGGGAGCTCATGTTAGGCATATGGAAATCCGAGACATGTGCACAGACCCACGGCAGGGCAAATGCATGCAGACCCTGGATTTACCGTAGCCAACACCCCCCTCTGGCCTCCTTATGGGGCCCGCCTGTCCTTAGCGAGATTTCGAGAGTTGCGTCCTATAACTAAAGTGTGACATCAATGAAGCCCTCATAATAACACCATATACGTCGTGGCTGTCCATCCGACCGCATGCTGGTTGCTAGATATATGAGACGGGACCTTTGGCGACATCTGGGAAGTGGAACGGAGGAAATCTGTCGCAGGCGCATTGAGGTAGTAGGCTTCAAAGTTAGACTTCCTAAATATGGGTCAAATGTGGAGGGACGTTTTCGGCGAAGGACTCCAGCAGGATAACCCGGTAGTGAAAGCTATGAGAGGTATACTGAATCCACCCATACCGTTCTGAGATCAGCGGTAGGTTGGTTGGTCCTAGTACTGGTACCCCTCCACGTAGGCCGGCAGACTAAGGGGAAGCATGCTCAGAATGGAGGACCAAGATATGTCGGAGCCCCTTAAGACGTTGACACGTCGGGCTCGGACTTGCGCTTGGCACTAGGTGGCCCGGCATGAACCTGATCACTTCATGACAGAAGAGACTAGTGGAACGATAGTCAACAAGACTAAAGTAATATAATCGTCTATGCGGACATCTAAGTTGGAGGCCGCGGTCTGGTATACCAAATAGCGTAGTCATCTCGACGGAGGAATACTATTCCGTGTATGCGAAAGGGTGTGATAAGTTTCAGGGTTAAGTGGTGTTCGCACTTATCAGATTCTAGACGTTTGCGTATTAAAACCAGAGTCGTACTTCGGGGGCCTAGTAGTTAGAAGTAGTCCGCAAACACTCAGACGCGGGATATAAATATCGAAGTGCCTCCCAAGCTTTACAGACATCGTCAAGCAATGGAGAAGAGATCTTATCAATATAATATTGTTTCACGCTTTAGATCTTTACCTTACCTATTTTATCGAGACCTGCCTTTCTCAACAGATTCTCAGATGAAAGATTTCAGGCCTACGTCCCTCAGACATATACGTGAGTTTGAAGTTCCCCTGACAAGTAGTTTCTCGCGATTATTTCCAAGGTTTTTTCTTGTCCGAAATGTCCTGCAACCTTTGCATCGTAACATCCTTCTGCTATCTTGGTGTAAAGCACCTGAATCTTTGGTACAAATAGTCTTTGCTTATAGTATAGTAGATCGTCGGTCAAGGTCCAGTCCTCGGGAAAGTCCTTTCCTTAGTGTTGTAACCTGATGAGTTCTTCCCTCCGTTACCTCCAAACTGCATCTGTCCCGATAGCTGCCTGTATCTCATTCAAGAATTCAGGGTTGAATTGCTTCATCCCTGTTTGCAGGATTATCACATTTGACATTAGAACTTTCTCTGGTATTTCTGAAATGTCGTACCAGTGTTCATTGTCTTTGGCTGATGCCTGCAGGTAACTAATGCTAGGTTCCTGTTCTTTGATGATCAGGGATCTTGTCGCTATATCGGTGCTTCCAAATCCCACGATCCCTCATTCCGTATGTTCCAGGTCACCTACTTCCATCATATCTGAGGTGTTGACTTTTTCTACCACCAGCTGAGCTATGCGATCGCCCATTCTTATCTGGCAGTCCTCATTTTTATGGTTGAATAACACGACCTTGAGTTCACTGGTATAATCTGCATCGATTACGCTAGCACCGGTGGAGATTCCGCTTCAGACTGCGAATCCACTTCTTGGAGCAACTCTTCTATAACTTCCTTGGGGTAGCCCCACAGCTATACCCGACCTTATTACTGCTTGTCCATATTTCGGGACAATGTCATCTTCAATAGTATACAGGTCATGTCCTGCCGCCATTCTTGCACCTTTAGTTGGCAAATATGCCTTTTTGCTCAATCTCTTGACCCTAATAACAGGTTCTTTTCTTCCGCTTCAAGGTTCTAAATCCAAATCCTTATCTCCATCTCAGTCTTCTCCTATATTGCCTACTCTCGCTACCAATGATGCGAACAAATTTTCTTCTTTCAAAATCTTTTGTTCGCGATATGTAGCTCCCTCCACGGGACATTACTCCGGCTGTCTGCTTAATGGGTCAGGCTTTCCGCCGTTTGTGCCTGGTGGTTATACAATCCGAAAATTGTATTTCACGAGCTTCTGAGTCCATCGAATTTGACGTCCACTCCAGACTTTTGAGTTGAGGTAGTAATGTATGTTTTGGTTGTGGGTAATGACTGTAATCGTTTTTTCTGTTCCAATCAAGTAGTGTCTCCATTCCTTAAATGCTTCGAGGATCACGACAAGTTTTTTATCATGAATCTCATAATTGCACTCCGCTGAGTTTAATTTTCGGGAATGGAAAGCTACTAAATGTAACCTTTTCTCAAAGTATTGAGAAAGTACGCAGCTGAGTACAAAATCGCTAGCGGCGGTTTCTACCCCTGTTTCTCTTTCTGGGAAGAAATGGTGCAATATGGGGGCTGTGTTAAATTGGTGTTTTAATTCTTTGAACGCCGTATCTTATTCCAGTCCCCACTTGAAATTCTTGGGATTTCCATGTAATGTCTCGGTTATAGGTTTATAAATAGGCGAGAAGTTTTTTATAAACCGTCAATAGAAGTTAGCGAATCCGATAATGACTTCTACTTCTCTGACTGACTTGTGTGCTTTCCAAACCATTATGGATCCCACCTTGCGGGTGCGCATAGACACCCCATTAACCGCTACGATATAGCTGAGGAATTCTACCTCTGTGGCATAGAATGTCAATTTTTTCAACGATACCGCTAACTGAAAGACCGATAGACTTTATAAAACTTTCTTCCCCACTTCGATGTATTCTTCTTCATCCTTTGAGTAGATGAGAATATCGTACAGATAACACACGACTCTAACATCCAAGTATTCTTTAAGTACATGGTTTATCATATCCTGGAAGGTTGCGGGAGCATTGACCAATTCGAATGACATAACCTTATATTCGTAATGCCCATATCTCGTCCGGAAAGCCGTTTTCCATTCGTCGCCTTCCTTAATCCTAATCCGCTGGTAGCTGTCTTTAAGGTCTAATTTGGTGAAGATCTTTGCGCCAGCCACGCTATCTCTGAGTTCGGAAATTAGTGGAAGGTGATGGCTGTTGAGGATAGTAATCTTATTAAGATTTCTGTAATCTACAACTAGGCGTAGTCTTCTATTGGGTTTGGGTACGAATAATATAGGTGCTCCTGCAGGTAATTGACTTCAAGTAATCTTTTGCTGCTTAATCATTGTTGCCAAGTATTCCCGTAAAGCCTCATGCTGTTTTTCAGACACTGCATATACCGGCCCCCAGGGGAGAGTTGATCTGCGAATCAACTGGATTTCGTGATCGAATGTCTGTCTTGGAGCTAATTTTTCTACCGTCTAGACTTCAAACAAATGTTTGTAATGCCAGTATTCTTTTGGTAATGATTCGAGTTCCACTGTATTTTCGATGGCTCCAATTCTTCCCATGCGGTATGCATTTGGATCCCAAGCGACGGATTTATCATATTCGCACATATCCGCTATTCCTTCATCTTGTTCCTCACAGCTTTTACAATATTTTGCAGAGAAGGTCCAATTTTCTGCATCTTCTATGTGACACACTGGGTGTTCACTACGCCACCAACAAAAAGGAATTATCATTCCATAGTGACCTGCTTTAGCCACTTCACACGATACTTCTGAGGTGTGTTGATTTTTTCCTATTTCCAATTTTATATGGAGAGTGTAACACTTCTCTCCAGAGGCAGCTGATGATCTATCAAAGCCTAAGATATCAACTGCATTGTTGCGTTCAATAATAGGAATGCTAAGGTCTTCAACTAGGTCCTTATTGATAAGGAACACGTTAGAACCTGAGTCTAACAAGACTTTAACTTTGTAGCGCTTATCGTGTATATGGAGGTAAGCGATCCCCTCTGGATGGTTGTAACATTTTGGTTTTAGAGCACCTAACTCCTGTCGCTTAGTACGGATAAGGTTTTCTAGGTTTTTTAGTTTAGGCATTGTTGGTGACGGGTGTAGGTAACAAGATGTTTGTTACTACGCCCGCGTAGTTTTGACCATTGAGGTCTCCTCAGACAAACTAGTAACTCTTTAGCTCTAACAATCTGGGTCTACATACTAAGCGGCATTTCACCGCTACGCAATTATGCATGACCAGTTTTCAGGCTGGATGCCTTCTCCCAACATGCGAAACCTAGTCTCATAGCAGATTTTCGGGCGCTTGTTAGCCAATTTACTCCCCTATTGTGGGGGTCCCGTTTTCACCGATCCTTTTTCTTTGGGTTTTGGTTATCCGTCGAGCTCCCTCAGAGGGGCCTTGCACAGCAAAGAGGTACATCCCTATCCCACACTTTGGCCAGAAGGCAGAATAGTACATATGTATAATACGACTCAGACTCGAGTGGTAGGTGGAATGGCCCGAGTTAGTTGTCCACCTGTCGCGTATTGTTATCAGGTAGATCTTGCATTGCTATGTCCCAACTTCTTCAGTATAGTAACTTCCTTGTATACAGGTAGCGGGTGACCACCAGGTGACTCGAGGAACTTCGTACTGTTACCTTCGGGGCCATGTAGGCGTGTTAACTATTCTCTCTTTCGATCAAGACTCTCCATATATTGATTCTTGTGTTCGAGCTTGTGAGTCCCTCGTGGGGTCCCTTCATTTAGAGCCTACTGGCGTTGATCCTGAAAGGAGAGACTTGCTTCATGCCACATTGATCATTTTGAGTTTTGACTCCCGTAGTTGCACACGGAATACCTGATTCCCATCGTGGTGGGTACCCAATATACCACCGCCAAAGGGGGTTCCCATTTCGATTCCAGCTGCATCAGGACACTGAATACCCAAACGCCGTCGCCGTTGGTGCCAATGAACTGATCTAGGTCAGTTCTTCATCGTGCGCAAATTCACTGATCTTATTAACTTGAGCTGGTTGTTGGGCGGAAGCGACTCTGCCTGCTAATTTCAGCTTTAAGATAGCCGACCGTGCACGCTGACTTCCGATTTTCATTGGTCTTGAGCTTACAGTTGCCACCGATACATGGGCATCTCCCTAACCTGTCTGGTAAGTTTGCTTTTTCTTCCCACAATATGTAAAATCTGTATCTCGCATCCGAGCGTCTATCACACTCTGCAGGATACCGGTATGAGCCTCGCCGAAGTTTGTATAAGTGGTCTTAGTTGCACCTCCCAACCTTTTCCTGGGCTTCTCTGTCTCGTTTTTCCTTTTTCTCTATCATGGTAGGGCTCCACCTCCCGTAACATCAGGTTTATTCTCCTTTTGTTGCTTCGGTTTAGTGTCCCTGCGGTCTTCTCTTTTGACCTCTTGGACTATCTTAGGCTTGGACAGTTTGTCTCCCACAATCTTTTCTCGGGCCAGGAGTCATTCTTCTGACCAACCCCACAGCCTTAGCGCCTTTTCCCATTCTTGATCCATTTTATACTGCAGGGCCGACAACCTGCAGACCATTTATTTTGGAAGTTTATCTTCTACTTCCTGCCTCCAGGACTCTCCGGTCATGCATGCACGAATGTTATAGTTATGCATGACCACTAGATAAGGTTCTAGACTGCCATCGTGCTCGACCAGCTTCATTGCTTGAAGCGCTAGTCATTCGGCTTCCTCTGGGGCAAATCGTTTGATCATATCATGTTCAAAACGAGTCCATGTAGCCGGTTCTGGCTGCGGGGTTTCCCCTTGAAGTCCATCCATAGCTTTCCGATACTAAATGGTATAAGGAAGTACTATGTCTCCTCTCGTACGACTGAGTGCATATATAACTCGTTCCTGAGCATCGTCCCAGATCCCGGGGTTTCGTTCGAAGTAGTCTGTGCATTACAGGATCCACAGATATATATCTTGTCCGGGTTTATCCTTAAAGAATAGGGGTGGCTCTGATGGTCGCTTAATATTTAGTACTATTGCATTGGCAAGCGTCTCTGCCATTGCAGCCAGTTTTGATATCTGTCCTTGCCTCCCTTGGCTAGGACCTCCTCTCCTTCTTCCTCTCTCATCGTAGTCATAGTTGTCATTACTAGGATCTTTAGGGTCACCTCACTAGGCATCTGAGGGGGATGCGTTAGTGGCTTCCCAGCCTTTCCCCTTATCCCTTCATACAGCTGGAGGGTAGTACTCATTATCATCAGTTTCTTGGACTGTGGGCAAGGGTGCGGGGAGTGCAGGTTCGGGACTTGGCGCGGCAGATAGTATGTTATTTATGACCGCTGTTAACACTTTTAGGGTATTGTTTGTCTAGATATTCTGCAGTGGTTGCTAGTCTTGAGACCTGCGAATCTCTGATTGTCGGGTTGTCGGATCTGTGCACATTTGTCCTAGGGTATGGTTGACCTCTCTTTCTCGACTGATGGTTTGAGCGCGAAATTCTACGAATTGCGCACTTAGACTCTGGACTATCTGTTCCAGAGTCTGATCTCGGGCCAATGCCGCTTGGCTTTCTTGCCCGAGGGTTCCATGTAACCTCATGGTTACCTCTTCATGTTCCTGTTGACGCCTCTCTTGGGCGTCTATCTTCTTTGCCACTTCTCGTAGCATTTCCTCTTATATCCCCTTGACCTCTGCTTCTACTCCTGCCAGCTGCATCAACAGGAGTCCAATCTCGCTATCATGGACATCTTGTCACTCTGCGATTTGTTGCTGTACCTTAATTAACTTTAAGGTATTGTCCAGGGTGGCTCCCTTCAAATGTTTGAAGGCAATATTAAGTTGGTAAAGTGACGTCTCTATATCCTGCCTTATTCGACCAAAGGTTATCCGAAGACGGGCAGCCAACCTGGCTAAGTTGGCTATATGGTCTCCTCCAGGTTTAGACGTGGAGGTCCTTGATATCCGATGTCTGCTGGCAACACCAGAGGATCGTTGTGTAGGAACATGTACTCTCGGAAACGTGGGCTTTTGAGGTGTTGATAGGGAGGGACTCCATATGGCTGAATCATTGGTTTTTTCAATCGTCCCGGGTCGGGTATCCATCGGTTCTCCTGCTAATATTCTTTTTCTCAGGTCTTGAGGTATCTCAGCCATTGTGATACTTTCCAGGCAGGCTAATTGCTCTAATAGCCCTAGATGAGTGATTACTGGTACTTTGTATCAGAGTTCTTGATATCCGTGAAAGGGTTTAAGGAATGGTATGTAGGGTATCCCACATCTGAGATATTCTAGCAGTGTAGTTATAAAATGATTCAGTTGGTCCGATTCTAGACTCAGAACTTGAATCTCCTTTTGCGAGGTTAAAAATGTACTTATAGTATATACGTAGGTTTCAGGCCCAAGCTGAGGGGATGTCTGGCCCGCGGATGGCTGTGCCTGGTTTCTTGTTATCGGAGTACTGGGTACTCCACTCAACAAGAGATTTCCAACTAGGTAGAACTGCGCGCGAAGTCCGGTCTGTACCAGGTGCGATATATGCAATTGAATTGATCCCTCGTTGGGATGCCGAAAGGTACTGTGAACCACGAAGGTTCTTGAGTGAACTCTTCTTCGATTTCGAGTAGCTCAGTATCGAAGATTTCTTCGAATGTATGAATGTAGATGGGACCGTGAGGTGCTTAAAAAATGTAATCGAAGTCTGAGCTGAGGGTGGAGTTTGAAGTGAACTCGTAGTTCATATAGTGAGTCTTGGTAACTGGAGAACTATCAATATACTGTTAGGCGGACGCCAATCCATAGTATAACTGAGGGACGTAGGCCAAAATCTTTGCTGGAGAATCTGTCGAAGAAGGCTCGTCTCAATAAGGTAAAGGTAAAGTAAAGATTTATGAGGTAAACAATTTTATACTGATAAGATCTCTTCTCCATTGCTTGATGAGGTCTGTAAAGCTTGGGAGGCACTTCGATATTTATATCCCGCATCTGAGTGTTTGTCGACTACGTCTAACTACTATGCCCCCGAAGTACCATCCTGCTTTTCGTACCCAAATGGCTTGAATCTTATAAGTGCAAGCACCATTTGACCCTGAAACCTATCACACCCTTTCATGGACACGGAGTAGTATTCCTCCGTTAAGATGACTGTGCTATTTGGTATTCCAAACAGTGGCCTCTAACTTAGATGTCGGCATAGACTATTATATTACTTTAGTCTTGTTGACTATCGTTCCTGTAGTCTCTTCAGTCATGAAGTAATCAAGTTCATGCTGGGTCACCTAGTGCCAATCGTAAGTCCGCACCCAACATGTCAATGTCTCAAGGAGCTCCGACTTATCTAGGTCCCTCATTCTGAGCATGCTTCCTTTTGGTCTATCGGCCTCCGTCAAGGGGTCCTATTACTAGGACCAACCAACCCGCAGCTGATCTTAGAAGGGTATGGGTGGATTCGGTATACCCCTAATAGCCTCTGCTATTGGGGCATTATCTTGTAGTATTTCGTTGAAAACGTCCCGCCACTTTCCGCCCAAAGTTTAGGAAGCCTAACTTTGAAGCCTACTATCTCAATGCGCCTTCCGCGGATTCCTTCCAATCCACTTCCCCATTGTAGCCAAAGGTTCCCTCTCATATAACCTGCCAACAGCATGCGGTTGGGCAGATGGTAGCGACGTATATGGTGTTATAAAGTGGGCTTCATTGATGTGACCTTTTAGTTATAGGATGCATCTCTCGAAATCTCGCTAATGACATGCGGGCCTTATAAGGGGGCCAGCGGGTAGTGTTGGCACTCCAGTAAATTGAGGGTCTGTGCACAGTTACCCTACCGTGGGTCTGTGCACATGTCTCGGATTTCCACGTGCCTTACAATGTACCATTCCAGTCAGGGTAATGGGACCTGGAAACGGATTCTTGAAAAGTGCCCAATCTCATATCAATTCATGGGCTTTGATCTGAATAGTGAGCTCAATCCCCACAGCAGGACTTCGTCAGCTGCTAGTCACTACTGGTGCTGTGCTTTAAAATTCTGGAGTTTTCGGTAGTGTGTGACTTGGTATGATGGTTGATGTTATAGGTATATTCGGTCCAAAGTCCAATCCGAAGGGCAGCACTGATGTTAAATAATTTCGGCTAACTCGTAGTAGTCCTTGTATTTTGCATCCGGGCAAACTAATCCCCCACGGTCTCACAGTTGGGATAACTATTATTGTCATCATTCATTGTTCAGATTCTAACTCTAGAGAGGGTATCGGTCTCTGCACACTGCGGTCCACTACCGCGTCCTCACCATCCTCGAGTTCTATCAATCTGCCTACTTGCAGATAACGTTATCCTCATATTCCCCTTCATACGAGTCCACACTATCATCTACCATGTCTAGACTCTCATCTCCATCATGCTGTTGATTAGGCTGTGGTATCTGATGTTGGGATGCTGAACTTCAGGGACTTGCGAACCGAATGGAAGCAAGTGAAGGCGAAGTAGAGGGTATTGCAGCCAATGTCTCCTTGGATCTGGATTTTCAGCCACATCTGCTCCGGATCTTTTCCCACTTTTGTCTAAGTTGGTACGAGGGATGCTTTCTGTCAGCGTTAGGTTGTGGCTGTTGTGGCATTGTGACAAGGTAAACAGATGAACAATTTGATTGAGTAGTTTGGGAACTATAGATAGCCTGAGTGTCGGGGAATATGTATATGTCAATAATAAAGGAAGTATTATGGAGGTTGTATTTAGCAGACATAACGGGTTCGGATACATTTTTAAAGGGGTATACATGCACAGGTGGTAATTCGATTTCGGATCAATTGCCCGAAATATTTTGAATACAAAACATAGTAGCATGTTATTGTGAGAATGGTTACAAAGTATGAAGAGGGATGGTACTTGGATCATCTATCACTTTGAGAGATTGCAGTTAAAATGAGCGGACTAATCTAGTTCATGTAAACTGGTGAGTGCACTATAACAAATACATTTAAAGATTGCGGTAAGATTTTGAAATACTTATCTCAATGGGTATAGCATATGGCTAAGGTTAAGGCTAAGCAAATAGGATATAGGATAAAATTCTTGGATAGAAAAAGATACCGAGAGTGATCCTAAATGAAAATAGCCGCAAAAAAACAATTCAGCAAACTCCAAAAGCAAAAAAAGAAGTAATATCTAGCAAACAGAAAGAAAAGCCCCAATGCGCCCCCACCCCAACCTCAACCTCCACCCAACTGCCCAGCCTCAGATCACTTGAGCCCACCACCGACCTCTTCCAACTGGTTCTGCTACTCCACCTCCACCTCCTCCTCCTTCGCCTCCGTTTATGCCTTGTCCTCCTCCACCTTATCCGCCTCCACCATGTACTAGTCTCGATTATTTCGTAGGTAATAGCTCTGACCTGGCGGGGCAGGGGTTCCAGCTTTGTCATTGGTGTCATAATGACAATAGAAAACAAGGTCTATTAGTTCATTTTCTAGACTCAAACCCCTCCGGATACGGAAATGCCAGCGTGACTGGATCAAGATCATTGCAAAGATCAGGAAAGGCTGTTCTCGGGTTATTGAGCAGCACAAGTATACCATACCTGGTTGTGCCTCCAAGATGGTGAAATCCGACTCTAGCTGTTATTATCTGGTTGATCTCCTCAAGCGGGTGCTGCAGAATAAGTTCAGTCAGCTGGAGCTACTAGACCACTTCGAGAGTCATGTACTGGACGTTGTTCAGCCCAGGAGCCAGTGCTTTGCTGGGCCAGTCCTCAGAAGGGACATCAAGCCAGAGGCAGATGGAGTGCAGACCAGCCAAACCTGTGAGATTGATATTAGCATATATGGTATATAAGCTTGCTGCAGATAATTTTAGGAAACTTATGGTCATTATTGGCTACAACAGTAGCAGGCATGGGAGTGGAGGAAGGAATGGCCTACATCATCACTCACACAGTTTGCGAATATTTTTTCGCAACATCCTAGAGCAAGTAATCCAGACATTTCATAAAACATCTGCCCCTCCATGTATCCTCCTCCCAGTATTGCCTGCAACTGTTGCTGGCAATTGGCTCAATGGTGAGCGCATATGCCTGGAGCCTTCCACATTGTGCCACACTCGAGTGCTCAAAGCGGGGGATCCAGTCACGCTGTATCCGGTATTTGACAGCATGCCACGAGGTATGATTCTCCCGACTACAGGTGCCTGGGTTTGAAAAGCTGCAGACATGTTTGCACTACCTGATATCGCTGTTGGGTATAGGGAAATCTGAGAGAGGTGCACAGACCCACAGTAGGGTAACTGCACACAGACTATTGATTTACCGGAGACCAACACCCCCCTCTAGCTCCTGTATGGAGCACATGCGTCATTAGTGAGATTTCAAGAGTTGGGTCCTGTAACTGCAATGTTACATCAATGGAGTACACTTCATAACACTATATACTTCACTGCAGTCCATCTAACCGCATGCTATTTATAGGATATATGAGAGGGGACCTTAGACAACATCTGGAAAGTGGAATAGATAAAACCCATGGGAGGCACATTGAGATAGTAGGCTGCAAAGTTACGCTTCCTAAACTATAGGCCAAAGGTAATGGGATGTTTTCGGTGAAATACTCTAAGAAGATATCACTGTAGTGGTGCCAATTGAGGACATACCGAATCCACCCACACCTGTTAGGTATGTGGAAATCTGAGACGAGCGCACAGACCCACTGTAGGGTAACTGTGCACAGACCCTCGAGTTACCATAGTGCCACCACCCCCCTCCGGCCCCCTTATAGGGCCCGCATGTCATTAGCGAGATTTCGGGAGTTGCGTCGCATAACTAAGATGTCACATCAATGAAGCCAACTTTATAACACCATATACGTCGCCGCCGTCCATCCGGCAGTATCCTGTTCGCAGGGTATATGAGAGCGGACCTTGGGGGACATCTGCGAAGTAGAACTGAGGAAGTCTGGCAGAGGCGCATTGAGATAATAGGCTTCAAAGTTAGGCTTCCTGGACTATATGCCTGACGTAGCGGGACATTTTCCGCGAGATACTCCAGAGGGATATCCCAGTAGCGGAGGCTATTCGGGATATACCAAATCTACCAATACCCTTCTGAGATCAGCTGTAGGTTGGTTGGTTCTAGTAATAGGACCCCTCTACGGAGGCCGGCGGACCAAGGGGAAGCACGCTCAGAATGGAAGACCTAGATAAGTCGGAGCCTTTTAAGACGTTGACACATTGGACTCGGACTTGCGATTGGCACTAGGTGGCCCGGCATGAACCTGATCACTTCATGACTGAAGAGACTACGGGAACGATAGTCAACAAGACCAAAGTAATATAATATTCTATGCGGATATCTAAGTTGAAGGCCGCTGTTTGGTATAACAAATCGCAAAGTCATCTTAACGCAGGAATACTACTCCGCGACAGCGAAAGGGTGTGATAACTTTCAGGGTCAAACAGTGTTCGCACTTATAAGATTCTAGACCTTTGCGTACTAAAACCAAGATGGTACTTCGGAGGCATAGTAGTTAGAAGTAGTCCGCGAACACTCAGACGCGGGATATAAATATCGAAGTGCCTCCCAAGCTTTACAGACATCATCAACAAACAGAGAAGAGATCTTATCAATATAATATTGTTTCATACTTAAATCTTTACTTTACCTATTTTATCGAGATGAGGCTTCCGCGACAGATTCTACGATTAAAGATTTTGGCCTACGTCCCGCAGTTATATACATGAGTTTGGCATCCGCCTAATAGTATATTGATAGTTCTCCGGTTACCAAGGCTCACAATATGAACTACGAGTTCACTTCAAACTCCATCCACAGCTCAGACTTCGATCACATTTTCGAAGCACCTCACTGCCCTATTTACATTCATACATTCGCAGAGACTTTCGCCAGTGAGCTCTTCGAAATCGCAAAACAATATACGCAAGAACCCGCATGGTCCATAAAACCTTTCAGGATCCCAAGAAGAGATCAACCAATCGCATATATCGTACCTGGCATGGCTCAAACTTTGAGTAGAGTTCGACGGAGTCAGAGGACATCGTCGACTGGAGTACCCGGTACTCGGAAGACAACATGTCAGGCACAGATATCCGAGGACCAGACATCACCTCTGCCTGGGCCTAACAAATTCTTAGATGTACTATAAGTACATTTTGAACCTCGAGAAAGGGGAAATTCAGGTCCTGAGTCCAGAATCAGATCAAGCAAATCCTTTTATACCTACACCTCTAGAATATCTCAAGCGTTGGATACCTTACATACAATTCCTTAAACCCTTCAAAGGATATCAAGAACTCTGGTACAAAGTACCAGTAATCACTCATCCAGGGCTATTAGAGCAATTAGCCTATCTGGAAAGTATTACTATGGCGGAAATACCTCAAGACCCAAGAAAAAGAATAACGGCGGGAGAACCTATGGATACCTGACCCGATACGATGGATAAAACCAATGATTTGGCTATATGGAGTCCCTCCCCATCAACACTTCATGAGCCCACGTTCCGAATACGAAATTTACCCTCTCACCAATCCTGTAGTTTCGTAAGCACTCATCGAATATCAAGGGCCTCCAAGCCTAAACCCAGTGGAGACCATGCTGCAAACTTAGCCAGGTTGGCAGCCCGTCTTGGGATAACCTTGGGTCGAATAAGGCAGGATATAGACACGTTACTTGACCAAGCTAATATTGCCTTCCAACATTTGAAGGGAGCCACCCCGGATAATACGTTAAAGTTAGTTAAGGTACAGCAACAAATCGCAGAGGGACAAGATGTTCATGATAGCGAGATTGGACTCCTGTTGATGCAGCTGGCAGGAGTAGAAGCAGAGGTCAAGGGGATACAAGAGGAAATGCTACGAGAAGTGGCAATGAAGATAGAAGTCCAATAGAGGCGTCAACAAGAACATGAAAAGGTAACCATGAGGTTACATGGAACCCTCGGGCAAGAAAGCCAAGCCGCATTGGCCCAAGATCAGACTCTGGAACAGATGGTCCTTAGTCTAAGGGCGGAATTCGTAGAATTTCCCCCTCAAAGTGACACTCGGGAAAGAGAGGTCCACCGTAAGCTAGGACAGATGCGCCCAGATCAGACGACCTGTTAAGCCAAGATTCGCAGCTCACAGGAACAGCAACAGCAGCAGAATGATGAGATGAACAATACCCTAACGGGATTGACGGCGGCTATAAATAAGATACTAGCCACCGCGCCAAGTCCCGAAGTTGCAAGACCAGCACCGTTACCCGCACTCCAAGAAACGGATGATGAGGAGTACTATCCTTCGGCTACACAGCGGGAAAAGGGGAAAGGCAGAGAAGCCGCTGATGCATCCCCCTTAGGTGCCCATAGAGGTGACCCAGGTAATCCCAGTGATGATGATGGTGATGATGATGAGAGAGGAAGAAGGAGAGGATGTCCTAGCCGAAGTAGGCGAGGACGAACAGCAGCACAGTTTGGTATGGCAGAGACCCTTGCCAATGTGATGGCGCTAAATATCCAGCGACCATCAGAGCTACCTCGATTGTTTGAAGACAAGCATGTACAAGATATCTATGTCTGGATTCTTCAATGCACGGACTATTTCGAGCGGAGTCTGCGAATCTCGAACATGCTCGGGAACAAGTCATATATGCACTCACTCATAGGAGAGGAGAAATAGTGCTTCCATACACTATCTGGTATAGAAAGGCCATAGATGGACTTGAAGGGGAAACCCAGCAACCGGAACTGGCAACGTAGACTCGTTTTGAACACGATATGATCAAACGATTTGCCCCGGTGGAAGCCAAATGACTAGCACATTCTGCTATCAAGCTAGTCGAGTACGATAGTAGTATTGACCGTTACTTAACGATCATGTATAACTATAACATTCATGCACGCATGACTGCGGAGTCCTGGAGGCAGGAAATCGAAAATAAACTTCTCAAACAAATAGTCTGCAGATTGTCGGCTCTGCAGTATACAACGGATGAAGAATGGGAAGAGGTGCTAAGGCTGTGTAGTCGGTTGGCAGAAGGACATCTGGCCCGAGAAAAAATTGTACAAGATAAACCGTCCAGGCCCAAAGTAGTCCAGCAGGTCAAAAGAGAAGACAGATGGAACACTAAACCGAAGCGACAAAGGGAAACTAAACCCAAGTCAAGGGAGGTGGAGCCCCATCACGAAACCGGAAAAGGGATAACGAGCCAGAGAAGCCCAGGAAAAGGTTGGGAGGTGCAACAAAGACCACCACACAAACTTTGAACAGGCCAATACCGGTATTTCGTAGAGCGTGATAGACACACAGAGGTGAGATGGAGATTGTACATGTTGTGGAAAGAAAAACCACACCTACCAGCCGTGTTGAGGAGACTTCCATATATCGGCGGCAATGGTCAGCTCAAGACCGATAAAAATGGGAATTCCACGAGCAAGGTCGTCTATTGTAAAGCCTAAAATTGCTCGCAGAGTCACAACCGTCCAGAACCCAGCATGAGTCAATAAGATCTGAGAACTGGCAGACGACGCGGAACTCACCTGGGTCAGTTCATTGGCACCAATGGCAACAGCGTTTGGGTATTCAGTGTCCCGATAGGGCTGGAATCAAAATGGGAACCCCCTTTAGTTGGGGTGTATTGGGTACTGACTACGACGGGGATCGGGTATTCCATGTACAACTGCGGGAATCGAAAAGGAAAATGATCCAAGTGGCTCGAAGCGAGTCTCTTCCTTCAGGATCAATGCAAATAGGCTCCAAGTGAAGGGACCCCACAAGGGACTAGTGAGCTCGAACACAAGAATCAATATATGGAGAGTCTCGATCGAAATAGAGGATAGTTAACAGGCCCACATGGCCTGTGAGCAAACAGTACGAAGTTCCTCGAGTCACCTGGTTGTTGCCTGCTACCAGTGTGCAAGCAAGTTACTATACCGAAGAAGTTAGGACATAGCAATGCAAGATCTACCTGATAACAATACACGACAGGAGGACAACCAACGCGGGCCATTCCACCTACCACACGAGTCTGAGTTGTATTATATGTATGTACTATCTTGCCTGGTGGCCGGAGTGTGAGATAGGGATGTACTGCATTGGTGCACAAGGCCCCTCTGAGGGAGCTGGACAGATAACCAAAAACCTAAGAGAAAGGATCGGTGAAAGCGGGCACTCCACACCAGGTGAGTAAAATGGCTAATTACCGTCCAAAAATCTGCTATGAGTCTAGGTCTGGCGTGTCGGGAGAAGACATCCAGCCTGAAAACTGGTCGTGCGCAATTGCGTATATGTGAAACGTGACTTAGTATGCAGACCCAAATTGTTAGAGCTACAAGACTTACTAGTTTATCTGAGGAAACCTCAATGGTCGAAACTACACGGGTGTAGTAACAAACATCTTGTTACCTACACCTAACACCTACGATGCCTAAACAAAAGAACCAAGAAAATCTCATTCGCGCTAAGCGCATGGAGTTAGATGCTCCAAAACCAAAACGATACAACTGTGCAGAGGAGATCGCTTACCTCCACATACACGATAAGCGATACAAAGTTAAAGTTTTGTTAGACTTGGGATCCAACGTGTTCTTCATCAACAAGGACCTAGTTGAAGACCTTTGCGTTTCTACAGTAGAACACAACAATGCAGTTGACATCTTAGGCTTTGATGGATCATCAGCCGCCTCTTGAGGGAAGTGTTACACTCTCCCTATTAAAGTGGAAATAGGAAAAAACAGACACATCTCTGAAGCGTCTTGTGAAGTGGCTAAAGCAGGGCACTATGGAATGATAATTCTACTTTTAGTTGGTGGCATCGTGAACACCCAGTGTCTCATATAGAAGATGCAGAAAATTGGACCTTCTGCACAAAGAATTGTGAAAACTGTGTGAAAGAAGATGAAGGAATAGCGGATAGGTTCGGATATGACGAATCCGTTGCCTGGGATCCTGATGCATGCCGTATTGGAAGAATCAGAGCCATAGAAATTACTGTGTTACTCGAATCATTACTGAAGGAATACTGGCATTACAAATACTTGTTTGAAGTCCAGACAGCAGAAAAACTAGCTCTAAGACGGACATTGGATTATGAGATCAAGTTGATTCCAGGATCAACTCCCCCCTGGGGGCCAATATATTCACTATCTGAGAAACAGCTTAAGGCTTTACAAGAATACTTGGAGACAATGATCAGACAAGGAAAGATCACTCGGAGTCAATCGCCAGCTGCAGCACCCATATTATTCGTACCTAAGCCAGATGGCAGGCTACGCCTAGTTGTGGATTACGGAAATTTAAATAAGATTACCATCCTCAACACACATCCCCTTCCACTCATGTCTGAACTCAGAGATAGAGTAGTTGCCGCGAAGATCTTCACCAAGCTAGACCTCAAGGACGGTGACCACTTGATCAGTATTGAGGAAGGAGATGAATGGAAAACGTCGTTCCATACAAGATACGGACATTATGAATATAACGTTATGCCTCTTGGATTGGTTAACGCTCCGGCAACTTTGCAAGATATGATGAACCAAGTACTAAAAGAATACCTAGATGTTGGAGTCGTGTGTTCTCTTGACGATATTCTCATCTATTCAAAGGATGAAAAGAACACATCGAAGCTGTTAAAAGGGTTTTACAAAGTCTATCAGACTTTCAATTAGTAGTTTCGCTAAAGAAAGCGACTTTCCCTGCCATGGAGGTAGAATTCTATGGCTATATAGTAGCGGTTAATAGCGAGTCTTTGAGCACTCACAGGGTGGAATCCATAATGGTTTGGAAAGCACCTAAGTCAGTCAGAGAAGTACAAGTCATTATCGGATTTGCTAACTTCTATCGATGTTTCATAAAAAGCTTTGTGGCTATTTGTAAACTCATAACCGATCTGCTACAGGGAAATGCCAAGAATTTCAAATAGGGACTGGAACAAGATGTGACATTCGAAGAATTAAAACACCGATTCACCACAGCCTCCATGCTCCACCACTTCTTCCCAGAAAGAGAAACAGTGGTAGAAACCGACGCTAGCGATTTCACACTGGGCTGCATGCTCTCTCAATACTTTGAGAAAAAGTTACATCCAGTAGCTTTCCATTTCAGAAAATTAAATTTGGTGGAGAGCAATTATGAGATTCATGATAAAGAACTTCTCGCAATCCTCAAAGCATTTAAAGAATGGTGATACTACTTGATCGGAACGGAAAAACTGATTACAGTCTTTACCGACCCGAGGAACCTACAATACTTCCTCACCTCAAAAGTTTGGAGTGGCCATCAAATTCGATAAGTACAGAAGCTTCTGGAATACAATTTTCGTATTGGATACTGACCAGGCACGAAACGCGGAAAGCCTGGTGCATTAAGCAGACAGCCAGAGTAGCGTCCTGAGGAGGAAGCTACGCATTACGAACAGAAAACTTGGAAAGAAGAAAGTTTCTTGGTATCATTGATAGCAAGTGTAGGCGATGAAAGAGAAGACTAGGGTGGAGATAAGGATTTGAATTTGGAACCTCGGAGAGGTGGAAAGGAACCCATGATTACGGTCAAAAGATTAAGCAAAAAGGCATACTTGTCAACAAAGGGCTCAAGAATGGCGGCAGGACATGATCTGTATGCTATTGAGGATGACATTGTCCCTAAATATGGACAAGCATTGATAAGGTCGGGTATAGCTGTGGGGCTACGTGAAAGAACTTATGGAAGTGTTGACCCGAGAAGTGGATTAGCTGTCCGAAGCGGAATCTCCACCAGTCTAGTTGTAATCGATGCTGATTACACCGGCAAACTCAAAGAGGTACTTTTCAACCGCGAGGATGTGGACTGCCAAATAAGAATGGGCGATCGTATAGCTCAACTGGTGGTAGAAACAGTCAACACCTCAGACATGATAGAAGTAGATGACTTGGAAGATACAGAACGAGGAACCACGGGATTTGGAAGCACCGATTTAGCGACAACATCCTTGATCGTCCAAGAACAGGAACCTAGCATCAGCTTCCTACAGGTATTGGCTAAAGACAACGAACATTGGTATGATATTTCAGAAGTACCTGAAAAGGTTCTAATGTCAAACGCCATTATTCTGCAAAAGGGTATGAAGCAGTTCAATCCTGAATTCCTAAACGAGATACAGGCAGCTATAGAAGCAGATGCAGCGTGGAGGCAATGAAGGGAAAAACTCATTAGGTTATGAGAAGAAGGAAACGATTTCCCCAAGGATTGGACCTTGACCGATGATCTACTATAGTATAAGTAAAGACTATTTGTACCAGAAAGTCAGGTATCCTCCGTCTCCGCTACACCTCCGGTGATTGAAATTTATTTCCTATTTGGGATAAACTCAACACCACACCAAACTATCACCACTTTTCGGTCTGTACCCTCCCCTTGGGGGGGGTGTAGGCTATCACCATTCATCCTTCTGGACTTTGAGTCCATCCCTACTGCCCTCTCCCTTTGAGGTTTACCCTCTGGGGATACCCCATCCTCTTCTTCCGGCATCTTACGATGCTGGGTACCTCCCTTACCCCGCTTTTGCTAGACCTTGCTTAGCTTTAGCACAGTCGGGATTCTCTCGCTTCATCACGACAGACGGCTGGGACTATGGTTTGCGGTACACGATTGCAATGGATTCCTGTATCCCTCCTCCTAAAGAAACTGCGGGAGTTGTGTCAGGTCTCCTCAACAGGCTATGGTCGATTTTGCCACCCTCCTTCCCTCCTCATCGCTTCAGCAGGTGGTATCCCATCCACTATAGTGACACTATCTCTCGTAGAACAAGGGACTACATGAGAGACGTGGTAAAACTGCGGGCTTTGTTTGGGGCTTGCTGGAGGCCGCCTAGCAAGACATAAACACGATTCCGACAGTTGTTTTGGTACCTGGGTCTACCCCTCCTCCATACTTTCTCAATGCGATCGGCTGGTACCCTACTACTACTACAGGCTGGCACCCTACTGCTACCCCCCCACCTTAGCTGGCACCTCACTGCCTTCTACACTTCCTACTGGTCTCGGACCAGTACAACCCCCCCGAGCTGGTACCTTACTACCACCTCATCCTGGTCAGCACTCCTTCCGCTGGCCCCCCCACCCGGTCTGGTTTTCCGGCTGACCTCTGGGGTTCTCAGGCCCTGCCATATTCCTTCCTTCGGCTTCGGTTGGGATCCCTCTTGCTTTTGTTTTCCTTGCCCCTGTTGCCAAGTCTATCAGACGTAGGGTACTTTCATCCGCTCAGTGCTCATGGCCGGTTCTATGATAGTGACCTCAGTATATCTGACTAGCTTAGGCCATATGGTGTTCCTTCGGGTTCAGTTTATGGGTTTTCATTGGTTTGAGGTTTCTTTCTGGTGTTTTGGTTGGTTCACTATTGCGGTGTGTGATTTCTCTTATGTCGCGCATCTGTGGAGGTTTTGGGTTCGTGTATACTGTAGCGGTTGTGGTTAGGGGAAGTTTTTTACACCGACTGGCCTTGTAGTTAGACGGTTTTTCTTCAGCCTTTCTGAGCCGGGGCAGGGGTGGAGGTTTAGGTCTACATAGCTTGCGCTGATGTGACCTGGTTCCTTGATACTAAATAAAGACGTATTTAAAAAAAAAAAAAGAAAAAGAAAAAAAAACAAGTACCAGAAAGTCAGGTGCTATACACCAAGATCGCAGAAGGATATCACGATGCAAAAGTTGCAGCACATTTCGGACAAGAAAAGACTTAGGAGATAATCATGAGAGACTTCTACTGAAAAGGACTTGGGGAATGGATCAATGACTATGTTCGATCCTACAATGAATTCAAATACAATAAATTGCCTAGACCTACTAAGTATGGATTATTGCAGCCACTGTAAATACTCTACGCAGTATGGGTATTCATCTCAGTGGACTTCATCACACTACTACCAGAGTCACAAGGATGCACTCAGATAATGGTAGTCAGTGATCGATTCACAAAAATAGCACATTTCAGCGGACTACGGACTTCGGCTACTGCTAAAGATGTTGGAAACGCATTCCTGAAAGAAGTATGGAGGCTGCCCGGCCTATCAACCAAAATTGTCCCGGATATGGACTCAAAGTTCACGGGAGAATTCTAGGAATCTCTTTGTAAAGGGCTAGATATTAAGCGAAGGATGTCAACGGCATACTATCCTCAAACTGACAGATAAACAGAACGTACCAACCAAGTGCTGGAAAGATACCTTCGAAGTTTTATCAACTGTGATCAGGATGATTGGTATCAGCTACTATCTCTAGCTGAACATGACAATAATAACTCCGCAACCAACGCTCATGAGATGTCACCAGTCTATGCGAACTACAGATTCCATGTACAGACAGAGTGGATGAAGGAGCGCAAAGCTCAAAATCCTGAAGCAATACTTTATGCGGACTGGATTAAGACGATACATGAACGTGCAAGAGGATCACTAAACAAGACACAAGAAGGAATGTCCAACTATTATGACTGGAAAGCTCGACAACAGCCAGACTTCAAGATCGCGGATAAAGTAATGTTAAATACTAAGAACATTCGGACCCGAAGGAAATCAAAAAAGCTAAGTCCAAAGCTATACGGCCCCTTCCAAATTATGGAGAAGTGTGGAGCACAAGCATTCAAACTCAACATATCCTATCGACAGAACTTTCACCCCGTATTCCATGTCGCACTATTGGAATCCTACCGCGGGTGAGTTCATGGCAATCGTTAACAACCCCCTAGAGAACTGGAGGACATTGACGGCGATCTACAATGGCAAGTTGAGAAAATAGTAAGAAGTGAGATGCGCTCTTACAGGTAATGAGTACGCGGCCGCTATCGAGAGAAGTGAGAACTGTGGTACTTTGTCAAATGGCCGGGATGTTCAGAAGTTGAGAACACATGGGAGCCTACTACCGGTATGGAAAATGCGGAGGAAGTTGTGGAGAATTTTCATAATGAAAATCCAGACATGCCAGGAAGGGCAGAAGTAAGATGGTGAGGAAAAGGTTTTCCTTCCATGCCCAAGTAAATGCGGGAGGTTTTTTACCCTGACCATACTGAGTCTTAAAATGTATTTAGAAGAAAATATAAAAAGGTTATAAAGGCATTCGAGGTGAAGCCTGGTAGGAGGGAGCTCATATTAGGCATATGGAAATCTGAGACAAGTGCACAGACACGCGGTAGGGTAACTACGCACAGACCCTCGTTTTACCGAAGATCTAACACCCCTCTCCGGCCCCCTTACAGGACCCGCAGGTAATTAGCGAGGTTTCGCGAGTTGCATCCCATAACTAAAATGTCACATCAATGAAGCCCACTTTATAATACCATATACGTCACTGCTGTCTGTCCGACTGTATGCTGTTCACAGGATATATGAGAGGGGACCTTGGGCGACACCTGGAAAGTGGAATGAAGGATATCCGGTGGAGGCGCATTGAGATGTTAGGCTTCAAAGTTAGACTTCCTCAACTATGGGCCGTATGTGACGGGACGTTTTCGGCGAAATACTCCAGGGCGATATCCCAGTAGCGGAGATTATGCAGAGTATACCGAATCGACCTATACCCTACTGAGATCAGCTGTAGCTTGGTTGGTCCTAGTCATAGGACCCCTCTACGGAGGCCGGCAGACCAAGGAGAAGCACGCTCAGAATGGAAGACCTAGATAAGGCGGAGCCTTTTAAGACATTGACATGTTGGGCTCGGACTTGCGATTGGCACTAGGTTGTCTGGCATGAACCTGATCACTGCATAACCGAAGAGACTACGGGAATGATAGTCAACAAGACTAGAGTAATATAATAGTCTATGCGAACATCTAAGTTGAAGGCCGCTGTTTGGTATAACAAACAGCGCAGTCATCTTAATGGAAAAATACCACTCTGTGACCATGAAAGCGTGTGATAAGTTTCAGGGTCAAACGGTGTTCGCACTTATAAGATTCTAGACCTTTGCGTACTAAAACCAGGATGGTACATCGGGGGCATAGTAGTTAGAAGAAGTTCGTCAACACTCAGATGCAGGATATAAATATCGAAGTGCCTCCCAAGCTTTACAGACATCATCAAGCAATGGGCAAGAGATCTTATCAATATAATTTGTTTCATACTTAAATCTTTACTTTACCTATTTTATTGAGACGAGCCTTCCTCGACAGATTCTCCAATCAAAGATTTTGGCCTACGTCTCTCAGTTATATACTTGAGTTTGGCGTCCACCTAACAACACCCTTCTGAGATCAGCCGTATGTTGGTTGGTCCTAGTAGTAGGACCTCTCTAGGGAAGCCAGCAGACCAAGAAGAAGCACACTCAGAAAGGAAGACCGAGATAAGTCAGAGACCCTTAATACATTGACACGTTGGGCTCGAACTTGCAATTGCCACTAGGTGGCCTGATGTGATCCTGATCACTTCATTACTGTAAAGACTACTGGAATGATAGTCAGCAAGAATAAAATAATATAATGGTCTATATGGACAACTAAGTTGGAGGCTGCTGTTTAGTATAAGAAATAGGGCAGTCATTTCAAGGGAGGACTACTATTCTGTAATGGCGCAAGGGTGTAATAAGTTTTAGGGTCAAACGGTACTGGCACTTATAAGATTCTGGACATTTGTATATTAAAACAAGACTGGTACTTTGGAGGCATAGTATTTAGAAATAGTGTGCAAATACTCAGACACGGCATATAAATATCAAAGTGCCTCCCAAGCTTTACAGACATTATCAAGCACTAGAGAAGAAATCTTATTAATACAAAATCGTTTACAATACAAATCTTTACTTTACCTGTTTTATTGAGATAAGCCTTCCTCAACAGATTCTCTGAAAAAAGATTTTGGCCTACATCCATCAGTTATACTAGAGTTTGGCATCTGCCTAACACTCGCTATCATTTTCGTGGCCTGCGATTATTGGACAAATAAAGCCTACTTTTGATCATGGCATTGTCATTGTTGATGGGGTAAGTTGGGGTGTAGAGAGAGTTGGAGGAGGGGTGGAGTTTTTTTAAAATGAAGTTTGTCTACTAGAAAACTGTATTAGCTTTGAAGTGGGTAAAACTTGATATAAGAAAACAATTCTGAAGAGAAAAGAAGGAAATTGTTTGGAGAACATACCAGGAACAGGAGTGGAGTGGGTGTGGTTGGTAGGATGATGTTAGGTATATGGAAATCTGAGACAAGTACACAGACCCTCGATTTACCAAAGGCCAACACCCACCTCTGGCCCCCTTATGGGGCCCCCTCATCATTAGTTAGATTTCAAGAGTTGTATCCTGTAACTAAAATGATACAGCAATGGAGCCCACTTCATAACACTATCTACATCGCTGCTGTCCGCCCGACCGCTTGCAGTTTGCACCATATATGAAAGGAGACATTTGATGACATCTGAGAAGTTGAACAGAAGAAACCCATCGGAGGCACATTGAGATAGTAGGCTACAAGGTTAAGCTTCCTTAAATATGGACCAAAAGTGATGGGATGTTTCGGGCGAAATGCTCCAAGAGGATGTCCCTGTAGTGGAGACTGTGGAGGACATACCGAATCTACCCATGCTCTTTTGAGATACACTATATGTTAGTTGGTCCTAGTAATAGGACCCCTCCACTGAGGCCGGCAGACCCAGGGAAAGCATGCTTAGAAAGGAAGACCTAGATAAGTAGGAGACCCTTAAGATGTTGACATGTTGGGAGCAGACTTGGGATTGGCACTAAGTAGCCCAGTATGAACCTGATCACTTCATGACCGAAGAGACTACTGGAATGATAGTCAACAAGACTAAAGTAATATAATAGTCTATGGGGACAACTAAGTTGAAGGCCGTTGTTTGGTATAACAAATAGCACAGTTATCTCAATGGAGGAATACTATTCCGTAACTATGAAAGGGTGTGATAAGTTTCAGGGTCAAAAGATGCTGGCACTTATAAGATATCTGGGCATTTGCGTATTAAAAGCAGAGTGGTACTTTGGATGCAGGGTCGTTAGAAGTTGTCCGCGAATACTCAGACGCGGGATATAAATATTAAAGTGCCTCACGAGCTTTACAAACACCATCAAGTAACAGAAAAGAGATCTTATCAATATAAAATTGTTTACAATACAAATCTTTACTTTACCTATTTTATCAAGACAGGCTTGCCTTGAGTGATTCGCTGAACAAAGATTTTGGCCTGCATTCCTCAATTATACCAGAGTTGGGCATCCACCTAACAGTATATTGATAGTTATCCAGTTACCAAGAGTCCCTATATGTACTACAGGTTCACTTGAAACTCGACCCACAGCTCTCCCTTCGATAATATCTTCGCAGCTCCGCACCGCCGGAGTTACATTTATATATTCCAAGAAATATACGACAATGAGCTGCTTGAAATCGTAGATGAGTATATGCAAGAATCATTGTCGTTCAAAATACCTTGCATGATCCCAACAAAATATCAATTCCATCATATATATCTTACCTGGCATGGTTCAAATTTTGAGTGGAGTTCAACTGAGTCAGAAGACCTCATCGAGTGTGGTGCCTAGTACTCTGAAAACAAGAAACTAGGCACTATTAGCTACGGATAATCCATCCCCTCAGTCTGGACCTGAAACCCATATATCTACTACAACTACATTTTAAACTTGGAAAAAAGGAAATTCATGTCCTGAACTCAGAATCAGATTACCTGAACCCTTTTTTACCTACACCTCCAAAACATCACAGATATTGTATAACATACCTACAGTTCCTTAAGCCATTTAAGGAATACCGAAAACACGGGTACAAAGTACTGGGAATTACTCATCTACGGCTATTGGAACCATTAGCCTATCTGGAACAGGTAACAATGGCTAAGATACCACAAGATCCAAGAAAGAGGATAATGGCAGGAGAACTCATGGACACTCGACTGGATACGACAGAAACTAATAATTCAGTCATATAGAGTCCATTTCTATCAACATGTTAGGTATCCTACCTATTCTCCAATGTCAATATGTATCCTGCGACAGGCAACAGTTCTTCGTTAGTCTCTTCGTAATAATGCGATACTTCTCTTCCTTAGTGTACTGTTATTTCGTTCCCTCTCCTATCAGGACCTTGCTTATTATTCTTAGACCGTTGCCTACATTCCTTGCTTGAACATTAATAATCAAGTCATATCGTGATAGAAATCTCGAAATGATAGAATAGAATCTATTTTCAATAGCATAGGTAAGAAAGTATAATAGGTGGTTGCGTGAAGAACTAACTACCAGGCTCTACCGGCCTCCTTTTATAGTCCTTCACTCAACCCGCTTATAAATCAAAACAACTATGCGTTATAATCGTGACTCATGAAAAACATCATATGACTGCATCATTGGTCATGTGCATAAACCACCTGGCCTCTTAATAGGTCATGTGCGTGAAAGTAACTCAAACTGCGCAGCCCCCTTGGCCTCGTGCACTGCCCCCATGACCTCTTAATAGGTCATGTGCATGAAAGTAAATCAAAATGCGCAGCCCTCTTGGCCTCGTGCGCTGCCCCCATAACCTCTTAATAGTTCATGTGCGTGAAAGTAAAACCTCATGACGAATATCTTCGTCATGGTGAAACATCTCTTTGCGCAACCGTCTCCTTCCACTACCTGCCACAAACATCTCCTTCCACTATCTGTCACGCAACCGTGATACAACACCCCAAGAGCGACATTTCCGGCGAGGAGTGATACCACCCTCCTCTCACCGATTCTCTAGTATTGCAAGCTCAGATTGGATATCTTGGTCCTCTATGCCAAAGCCTGGAGATCATGCCGTGAATCTAGCCAAGTTAGCTAGTCATCTAGAAATAACCTTGAGTCGAATAAGGCGAGATATAGATACCTCACTCGACCAAGCCAACTTCGCCTTCAAACATTTGAGGCAGCCACCTCAGACTATATTTTAAAACTACTAAAGGTTCAACAGCAAATCGTAGATGGACAACATATCCACGTCAACCACATTGCAATCTTGTTGATACAGCTGACAGGTGTGGAACAGGAGGTCAAGGATATCCAGCAGGAGATGCTATAAGAAGTGGCAAAGACAATAGAGGCACAAGACAAGCATCAACAAGAACATGAAGAGGTAACCATAAGGTTACATGGAACTTGCGGGCAACAAAGCCAGGAAGCATTAGTCCGAGATCGAACTCTGGAGCAAATCGTTACCAGTCTAAGAACAGAATTCTTAGAATTCTATTCTCAAAGTATCAATCGTAAAAATGATGTCAATCATACCTTAGGGCAATGGCGCTTTGACCATATCACTCGCTAGACCGAGATCTGCAATCTCCAAAACAAACAGCCCAGCAAAATAAGTAGCCCAATAATGCCCTAAGAGTATCGATGGAGTTGGCAAATGAGATGCTGGCTGCTATACCAAGTCGAGAAGCTGCGAGACCAGCATCCATACCTGCAGTCAAGGAGGAGAATGACGAAGATTACTACGCTCCGCCTATGCGAAGAGAAAAGGGTAAAGGCAAGGAAGCTCCTGATGCATCCCCCTCAGGTGTCCAGGGAAGTGATCCTGGAGATCCTAGCGATGATGATAATGATGATGATGAGAGAGGTACAAGGAGAGGAAGTGCAAGCCATGTCAGGTGAGGACAGACACTAGAATAGGCTGGCATGGTGGAGACACTTGCCAATATGATGGCGCTTAATGTGAAGCAACCGACAGAGCCACCTTTATTCTTTGATGACAAATCCACACTGGACATATATGTCTGGATTATACAATTCATAGACTATTTTGAAAGAAACATGCGGATCGGGAATAATACCTCAGAATGAGTTATATATGTACTCAACCAAACTAAAGGAGAAATAGTGCTTCCTTGCACTATTTAGTATAGGAAGACTATGGATGGACTTCAAGGGGAAATCCAGTAGCCAGAGTTGGCAATGTAGACTCGTTTCGAACATGACATGATCAAATGATTCACCACGGTGGAAGTCAAAAGACTAGTACCTCGAGCAATGAAGGTGGTCAAGTGCGAGAGCAGTATTGAGCATTACCTCATGATCATGCACAACTTAAACATCAGAGCATGCATGACTGGAGGATCCTAGAGGGAGGAAGTTGAATTGAAACTTCTAAAACAAATTGTGGGCAGATTGTTGGCTTTGCAATACACGACAGATTAAGAATAAGAAGAAGCACTTAGGCAAGGTGGTCGATCGGAAAAGGCACCTCTCACTAGGGAAAGGCTAGCAAGAGAGCAAATGTAACCGCCTCTCGGGAGTTGCGGTAAACGTAAGATTGACGGGCTTTGTTCTTTACAGAAGTGGTAACTAGCGAAGCAAAGTCCGAAGGCTTTAAAGGAGGTTGTTGAAAGGACTTCTCACTATATCGCGACTACTGAAGTCTCAAGATGTTTGGTGGATCGTCAAACTAAAGATTCTCAAAGCGCACGGAAGAAGGTAACTGTTCAACCAAGTATATTGAAAACTCTCTCTGTCGAAGTCTGCTTCTTCTAACGGGAAGAATAGCAGTTCTTAAATACACTTCCTAGGCTACTGGGAGCCTTGTTCTCATAACATATAAGACTCCAAAACGGTACCCTTGAAACCAAACATAAAACATATAAAGTATCAAACCGCTACTCGAAACCAAACATAAAACATATAGAGTATCAAACTGATACTCGAAACCAAACATAAAACATATAGAGTATCAAACCGATACTCGAAACCAAACATAAAACATATAGAGTATCAAACCGATACTCGAAACCAAACATAAAACATATAGAGTATCAACCGATACTCGAAACCAAATATAAAACATATAGAGTATCAAACCCTATACGATCAGGCTAGAGGCACACTTCGTTTTCTGAAACAAATTGAAAACTCAAACAATATCAACTGATATATGAAAATCCTAAACTAGTAACCAGTACCAGTTACACCCCAAAAACAAAATAAAACCCTTATTTCAAAACATAATAAGAAATTTCCTAATCCTCGCTATCATAATCAGAATTCAAATAAGGATCCCAAAAACCTAAATCAACCAAGGGAACAATTTGATAGCTCTCAAAGCCATCCTTAGTAGGAGAATAACACATAGGAATAAACCCAGAAAATACCGCGGGAAACTCGTCTCCAGGCATGTTATCTGTCCACCATGCCTGAACCAATTCCATCGCATGTTCTAATCCTTCCACCGGTTCCCCACTATTCTCGCTTGCTGGGTATCCTTTCCAACTAACCAAGAACTGTCCTTTTCCATATCGTTCCCTGTAATCGATGACTGATTGAACTTCCCATTCCTGTTCTTCGTTGATGAGAATGGGTACCGGCTTTGCAAATGCTGATCCTGGAAATCTGAAATTGTCGTTAGGGTGATAAGGTTTGACTACTGAGCAGTAGAAAACTCCTTTCTTCCTTCGGTACATTCTAGCATCCATGCTAACCATATAGTTCTGAGTGTGTTCGTCAAATTCAAGTACTGTAAAAGGGCCTCGCCAGCATGGCTGCAATTTCCAAGATCTGCCAGATTCCGTCGAAAACTGGTCTCCAAAAACCATAATTCTTTCCCCAATCTCCACAGGTTTGTGTGAGTTCTTCCTCTTAATTGCCACTCTGTTTGACCTTGCTCTCTACCCAACCGTAATGCTTGGTATGCCGCATTTCTGATATCCTGGTGTCGATTGTAGTAATCATCGGATGCGCGTACTGTTGTAGCATTGACTTTATAGGTATCGAGTAGTTGGTATTCTCGTCCATACACAGCCTTGTATGGAGATATTCCAATAGTATTGGAGTGACCTGCATTGGAGTAAGCTGTCACTTCATGGAGGGAGGTAAGCCAGTTGGACTGGCGAGCATTAACAATATTCCTTAATGCTGTTTTCAGTTCTCGAATCTTCCTTTCTGCTTGTCCATTGGTCGGGTGGTGGCCCGGCGTGGCCATAATGTATTCAACTCCTATCGTCTTCAAGGCTTGTTTCCAAAACCGTGAGGTGAACCGTGGATCAGCATTGCTAACAATCGACGTAGGCATTCCATGAGGAGTGAAAATATGGTGACGGAGCAACTCCATAGTTGAAATTGCACTAGTATTTACTGATGTTGGTATCAGCCACCTGAACCCAACCGCTCTATCTACTACCACCAATACTGAATCATATCCTTTCAGATTTGTAAAGGGACCCATGAAGTCAATAGCATAGATCGAAAATATCTCGGAGGGAAAAGGAAATGAGAGGGTGTTGCCGGTAGGTAATGTATTCCTTTCCCGATCCAGTTGATATATGTCACATTGCTGGATATAGTCTTTGAAGTCCTTTCTCATCTCCGGCCTGTAGATCTATTCTGTTGCGTACCGCAGGTTTTGATCAGCACTATGGTGTCCTTTATTATGTATCTCCCCTATCATCAGTTCTCTTAGTGTTTCTCCATTCACTACATGACCCTTCGGAATATAAAGTCAATCTTCTCCTCCTCTTGTAGTAGCGCAGAGTAGACTGTTACGTATTTGCTAATGTTGCATCATTCCTTTTCGTGAAGTGAGGCTGGAAACCTTTGCTAACTGATAGATAGGGTCGTTTCTATATCCTTTAACCATCTGTTCTCTCTAAATGTTCTTCATATCATCCACTCCATGGATGATATCCCTTTCGTCCACCACTCTTTCTAATACTGTTACCTCCTCCTCCTCTACAGGTATTTTGTACACTTTGTAGAGCTGACATTTCTCGTGAGGTAGGGAGGGTGGCTCCACTACCAGAACTTCATTCAGGTATGCGAGGGGTCCTGCATAGAAGGTTTCGTTATGGTGGTGTTCCGGGTACTCGGAGTTATGGCATTCGATAGGGGGCGTCCCACAGCCTAAAGCTTTCTTGACACGCTGTTTGATGGCTCAGATATCGAGGTGGGGGCATGGTAATTGGGTATCTCTGTCATCGTGATCATCATTGGCGTTAGGTGGAGTTTCGATAACTGGCGGGCTGCTGCAGGGAGAGCCAGCGCAGGATTTAGTCTTAGGTTTCAATTCCTCGTGGTCAGGGCAGAAGGGTATGTTGCAGAATGCCCAATGCATTAATGCATATTCAAGTTCCTCCTCACTCCTGCCACTGGAATAACTTCGATGGTCTCCCCAATCGTTTAGTGGTTCGCTATTTCTGTAGTCGTTTGCATCTAGCTGTGCTTACTCCAGGCTGCAGTCCCTTCCGGATTCTGAATGAGCACCGATGTGCTCAACTGTGAGAGGTTCGCATCGCGACATTTCGTGTTCAATAGTAGATTCTTCGCAAGAAAGAAAGGATGAGATAGGTGAGGAACTAGGTGAATCATCTTCTGATGTAGGATCGTTTGCAGCATGTGGGTAATCATCGTTCTCATCATAAAGGCGGGATACAGCATCTGCTAAATAGTTCCATTTTCCTAGTTTGTACACTATTTCTGTATCGTATTTCCTAATGAACCCTCGCCATCGTAGCTGTTTTTTGGTGGGTGCTCTGCTTGTCTTGAGGTACATCAGAGGTAGATGATCTGTGACGATAGTTAACTTGCTTCCTACAAGTATGTGGTGGAATACGGTCAGTGCATCAACTATCGCTAGAGCTTCCTTGTCGGTTGTGCCATAATTCATTTGGGCATTAGAGAATTTCCTGCTATGAAGTGCAGCTGGTCTAGCATTCTCGGGGGTTTCTCCTGGTCCTACCCATGCTCCCACACCTGTGTTGGATGCGTCGGTTATCAACCATATTGGAAGTGATGAATCATATTGTAGTGGTTTCATAACCTCGTATTTTGAAACAACTCGCTTAACATTATCCCTGACTTGGTCTTGCGTGGCGGTCCACATGAATTCTGCTACTCCAGTGAGTTCCGTTAGGCGTGATGTAATGGTTGCAATGTGTGGCAAAAACTGGCTGCTGTAGTTGACCGTTCCTAGAAATTCCTGTAACTGTTTCTTGGTTTGTGGTGTAGTCCATTCTTCGATCTTCGCTATCTTTTCTGGTGCTGGTGAGAGTCCTTCGTCATTGATAATATGACCCAACACTTCTATGCTTGTGGCATAGAATTCGCATTTCTTCCTGCTCACATAGAATGGCGCCTCCTTGAGCTTGTCACAAATCAGAGATATGTGTTTCAAATGTTCAGACTCTGTATTGGAAAAAATAAGTATATCATCAATATATACCTACATAAATCGTCCCAGATAGTCGGTGAATAATTCCGACATTATGCGCATGAAAGTCCCTGGCGCATTCATATCTCCTTGTAGCATAACCTTACTGACAATATATCCAAATGGTGTTTTGAAAGCATTCTTGCTTACATCTTCTGGTTCCACTCTTGTTTGAATGTAGGCATCGCTAAGGTCGATTTTACTGCGGTATCTTGCCGTAGCTAGGGCATTCAGGATCATTATTTGGTTTGGAATGGTCGCAACATCTTTGATTGTGATCTCATTTCTCGCTGTGAGGTCCCCTAATGGCCTCATTTGTTTCTTGTCCTTTTTCTCTTGCGCAAACATAGGGGCTGCCAATGAAACTGCTTGTCGTTTGATGATTCCTGCTTTTTCTTTTTCTCTTAGCCATATACTCATGTCTGTTGCCCATCGTTCCGGTATTGAGTAGGTAGGTAAAGAGCACTGCTCCTTTCCTCGCTGGAGGTTGATCTTGTGATTTATCCTCCTTAGAGGCGGCAGGTTTTCTGGTATTTCCTCTGGAAACACTTCCGGGTATTGGTCCATAACATCTTCAGTGCTAAGCACTGCTGCTCGGATCATGCCACTAGTAGGTGTGCAAATAATTCGAACATTCTGTTTGGGAAACAGGATAGCTAATTTGCCACATTCGATTTGAGCTTGGTGTTGTTCCACGAAAGGCATTTCTATTAGTGCATTGTATTTTGCTAGGTTGCCAACCAACATCCTGGTTCCTGGTGCACTCAATTTTCCTGCTGATATGTTGACTGAACATTCTTTATGACCTTCAGACCGTGATCCTTTCATAGCTAGGTGTATTCTGATCGGAGTCTTCAATTCCTGACAAGCAATTCCATACATGGTCACAAAGGTAACACTAATTAAGTTTGCTCCTATCGATCCGGTATCAAATAAGACTCTGGCTTCTTTGCCATCGATGTGCATCGTTCCCTCGCGAGCGTCATGGGGTTTGACGTTTGTTGGTCTAGCGGCCATGGTGATGATGTCTTCCTCTTCTTCCTCTATTTCCATACCATTGATAAACACCTCTTCCGCTATTTGTTCTTGTTCTATTCTGTTGGAGGTGACTTCTTTCTTCACCTTAGCCTTGCCCTTGCCTTTGCCCTTATCATCTTTGCTAGGGCAGCCTCTTGCTAGATGTCCTTTACCTCCGTAGGCAGAGCAAAGACCCTTTTCTTTTGGTTGCTTAGGTTTGGAGTGGGGCTTGTTGCTGGTTTTCCGATTTTCCTTTCGTCCTTCTTGTTTGGAAATGAATTCTTTTGCTGGTTTTTCGAACCTTTCCTTCCCATAAGCACCAGTGCTTTTTAGGGTAGCATCAATGCTCTCCGCATTTTGTATAACTTCCATCACAGTGTCAGTTTGAGCATACTATAATTCCGCTTCTTGCCGTAGTCTAGGGTTCATGCTCTAGAAAAATTGTTGAATGAAAGCGTAGTCGCTTATAGTATTTGCAGGTAGGCGTGATCGGAACATTAGCATGTCGGTTGCTATAGTTGATATTCTCTGTATCTTGCCATTATACACTCGTGTGATTTCATGGAACTTGCGATAGGTATCATCTTTCTGTTTCGAAGATTGGAATCTTTGTCGTAGGAATCCGACATGGTCTTCTCTGATCATGTCTTCACCGAAATACTCTGCTGCTTGGAAGGCTGCTTCTTGAGCTCGTCTTTCTGTATAGAAGATCCAATAGTTTCCTCCTCCTGCCTCGCTAGTCCATAGACCATTAATCCGCAGGTATAACTGTACTGAATTATACCATCTATCAAACGCTTCTGGTTTGAGATCATCTCCTTCACCAGTAAACTTACTGGGCGAAGGTACTTTGATACTGAGTTTAGCTGTAACAGCTGGGTTAGGCCTAGGTGTCAGTGGTCTTGGGACCTCTGGTACCGGGGCTCCTGACCCTGAGGGTCCTGCTTCTGAAGCCATGTCGTCTGATCCTTTGTCGCTATCAGAGCTATCTGGATCATTGCTTGGTAATGCTGGAGGTACTTGTATACCTGTAGGCTTTCTTTGGGATTCTGGGTATCCACCAGAGGTAGTGGTTGGCGGTTCCAGTGGTTGCTGTGATGATGCTCCTGTTGATTGTTCAGCAGCGTCTCTTGCTAACTGCTGAGCAGCTGCCTCGCTTGTCACTTGTTCTTTTGCTGGAGTCTTTGTGAACCGTTTTTTGGAATCCCTGGTGTGCTGTTGAGAACCTGTCTCAGGGGCCTTGCCATTACTTGGTCCTAAAACGCCTTCTATCTTGATAACTTGCTGTAGTTAAAAAAATGTAACCGCCTCTTGGGAGATGCGGTAAATGTGGGGTTAACGGGATTTGCGTTTTACCGAAGATGGTAACTAGCGAAGCAAAGTCCGGAGGCATTAACGGAAGTTGTTGAATAGACTTCTTACTACATCGCAACTACTGAAGTCTCCGAGATGTTTGGTAGTTCTCAAACTAAAGATTCTTGAAGCGAACTGAAGAGAGTAACTGTTCAACCAAGCATATAGAAAACTCTGTCTGCCGAAGTCTGCTTTCTCTAATGTCGAGAATAGCAGTTCTTAAATACACTTCTTAGGCTACTTAAGAGCCTTGTTCTCATAACATATAAGACTCCAAAATGGTAGCCTTGAAACCAAATATAAAACACAAAGAGTATCAAACTGATACTCGAAACCAAACATAAAACATATAGAGTATCAAACCGATACTCGAAACTAAACATAAAACATATAGAGTATCAACCAATACTCGAAACCAAACATAAAACATATAGAGTATCAAACCCTATACTATCAGGCTAGAAGCACACCTCATTTCCTGAAACAAATTCAAAACTCAAACAATATCAACTGATATATGAAAATCCTAAACCAGTAACCAGTACTGGTTACACTTTTCTCCCTCTGGGTTCTAGTATGCCTTTCGTGCTGCCCTTTTCCATCTTTTCCCTCACTCAGTGAGGCCCCTTCACACGGTCAGCGACCGCTCGCTTCTTATGCTTCAGATGGCTGGGAACACGGTTTGTAGTACATGAGAACTCTTCAATAGGCCCGATGGTTGATCTCACACCTGTTTACGGTTGGCTTAAGCGGTGGTATCCAGTCCACTGGGTGGCGCTGTCTCTCTGGGGACGGAGAGCTACGTGGAAGACATGGTACGATCGCTTGCCTTCTTCCTCTGGAGACTACCTAAAAAGACATGAACCAAGTTTCTCAGAGTTGACACAGTCACGGTTGGTTTCCTTCCTGACCTGACAGTTGTATCTGCTTGCACCCTACTGCTAGACCCTTCTGCGGCTTGCACCCTACTGCTACACTGTTCTTTCTCGTCATCACCTGGGCATCTCCACTGGGCTTCCTGCTCCTGATTGCATTGGTTTCCGTGCCTTGCCACATGTCCTTTTTCCATCCGGTTGGGCTTTTCCCATCAGTCTCCCACCACCTTTGCCAGGTATTACCCTTTAGCCATGGAGGTTTATTGTCATAGGTGGCCTTGGGCTTCGGCTGTATGGTTGGTGCGTAGGTTGTTTGGGGTGGTTCTAGCCATGGGTTTGGGCTACTGTTAGTGTGCAGGATTTCTTTTGTTTTGATGGGCTTGGTGGCTTTCTTTTCACAGTTTTTACCGTTTGTGTATACTACATGTTTGCTGGGTGGGGGAGTTTTTCGACTGTGTGGAGTCTGTTCGCAGGGTATCATATTCCGGTGCCTTTGGTCCTGTCTGCTAGTGCGCATTTCTGTTCGTGTTTTGTTGACAGTTTTCCTTCTGGCTGCTTAGGGGCTGGCGCAAGAGTGGAGGTTAGCGTGTCTGCCATAGCTTGCGCTGGATGTGGACTGTGTACCTTTAAACGCAGAATCATATTGCTGATAAAAAAAATAAACAATGAAAAATGAAAAAAAAGAAGAAAAAAAGACCTAGGAGATGAGCCATCTTCCACCTCCTCTACTTTCCTCACGCTTAAAATCAACCCTCAATGCTTGGACTTTGCAAACTATCCACCCTCCCCACTCTTCCCACAATGGCTTCGGCATAGGAGTGACGGCCATCTCCATCCTCTTCTTACTGCCCTTTTCTGCTTTTCTAAGCATCGGGGCTTTCCTTCCTTCCTCTGGGTGCCGGTATGCCTCTCGTCCTGGCCGTTCTTACCCATTTCCTCCCTTAGTAAGGCCCCTCCTGGCGGTTGGCGACTGCTGGCTTCCCATGCTTCGGACAGCTGGGAACATGGTTTGCCGTACCTGAGAACTCTTCAAAAGTTCCACAGGTTGATCTTGCCCCTCCCTACGGTCGGCTTCAGCAGTGGTATCCTATCCACTAAGTAATGCTATCTCTTAGAGATCAAGGGACTATATGAGAGACGCAGTAAGATCGCTTGCCTTCTGCCTCTGGGGACCACCTAGAAAGAGATGAGCACGATTACCAACATTTGACACAGCCATGTTCAGTTTGCGCCCCATTTTGGCAGTTGGATTAGCTTGCAGCCTACTGCTATGCCCATCCGCAGCTTGTACCCTACTACTCTACCCACTCTAGCCGTACCCACAGGGGATCCCACGTCTCAGTTGCGTCACGTTCTGGGAAAACATCTACAGTTTCCACTGCCAGCGTGTATATCTGGCGTGGTTGATGTAGGATTTTTCTTTGTTGTCTTTCTTTTGTTCTTTTCTGAGATGTCTTGTACGGTTACCTTCCTACATTTTCCTGCTTGTTTCCTAGTTAGGTTTCTCCTGTCCTCTGAGTTCACTACAGAGTTTGTATGGGCTTTTCTTTGGAGCGAGATGTGCGGTTAGGCCTACACCAGAGGATCTTGGAAATACAGTGGAGCCTGGCAGGAGGAGAAATAGGGATTGTTAATGCTATAGCTAGCACTGCATGCGAGTTCTTGTACCCTAAATAATAATGAACACATGATGATAAAAAAGGAAAAAGAAAAAAAAGAAAAAGAGTCCCAGGAGATAAGTATCCTCCATATCCTCTATTTTCCTCACTCTTGAAATCAACCCTCAATGCTTGGACTTCACGAACTATCTACCCCCCCCTCTCCTCCCACGATGGCTTCAGCCTAGGAGTGACGGCCACCTACCTTCTCCTCTCACTGTCCTCTTCTGCTTTTTACATGTCGAGGCTTTCCCCACTCTGGATTCTGGTATGTCTTTCTTGCTGCCCGTTCTCACCCCTTTCCTCACTTAGCGTGGCCCTCCTCATGGTTGGCGACCACTCGCTTCCTATGCTTCAGATGGCTGGGAACATAGTTTGTGGTATAGGAGAACCTTTCAATAGGCCCAAGGGTCGATCTCGCACCTCCCCACAGTTGGCTTAAGCGGTGGTATCACATCTCCTAAGTGACACGATCTCTCTGAGAACCAAGGACTACATGAGAGACATGGTAAGATCACTTGCTTCCTACAGCTGGGGACCACCTAGAAAGACACGTAAATGATTACCGAGAGTTGACCCGGTCGCCTTCGGTTGCTGCCCCGTCTCGGAGGTTGGATTGGCTTGCATCCCACTGCTACACCCTCTCTTGGCTTGCACCCTACTGCTACACCCTCCCTTGGCTTGTACCCTACTGCTACATGGTTCTGCTTCGGCACCCCTTGGGTATCTCACCTGGGCTTCCTGGTCTGGAGTGCATTGGTTTCTGTGCCTTGCCATGGGTCATTTTTCCTTCCGCTTGGGCTTTTCCCTTCACTCTCTCACTACCTTTGCTGGATATATTCCTTTTGCCGTAGATGTTTTATTGTCGTAGGTGGCTTAGGACTTTGTCTGTATGGTTGGGGTTTAGGGTGTTTGAGGTGGTTCTCACCGCGGGTTTGGGCTACTGTTGAGGTGTGGGGTTTGTTTTGTTTTAATGGGTTTGGTGACTTTCTTTTCACAGCCTTTACCATTCGTGTATACTATAAGTTTACAGAGTGGGGGAGCTTTTTCAACTGCACCGGGTTTGTTCGGGAGGTGTCATGTTCCGGGAGCTCCCAGTGGGTCTTGTCTGCCAGTCTGCATTTCTGTTCAGGCTTTGTCAACAATTTTTCTTCTGGCTGCTCAGGGGCTGGCGTAGGGGTGGAGGTTATTATGTCTGCTATAGCTTGCGCTGCATGCAGACGGTGTGCCTTTAAATACAGAAAAAAATTGGTGATAAAAAAAAAGAACCTGGGCTGATGATGAGTATGCTCCGCTCCTGCTATTTTTCCCCCTCTACATTTCTACCTCGTTTTCAACACCATCAGCGTCCGGTGTGCTCATACGTATTCGCCATCCTAAAGACCTTCAAGCTGCGGCCTCCCTGCCATGACAGGTATGGCCACAGTTTCCCTTCCACTCTCCCTGCACTCCTCAGTGTCCGGAATCCGTCCTCATATCTCCCTCTTGCTTGAGCCTCTTGAAAGGTCCTTATCAGAGGTGGGAGTGTCCCCCCAACCTTTTCCACCCATCAGTTGGCGCGAGCTTGAAGACCTCCCCCCCGTCTCTGCACCTCTCTTTTGGCCTCCAGAGTGCTCTCCTCTCAAATCAACAACCTGGCGCTGGAAGTTGCTCACCTCTCTGGCCAGGTAGATGACCTGCACTCATGCAAGGACAAAGTTACACGCCCTCCTGCACCCCCTCTCTAAAGCGACACGATAGTCACGGTGCTCTCTGCCCTCCAGTTGGCTGTAAGGGATCTTGTGTCCCAGCTGACCACCCCCCTCACCCAATCAACACGCTACCAACTGCCCCACCCCCTACAGCCCGTGCCCAACCCATTGAAGACCAACACGGGTAGCCTTGCTCCTTCTAAGAAAGGTAAGGAGAGAGCTCTGTCCGCTCCCACTACAACCCTGGCCGATCAGCAGTCCCTTCTCTGCAAGGAGGATGGCGACACAGATGTCTCCTGCTATAGTACCGAAGACCAGAAATGGTATCAAAATGCTGCCCCATACGCGGCAAAATTCCCCTGCGCCTGGGAGGCCTAGAATGTTAGGCATATGGAAATCTGAGACAAGTGCACAGACCCACAGTAGGGTAACTGTGCACAGACCCTCGATTTACCGGAGTACCAACACCGCCCTGCGGCCCCCTTATGGAGCCTGCATGTCATTAGCGAGATTTCGAGAGTTGCGTCCCCTAACTAAAATGTTACATCAATGAAGCCCACTTCATAAACACCATATACGTCGCCGCCATCTGTCCAACCACATGCTGTTCACAGGATATATGAGAGGGGACCTTTGGCGACATCTGGGAAGTAGAACAGAAGATATCCATTAGAGGCGCATTGAGATAGTAGGCTTCCCAGTTAGGCATCCTATACTATGGGCCGTAGGTGATGGGACGTTTTCGGCGAAATACTCTAAGAGGATATCCCAATAGCTGAAGCTATTAGGGGTATACCGAATCCACCCACACCCTTCTAAGATCAGCTGTAGGTTGGTTGGTCCTAGTTATAGGACCCCTCTATGGAAGTCGGCGGACCAAGGGGAAGCATGCTTAGAATAGAAGACCTAGATAAGTCAGAGTCCCTTGAGACGTTGACACGTCGGACTCGCACTTGCGATTGGCACTAGGTGGCCCGGCATGATCTTGATCACTTCATGACCAAAGAGACTACTGGAACAATAGTCAACCAGACTAGAGTAATATAATAGTCTATGCAGATATCAAAGTTGGAGGCCGCTGTTTGGCATAATAACAAGCGCAGTCATCTGAACAGAGGAATACTATTCCGAGTCCACAAAAGTGTGTGATAAGTTTCAGAGTCAGATGGTGTTCGCACTTATAAGATTCTGGACGTTTGCGTATTAAAACCAGAGTAGTACTTCACGGGCATAGTAGTTAGAAGTAGTCCGCGAACACTCAGACACGGGATATAAATCTCGAAGTGCCTCCCGAGCTTTACAGATATCATCAAGCAACGGACAAGAGATCTTATCAATATTAAATTGTTGACCTCATAAATCTTTACTTTGCCTTTACCTTAGCGAGACAAGCCTTCCTCGACAGATTTCTGAACAAAGATTTTGGCCTATGTCCCTCAGTTATACTAGAGATTGGCGTCCGCCTAACATAGACCTACAGGGACAGAAAGTACCCTCCCCTCTCCGAATTTCACCCCATTCCTAGGTAGTCAGCCCAGTCCGGCGCCCCCACCTTCACTTAGGCTACTTCCTCTAGACAAAATGGGAAAGGTAAGATGAGTAAGGGTAAGAGCACCCCCTCGGCTTCCCAGGTTGCATCTGACTTAGCCCCTTCAGCCCGCAGGTCCTCCCCCTTCCCTCACTCCCAGGCCACACTTATAGCTGCTTTTTTCCCCAACTCTGCTGCCTTCATCCTCTGAGAAGCAGGCTGCACTCTCCCACTATCCTTCTCTGCACAAGTCAAAGACAGGGAAGCTGTAACCCTTCTAGTCCTTTCTCCCTTCGTCCTCTCAACTGCCTCTCCTCTCTACTATGACGCGCTCTTGGCCAAGTTGAACCAGTCCTTTCTGGTGGGAAATGCACTGTGGCTCTCCTTTCGCCCCACTCCCAACGAGCTCCAGCTCGCAGTACACTCTCTCCCGATTGCCTATCTCCCCGAGGATGACGGCAAGCTCCGGCAATCTCTCAGCAACACCATCCTGAACATGAAGAACATCCAGATCCTCTCTGCCCTATACCTCAACCCCGACCCTGACTCCAGGTTACTAAAAAAGGCAATCTCTGTGATTGTCATGGTTGCGCTGGAGAATGAGGCGGTCATGTTGGGCAACACTTACCTTTTCTTCTCTCGATGCAAGATCAAGAGAGCATACTCAGCTAACAGCCTCACTCAGTACTGTAACTACTGGGACTACGGCCACCACTCAGCAAGATGCAAGATTGACCACCCAGTTTGTCCTATCCGTGCCCTCTCCCACAGAAAACAAGAAGACTAGTACCAGACCCCTACCTGCCTAAAGGGCGGAAACCTCAGGGCAGTGTACGACTGCTGCTCTACCTCCTACCCAACATGTGCGGTCTGCAGAGGCCCTCACCTGGCTTTTGCTCGAGAATGCCCATTGTGACCACCTCCCCCTTGCACTCCGCAGGGAGTCCCCTATTCTGCAGAATGAGGAAGATATGGACGCGTCAAACGACCCCGGGAAGGGTCCTTCAACTGGTGCATGACTCATCCTGTCCCCCTTCAATCCTACTATACCCCATCCTAGGCGTAGCGATGCCCCCCTGACACGTTCCCCCATCACAGCATCAAATCGCCAAGGAGGTGTTCTGCCGAATCCCACATGGCAGAAATCTCCCACTCCTTTCCCCGAGCCTGAAACGCTGGAAGGCGTGCAATGGCTGGTCACACCTCCCCTGTGAGTTCCGTGCTGTAAGCTGACACCCATAGCCTGATCTCCATTCTGCAATATAACTGCTTGAGAAGCTGGGATGTGTTTCTCTCCCTTTTTAATTCCTTTTCTCTTTTTCATTTCCCCCCCACTCTTGTTGTTCTTCAAGACCCCCTCCTGCACAGAAACAGACCTCCGTCGTTTGCTGGTTTCCAAGCTTTTTTACTCCTCTGCCCCAATGGCGGTAAGCCAAGAGTGGCCTGCTATTTACATCTCTCCGCTACTCAACAATTCTCAGTCCTCCCAGTCTTCTCCAAGGTGAGGGACTGGATGGCAGTTGATTTTTACTCATCTGTTGGCTTTTTTGATTCCTTCATAACTAAATTCCAGATTGTAAACCTTTACAGCACTTGGGATGGCTCCCCCTTCTGCCAGACTATCTTGCCAGAGGTTGCCTTCCACCACACCGCTACACCCATGCTGGTCATAGGAGATTTTAATATATGCTATCCCTTAGCAGACCCCGGCTGCTTCTTCTCGACCTCAGACCTTGCTACCTCTACCCCCTTTTTTGAGAGGGCTGCATAGGAGGGTTTCTCCCTTTTGAACACTTTTGGCTCCCTCACTTACTTCTTCTTCAACCCCAATATTCATCTCTCAGTGATAGATTTAGCATTTGCCAATACCCTGCTGTCCCTCAACTTTCGATCTAAGCCCACGCCCCTCCCCTCAACACGCTCTGACCACATCCCAATCTTGATAACCCTTTAAGAATCTCTGGCTCGCCCCCCCTCTCCAGCACCTGCATGGATGAAGACTGACTGGCTCTCTCTTGAAAAAGAGATTAAGGCCATGAGGTTCGACCCCCATCCCCCTCTTCCGACATCCCAGACATTCTCCACCTGGTATGACACGGCACTTGGCAGGCTGAGAGCTATACTTAGGCTCCACACTTCAGCTAAAAGGCCCTCCAATAGGTCCAAACCATGGTGGTCCCCTAGCCTTACGGTGCAGGGGTCTGTGTTCCACTCCACAGTCCATACAGTGTAGCGGGATCCTCTCCCCTCATCATAGCAGCAATGCAAGAAGGCATGGCTTCTATACTTCAGGGTCGTAAAGATGGCCAAAAACGAATACTGGAATAATTTCCTGAAAATGGCTACCCCTCAAACACTTTGGACTATGAAGCGCTATGCCTTAAGCAGACCTCCAGACAGGTTCCCCCAGATACCCGGGGTGGACAGTCCTACAGTAATCAACGAAGTGCTTCTCCCGTACTTCCTTCCTGAACTGCGGTCTTTGTGACCCCCTGCCATCCTGCGCAAGTTTAGGGATGTTCCCATGCTCTTGGTGGAGGAAATCACTGTTGTCCTCAGAAACTCTTCGTCCTCCTCTGCTCCTGGCCCAGACCAGATACTATACTCGATCTGGAAAAGGGTATACTCCATAAACTCCTGCATACTCACATCCCTCTTCAGCCCACTGGTTCTCTTCGGGCACCATCCCCCGTCTCTGAAAAAGGCTACTGGTATTGTGCTAGACAAGCCTGGGAAACCCTCCTATGACACACCAGCCTTATTCCGGATTATTGTCCTCCTGGAGACTGTCTTTATGATTCTCGAGAGGATCATGGCAACCCACCTCTCTGCCCTTGCCCACTTCCTAGGCCTCCTATCCCCTCATCAAACTGGTTCCCTCTCGGGACTGAGTACCTTCAACGCGGCGGCCACTCTGTCCCATAATGTTCAGCTTTTCATGCGCCCCAAACTCAAGTTCTCAACCCTCTTCCTCAACATCAAAGGAGGTTGCGACAACTTCTCAGCCACCTCTTTTTGTGAAATGGTTGCCACCAAGGCAGTCGACCCACATATAGTCTCGTGAATAAGGTCCTTCTTTCACAGACGCTCTTGCCGCCTGCTTTTCCAGGCGAGTCTCCAGACTTTCTCCCCAGCTACGGTCGGCACCCCACTGGGGTCTCCTATCTCGCCACTCTTGTTCGTTATCTATGTCTCGACCCTTCACTTTCAGGTCCCTTGGGGCCTCATCTTCTCCTATGTGGATGACTTCGCGGTCATGGTTGCCTCCAGTTCGTATCAGAGAAATGTCCTAATGCTCCAAGGAATTACCAGATCTCTCCAGGTGAAGGCAAGGAAGCTAGGAGTTTCTTTCCCAATTCCCAAGACTAAACTCATGCACTAGATTACTCCAGCGGGTAAAGGTCCCGCCCCCCCTAATCGCAGTCCTCCTAGAGGGCCTCCTCTTTCACCCTTCCAAACTGATCCGGTAGCTTAGCTACTGGTTCAAGCTAGCGATGACCTCATGCTCTAAAGGCACCACATCACATTTTACAAGAAGGTTCGCCCTAGCCCAAGAAGCCATCATGACAATTCAGAGACTCTCCAGGCCCGGCAAGGGCCTCCCCCCTTTCTCTGCCACTGTCTGGCATCTTCCCTCATCTCCCCGATCCTCCTCTATAGTGCGGGCCTTTTCTCACCAAGCCTCACCCTCCTGGACCGGATGTCCCTCTTCTGGAGAACTGTCCAAAGGTGGGTGACAAATTGTTTCTCTTCGACCCCGGTTGGTATCCGGGCATGCGAATTGGCTCTCTTCCCCCTCCCACTGCTGATCCTCCACTGACAGAGGCTGGCTACTGTCCGACTTGTATGCCTCCCTCCAGAGGCTAATCTGGTAACTGCGAGACTCTACCCTTCATTTCCAACCTCCTCCCCCTTCTGGGCATTGGAGGACCACTGTCACTTCACCAGGGGCCTAACATCAGTCTATGCTCCTCTTCTTTGGAAGACCAACCCCCTCATCCCCTCATAAGGAAGCACCTCCCCCTAGACGCAATTGGGCACCGTACATTGTCCTTTATCAATACTCTCGGTCCCATCCCAGTCGTCACGACCGACCTCCTTCTACCAGACCAGCTTCCCGCCAAGGACGGCGTTCCCTCCTATCAATTAATCAAGGCTTGTGTGAAAGCAGCACTCGCCTGGGATTGGGCTACCCAGTTCCCCCCACCACCCAGTTACCCCTACCCCCTGACTCTCTCACCCCCTCTGTTTATTAGCCTTGGGAACTTCATCGCAGGCCTGATCCACTAGATGCGCTCGGGTAAGAGCTATCTCGCCGCCCACTCCTCCTTGTTCACTGACGAACCCTTCCCCCTCTGTCCTTTCTATGAGGAGGATGAAGAGGACTTCTCTCATGCCATCCTATACTGCAAGTCCAGCAAGGTACCTTGTGAGCGCCACTTCTGGGGGCTCACAGACATCGGCAGGAACAGCTCACTATGGACCAATACAGATGCTCTCCACTCTTTGGCCACGTACTTAAAAGTAACGGCCACTGGGTTCCCTCCAGGCATGCCACCAGTATGCTGGAACTCCACCTCCATGTCCTCTCCTCCCTCTCTGGAGCTTCCGATCCACGGCTTCAAGCCTTGAGCCATGAGGTCCGCCATTATATTTGTTCCATTCGAAGGGTATTTTTCTTCTGTTATTGGGTTTTATTTTTCATTATGATATTTGTATTTGCTTGCTTGACTTCCGCGGGATTTTATATTAGCTATTGGACACTGTTATGAGGATTTCACAACTTGGTACGAATTGTTTCTTTTGTGTTTGCGAGCTTTGAGATTGAGGTTTTGTTTATGCCATAGCTAGCACTGCATGCAAGTTCTTGTACTGTAAATAATGAATACATGATGATAAAAAAAAAAGAAAAAAAAGACCTTGGAGATGAGTCATCCTCTGTCTCCTCTATTTTCCTGGCGCTTGAAATCAACCCTCAATACTTGGACATCACGAACTATCCACCCCCTCTCTCCTCCCACGATGGCTTTAGCCTCGAAGTGACAGCCATCTCCATCCTCCCCTCACTGTCCTCTTCTGCTTTTCTAAGCATCAGGGCTTTCATTCCTCTGGGTGCTGATATCCATCTTGTACTGCCCGTTCTCACCTCTTTCGTCGCCCAGCGAGGCCCCTCTATACGGTCGATGACCACTCACTTCCCATATTTCAGACCGCTAGGTACACAGTTTGCGGTATGCGAGAACTCGTCGCCAGGCCTACAGGTTCATCTTGCCCCTCCCCATGGTCAGCTTAAGTGGTGGTATCTCATCCACTAAGTGACACTATCTCTCGGAGAACAAGGGACTACATGAGAGATACAGTAAAATCGCTTGCCTTTTGCCACTGGAGACCGTCTAGCAACACACGAACACAATTACTGAGAGTTGACATGGTCACATTTGGTTTGCACCCTGTTCCAGTAGTTGGATTGACTTGTACCCTACTGCTACATCCACTCTCAGCTCAGACCCTACTGCTCCACCCTCTTTTGCCGTCGCCCACAGGCAGACCGCTTTCTCAGTTGCATCGCAATCTGGGATAACTTTAACGATTTTCTGCTGCCAGTGCAGATATCTTGCTCAGGTTGTTGTGGGATCTGCTTTGCGAGTTTTTCTTTTGTTTGTTTCCGAGATGTTCTGGGTAGTTACCTTCCTATGTTTTCCTGCTTGTTTTCAGTTAGTCTTCTCCTATTCTCTGAGTTCGGTTGCGAGGTAGGGATGGGTTTTTCTTTAGGGCAATATATGTAGTTAGGCCCATACTAGAGGGTCTTGAAGATACGGTCAGGCCGGACGGAGGGAGGAATGGGGATTGTTTATGCCATAGCTAGTGCTACATGCATGTTCTTGTACCTTAAATAACAACGAATATATGATGATAAAAAAAAAGTAAAAAAATAAAAAAAGACCCAGGAGCTGAGCTCTTCACACTTCATTCTAAGTTATTTTCCTACTTATTACTTTATGCTTTTATGAATATAAACCCTTAACGCTCTTTACAAAATACCTATTTACATGATGAGGACTCTACTACGCAACTGGAGTTGAAAAAAGAGTAAGATAGGTGATAAGGACTAGAGATATGAGAGTTTCTCCCACCTTATCATAGGCACTGGCCTAAGCTCTATGGTCGAGAAGAGAAGGAGAAGATAAGTATCGTCTACCCGTTGCTGAGAACTAATACCAGTTAGGGATTATAACAGTATAATCCTGAATTCATAAATGAGATATTAGATGCTATTAGAACAGACCCAGCTTGGAGGTAATAGAGGGAAGAACTTATTAGGGTATGAGATGAAAGAAAAGATTTTCTTAAGAACTGAACCCTAACCGATGATCTACTATACTATAAGTAAAAGCTATTTGTACCAAATAGCCAGTCATTGTATACCAGGAGTGCCAAAGAATGTCATGATGCAAAAATTGCTGAATACTTCAGACAGGAGAAACCCTTGGAAATCATTATATAAGACTTCGATTAGAAAGGACTTGCAGATTGGGTCAACAACTATGTCCGATTCTGTGATGAATATGTTAGGTCGATACCAAACTCTAGCATAAGTGAGGGACGGAGGCCAAAACTTTGATTTGAGATTCTATTGAGGAAGGCTGGTCTCGATAAAATACGTAAGGTAAAGATTTAAAGTATAGAACAATTTTATCTTGATAAGATCTCTTCTTCATTGCTTGATAATTCCTTATCAGCCTGGAAGAAGTATCTTTCATCATACTCTATGTATCAAAGTGTATTTATTATAATAATAACTTTGAACTCAGAGGAAGTTGAACACCTAACCTTGTAAACTGTCAAGATTCCTAACTGGTATCAGTTCTCAGCAACGGGTAGATGATACTTCTCTTCTCTCTCTCTCTTTTCAATGATAGCTCTTAGGCTTATACCTACAATAAGGTAGGAGAGACTCTCATGTCTCTAGTCTTTATCACCTGTTGTACCCTTTTCTTCGACTCTACTCACATATTAGAGTCTTTGTCTCATAGGTATATATTCCTACAGAGCATAAAGGTTTTATATTCGTAAAAGCATAAAGTAATAAGTAAGAAAGTAACTTAGAATAAAGCATGAAGAGCTCACCTCCTAGGTTTTCCTTTTCTTTCTATTTTTTTTTTATCATCATGGATTCACTGTTATTTAGGGTACAAGAACTTGCATGCAGCGCTAGCTATGGTATAAACAATCCCGATTCCGCCTTCCACCTGGCCCGACCATATCTCTAAGACTCTCTAGTATGGGCCCAACTGCACATCTCACCCCAAAGAGAAACCCGTCCCTACCTCACAAGCGAACTCAGAGAATAGGAGAAGCCTAACTAGGAACAAGCAGGAAAACATAAGAAGGTAACTGCCCAGAATATCTCAGAAATAAAATAAAAGAAAAACTCGCAAAGCAGAACCCACAACAACCTGAGCCAGATATAAGCGCTGGCAGCAGAAAACCAGAGAAGTTATCCCAGGAGGTGACGTAACCAAAAAAGGGGGACTGCCAGTAGGGGGCGGAGAAGAAGGGTGGAGCAGTAGGGTGCTAGCCGAAGGTGAGTGTAGCAGTAGGGTCCACGCTGATCCAACTGTCGGAACGGGGCAGAAACCAAATGCAACCATGTCCACTCTCGGTAATCGTATTCATGTCTCTCTAGGCGGTCCCTAGTGGTAGAAGACAAGCCATTTTACCGTGTCTCTCATATAGTCTCTTGTTTTCCGAGAGATAACGTCTCTTAGTGGATGGGATACCACCGCTTAAGCCAACTATGGGGAGGAACAAGATCGACCCGTGGGCCTGTTGAAGAGTTCTTGTATACCACAAACCATGTTCCCAACTGTCTGAAGCATGGAAAGTAAGCGGTTGCCAACTGTGAGTAGGGGCCTCGCTAAGCGAGCAAAGGGGCAAGAATGGACAGTGCGAGAAGCATACCAGCACCTAGAGGAATGAAAGCCCTGATGCTTAGAAAAGCAGAAAAGAGCACTGAGGTGAGGGTGGCCAGTACTCCTAGGCCGAAGCTATCCTGGTAGGCGAGGGGGGGGGGTGGATGGTTCATAAAGTACTAGCATTGAGAGTTGATTTCAAGCACAAGGAAAATTGCCAAGACAGAGGATGAGCTCGTTTCCTAGGTTCTAGTGACACCTTATATAGTCACTCGTCACATCTGTGTGACTTACTCCTTGAGTCATGCACCACATATAATTCACAACTATGAGTCATGTAAAATCCTTCCCCAACAAGTTATATGACCAAAGTGGTCACATGCATAAAACCTATGACATTTAAATGAGGTCATGTGCGAAACATAACATATTATCATAACCAATCATATGACCAAGGTGGTCACATGTGCAAAACATTACATACCTATGACTCATAACTCTGAGTCATGTGAAAAACATTTCCTCGCTAAGCAACATTCGTGACATAAACCAATACAAAAGTCATACCAACTGAGCTACAGTATATGGTATTATTAAGTAGGCTTCATTAATGTGTCATTTTAGTTATGGGGTACAACTCTTGAAATCTCACTAATGACATGCAAGCCTGTTAGGCGGACGCCTGACTCAAGTAGATAACCGAGGGACATAGGCCAAAATCTTTCGTTGGAGAATCTGTCGAGGAAGGCTCGTCTCGATAAAATAAAAGTAAGGTAAAGATTTATGAGGCAAACAATTTTACATTGATAAGATCTCTTCTCCGTTGCTTGATGATATCTGTAAAGCTCGGGAGGCACTGCGATATTTATATCCCCCATTTGAGTGTTCGCGGACTACTTCTAACTACTACGCCTCCGAAGTACTACTCTGATTTTAATACGCAAACGTCCAGAATCTTATAAGTGCGAACACTGTTTGACCCTGAAACTTATCACACCCTTTTGCGGACTCAGAATAGTATTCCTCCGCGGAGATGACTGCGCTATTTGTTATACCAAATGGCCATCTCCAACTTGGATGTCTGCATAGACTTCTATATGACTTTTTAGACTTGTTGACTATCGTCCAGTCGTCTCTTTGGTCATGAAGTGATCAGGTTCATGCTAGGCCACCTAGTGCCAATCGCAAGTCCGAGCCCGACGTGTCAGCGTCTTAAGGGTCTTCGACTTATCTAGGTCTTCTATTCCGAGCATGCTTCCCCTTGGTCCGCCGGCCTCCATAGAGGGGTCTTATTACTAGAACCAACCAACCTACAGCTGATCTCAGAAGGGTATAGGTGGATTCGGTATACCCCTAGTAGCTTTCACTACTGGGATATCCTCCTAGAGTATTTCTCCGAAAACGTCCCGTCGCTTTCGGCCCATAGTTTAGGAAACCCAACTTTGAATCCTACTATCTCAATGCGCCTCTGACGGATTTCCTCCGTTCAACTTCCCAGATGTCGCCAAAGGTCCCCTCTCCTATATCCTGCGAACAGCATACGGCCGGACGGACGGCGGCATCATATATGGTGTTATGAAGTGGACTTCATTGATGTGACATTCTAGTTATGGGACGCCACTCTCGAAATCTCGCTAATGACGTGCGGGCCCTATAAGGGGGCCGGAGGGGGGTGTTGGCACTCCGGTAAATTGAGGGTCTGTGCGCAGTTACCCTACCGTGGGTCTGGGCACATGTCTCGGATTTCCATATGCCTAACAAAGTCCTATAAGGGGGTCGGAGGAGGGGTGTTGGCTTTCTTGGAAAATTGACGGTTTGTGCACAGTTACTCTACTTTGAGGTCTGTGCCCTTATTGTCTCAGATTTTCATATGCCTAACAGACTGCCAATATAATAAATCTCCTAGAAATGCTAACTATGGTTTATTGTCACTATTGTCAATATCCTACACAGTATGGGCATCCATCTTGGTGGACTTTATCATACAACTAGCTGAGTCACAAGAATGTACACAAATAATAGTAGTAGTTGATCACTTCACAAAGATGGCTCACTTAATCAGACTACAGATATCGGCCACACCTGAGAATATCCCAAATACATTCTTAAAAAAAGTCTTGAGCCTGCATGGCTGACAAACTGAAATTGTCTTGGATATAGATTCAAAATTCACAGGAGAACTCTGGAAATACCTCTGCAAGGCATTCAAAATTAAGCAAAGATTGTCAACAACATACTACCCTCAAACTAATGGACCAACAAAATATACTAACCACATACTGGAAGGTCACCATCGAACCTCAGTCAACTACAATGAGGATAATTAATATCAATTATTACTATTAGCAGAATATGCTTATAACAATTCCGCTACAAATGTCTATGGGAGATTACTATTTGATGTGAACTATGGGGCATTTACAGAGAGAGTGGATGAAGGAGCGAGAAGCTCAAAATCCATGAGCAATACTGTATGCGAACTGGATAAACACAATCTATAAACTAGTGCTATGATCGCTAGAAAAAAGCATGAGAAGGGATAGCAAAATATTATGATCGAAAGGCAAAATGGCAACTGGATTTCAAGGTCAGAGACAAAGTAATATTAAACATAAAAAACATCTGTACTCGGCAAAAATCAAAGAAGTTAAGCCACAAGCTTTATAGTTCTTTCCAAATCTTGGAGAAAGGAAGATTCCAAGCTTTCAAGCTTAATATATCTGACTAATCAAACATTCATCTTGTATTCCATGAAGCCCTACTGGAAGCATATTGCAAATCAATTCATGGCAACCTTCAACAATCTCCAAAAGAACTTAGAGATATCGACTTCTGTGAGCTCTACAATTGGAGATTGAAAAGATTGTAAGTAGCAAAATATGCTCTTATAGAAGAAGGGTATATGGCTGCTATGAAGAAAAGTATAAACTGTGGTACTTTGTGAAATGGCAAGGTTGTTCAGAAGATGAGAATACCTGAAAGCCACTGACAAGCATGGAAAATGTGGAGGAAGTCATGGCAGTTTTTCATAGCAAGAATCTGAATATGCCTGGAAGGACAGAAGTAGGATAGTGAGGAAAAGGTTTTCCTACCGTAGCCAAGTAAATAAAGGAGGTTTTTTACTCTGACCATGCTGAGTGCCAAATTGTATATAGTGTTACGATCCCTAACAGGTGTCAGTTCTCAGCAATGGGTAGACGATACTTCTCTTGTTCTCTCGCGACGATAGTTCTTAGACCTATGTCTACGATAAGGTGGGAGACATGCTCGTGTCACTGATCCTTATCAACTGTCGTACTCTTTCTTCAATTCGACTCTTAACAGAGAGTCCTCTCTTCGTAGGTAGGTATTCGTAAAGAGCGTAAAGGTTTTATATTCGTAAAAGCATAAAGTAATAAGTAAGGAAATAACTTAGAACGAAGCGTGAAGAGCCTATCTACTCGGTCTTTTCTTTTGTCTTCTTTTTTTTATTTTTATCATCATGTATTCGTTGTTATTTAGGGTACAAGAACTTGCATACAGTGCTAGCTATGGCATAAACAATCCCCATTCCTCCTTCCGCCCAGCCCGACCATATCCCCAGGACCCTCTGGTATGGGCCTAACCGCACATCTCGCCGCAAAGAAAAACCCGTCCCTACCTCGCAAGCGAACTCAGAGAATAGGAGAAGTCTAACGAAGAAGAAAGCAGGAAAACATAGGAAGGTAACCGCCCGGAACATCTCAAAAAGGAAACAAAAGAAAAAATAACACCACAGATCCCCCAACAACCATGCCAGGTATACGCACTGGTAGCAGAAACCGTAGAAGTTATCCCGGAACGCGACGCAACCGAGAAAATGGGCCGCCTTTGGGGGACGACGAAAGAGGGTGGAGCAGTAGGGTGCCAGCCGGGTATGGGTGTAGCAGTAGTGTGCAAGCCGATCCAACCGCCAGAACAGGGCAGAAACCAAACGCGACTGTGTCAACTCTCGGTAATTGTGTCCATGTCTGACTAGGAAGTCCCCAGCGGTAGAAGGCAAGGATTTTACCGCGTCTCTCATGTAGTCCCTTATTCTCAGAGAGATAGCAACACTTAGTGGATGGGATGCCACCGCTTAAGCCGATGGTGGGAAAAGGTGAGGTCGACCAGTGGGCCTGTTCAAGAGTTCTCGCACACCGCAAACCGTGTTCCCAGCCGTCTGAAGCATGGGAAGTGAACAGTCGCCGACCGTATGGAGGGGCCTCGCTAAGTGAGGAAGGGGGCGAGAATGGGCAGTGCGAAAGGCAGACCGGCACCCGGAGGAAGGAAAGCCCTGACACCGCGAGAAGTAGAAGAGGGCAGTAAGGAGAGCAGGGAAATTGCCGTCACTTCTAGGCCGAAGCCATCATGGGAGGAGAGGCGGGGGTGGATGGTTCATGAACTCCAAGCGTTGAGAGTTGATTTCAAGCGCAAGGAAAATAGAGGAGACGGAGGATGGCCTATGTACTCCATCTTTTTTTTTTTCATATTTCTTTTTCTTTCTTTTTTTTTTATATTCATGTATTCTTTATTTATGGTACAGGAACTTGCATGCAGCGCTAGCTATGGCATAAAGAAAAACCTTAATCTCAAAAACTCGCAAGCACAAAAGAAACAATCACACCAAACTATAAAATCCTCCTAATTGTGTCCGATAGCCGACATGAAATCCCCAGGAACTAAAACAAAAAAGGACAAAAATGATAGCGAAAAATAAAACCAACCGGCTGCGAAAGCAAATGTCTCGCGGAAACAAACAGGGGGCAAAGGCCCTTGTTCAGGGCGCAAAACCGTAAATCGGGAGAGCCACCTCAGCGGAAGCGGGAGCGAGTGGGGGGTCCCCGCACGCAGGCAGCATGCCGGGAGGAAAACCTGGGGCGATCACATTCAGGTACCTTGCTAGGGAATGCAGGGAGTCCTTGTTGGTCCATAGGGGACTGTCTCTGCCAAGGTCCGTGAGCCCCCGGAGGTGGCGCTCACGAGGCTCCTTGCAAGACTCGCAGTATAGGATGGCATGTGCGAAATCCTCCTCATCCTCCTCACAATAAGGGCAGAGGGGGGAGGGGTCGTCAGTAAACCAGGAGGGGTGGTCAGCGAGGTAGCTCTTGCGCGAGCGCATCTGATGGATCCTGCCCGCTATGAATCTCCCCAGGCCCATGAAAGGATGTGGTTTGAGGGACGCGGCATAGGGGTAGTAGGGCGGGGGGGGAAACTGAGTAGACCAGTCCCGAAGAAGGGCGTTTCGCAGCCGTAGCTTGACCGACTGGTAAGACGGGGTACCCGCCGCCACAGGGAGCTGGTCGGGAGGAAGGAGGCCCGGGGAGGCCACTGGAACCAGGCCTGAGGGGTTGATGAATTGGATGGTCCTGTGGGCAATGGCGTCCAACGGAAGATGTTTCCGTATGGGGGGATAGGGTGGAGATGTTTTCCAGAGGAGTGGGGCGTAAACGGATGTCTGACCCCTCGTCTATCGGCGGTCGTCCTCCGAAGCCCAGAAGGGGGAGGAGGTAGGGAACGAGGGGTGAAGCCTGGCCGTCGCCGGGTTAGTCTCACCGGCGAGGCAGACAAGCCGAACAGCCGCCAGCCTTTGACGGTGGAGAACCAGAAGTGGGAGGGGGGGTAGGGCAGACTCACATGCCAGGATGCCAACCTGGGTGGATGAGAAGCAGTTCGTCACCCATCTCTGGACGGCCCTCCAAAAGATGGACATCCTGTCCAGGAGGGTGAGGCTTGGTGAGAAAAGGTCGGCCCCATAGAGGAGGATGGGGGAGATAAAGGAGGACGCCAGCCGGTGGCAGAGAGAGGGGGAGAGATCCTTGCTGGGCCTGGAAAGCCGCTTAATCATTGCGAAGGCACCCTGTGCCAAGCCAAGCCTCCTAGTGAAGTGGGAGGTAGTACCTTTGTTGCAGGAAGTGGATGAGGGCTCGAACCAATATCCAAGCCAGCGAATCAATTTAGAGGGGCGGAAAAGTAGCCTGTCTATCAAGACAGGGATCGCAGGAGGATGCACTTTCTGTGCTGGGGTTACCCAGTGCATGAGCTCGGTCTTCGGGATCGAGAACGCTACACCCAGCTTTCCAGCTTTCACCTGGGGTGCCTTGGTGATGCCCAGAAGCCTCTGGACGTTCCTGCAGTAAGAACCAGAGGCGACCGTGACAGCGAAGTCATCCACATGGGAAAGGATTAGGCCACGATGGACTGAGAGGTTTAGTGAGGATACGTAAATCACGAACAGGAGGGGGGAGATCGGAGACCCCTGGGGGGTGCCAACAGAGACCGGTGAAAAAATGTGGGGGGCCCCTTGGAAAACCAGGCGGCAGGAGCGGCCATGGAGGAAGGACCTGATCCACGAGACCATGTACGGGTTGACCTCCTTAGTGGCAAGCCTGTTGCAGAGAATGGGGGCCTAGACATTGTCGAATCCGCCCTTGATGTCGAGGAAGAGTGTCGAGACCTTGAGCTTAGGGCGCATGAAAAGTTGAACTTCATGAGAGAGGGTTGCCACTGCAACAAAGGTACTCAGACCTGGAAGGGAACCAATTTGGTGGGGGGACAGGAGGCCTAGGAAACGGGCCAGGGCAGAGAGGCGGGAGGCCATAACCCTTTCCAGGATCTTGGAAATGGTCTCAAGGAGGAGGATGATACGGAATGACGCCGGCGTGTAGTAGGAGGGTTTCCCTGGCTTGTCGAGGACTATCCCGTTTGCTCTCTTCAGGGAGGAGGGATGGTGGCTATACCGGACAAGGAGGCCAAGGATGGAGGGGAGGACGGTTGGGTTCAACCCGTGGACCCTCTTCCAGACAGAGTACGGGATCTGGTCAGGGCCGGGAGCGGAGGACGAGGAGGAGCTTCGGAGAGCAGCTGTAATTTCCTCCGCCAACAGCGCGCGAACATCCCTGAGTTCGCGCATAATCGCTGGACAGCCCGAGGACTGTTTCTCCGCGAAGAAGTGGGAGAGAAGGGCTGTGTTTATGTCCACCGGGCTCTCAGCCCCGGGTAGTTGTGGGAACCTGTCTAGGGTCCTTCCAAAGGCATAGCGCTTTGCAGTCCAGAGTGTTTGGAGGGTGGCGGTCTTGAGGAAATTGTTCCAATAATCAGTTTTGGCCCTTTTTACAGCCTTGAAGTATAGCAGGCAGGCTTCCCTGCACTGCTGTTTTGAGGAGGGGAGCGGATCTCGCCGTGCCAACCGAACCGTTGAGTGGAGGGCAGCCCTTTGAGTCGTGAGGTCAGGGGTCCACCATGGTTTGGATCGGGAGGAGGGTTTCTTGTCCGCGGCATGTAGCCCCAGGACGGTCCTAAGTCTTCCTACGGCAGTGTCGAACCAGGTCGAGAAAGTGTGGGGTGTGGGGAGGGGGGGAGGGGGGTCGAATCTCATTGTCTTAATTGCAACCTCAAAGGAGAGCCAGTCGGTCTTCTTCCAGGCAGGTGTAGGGGGGGGAGGGCGGGCCAACGGCTGTGAAAGCACAACGAGGATGGGGACATGGTCGGAGCCTGTCAGGGGCAACGGAGTCTCCCATGACCGAAAGTTGGGGGACAGAGAGAAACTGGCAAATGCAAGGTCTATGACCGATGGGCGGAGGATGGGATCGAAAGGGGAAGTATGTGAGCTTACCAGGGGTGTTTAGGAGGCAGAAACCTTCTTCCACAGCCGTTTCAAAGCAAGGGGCCGAGGGGCCCAAGTCCGAGATCGAGAAAAGGCGGCCAGGGTCGGCTGAGGGGTGGTGTATGTTGAAGTCTCCGACAACCAGTGTCGGTGTAGAGGTGTGGGGGAAGGCAACTTCTGGAGTGATGGTTCTGCGAAAGGGGGAACCATCCCACGTGCTATAGAGGTTCACAACCCGGGACTTTGTAATGAAGGAATCAAAAAAGCCAACGGAAGAATAAAAATCGACAGCCATCCAGTCTCTTGCATCAGTAAAGACCGGGAGAACCGAAAACTGTTGAGTGGTGGAGAGATGGAGATACCAGGCCGCTCTGTGCTTGCCACCAGCGGGGCAGGGGGGCAGAAAGGGTTCGAAACCTTGGAACGACGGAGGTCTGTTCCAGTGCAAAGGGGGGTCTTGGAGGGCAACAAGGGTAGGGGGGTGATCCAGCAAAGAAAACAAATTAAAGAGGGAGAGAAACACATGCCAGCTTCCCAAGCAGTTGTGTTGAAGAACGGATATCGGGTTATGGGAATCCGCTGCTGGCGCGGAACTCATAGGAGAGGTATGACCAACCATTACACGCCTTCCGGCGTCTCAGGCTGGGGGAGAGGAGTGGGAGATTCCTGCCATATGGGGTTCGGCAGGGCATCTCCTTGGAGTTTTGGGGAAGGAACAGCAGGACGTGTTGGGGGGGCATCGCCATGCATAGGGCGGGGTATTTCAAGACTAAAGCGGGGCAGGAGGGATCGTGAACCAGTTGAAGGACCCTCGCCGGAGTCGTTCGTTGTGTGCATAGCTTCCTCATTCTGCGGAACAGGGGACTCCCCGCGGGCAGGAGAGGGGGAAGGTCTCGATGGGCACTCTCTACCGAACGCCGGGTGTTGACGTTTGCAGATCGCACACATCGAGGGAGAGGTTGGGCAGCAGTCAACCACAGCTCTGAGGTTACCGCCCTTGGGGTAGGTAGGGTTCTGGTACCTGTGAGCCTGCTTTCAGTGGGGGAGGGTGCAGATTGGGCAGACTGGGTGGTCAACCTTGCATCTAGCGGAGTGGTGGCCGTATTCCCAGCAGTTACGGCATTGATTGTGGCTGTTAGCCGTGTATGCTCTCTCGATCTTGCATCGAGAGGAGAAAAGGTAAGCGTTACCCAGCATAGAGGCCTCATTTTCTGGCGCAACTGTCACAACAATGGAGGTCGCTCTCTTGAGGATNTTACCCAGCATAGAGGCCTCATTTTCTGGCGCAACTGTCACAACAATGGAGGTCGCTCTCTTGAGGATCCTGGAGGCCCTGTCGGGGTTCAGGTAATGGGCGGAGAGAATTTGAAGGTTCGTGACGTTCAGGATGGTGTTGCTCAGGGACTGTAGGAGGTCGTCGTCGTCCTCGCGAAGGTAGGCGATTGGGAGGGAGTGAATCGCCAGGTGGACCTCATTCGGGGTAGGGCAGAAAGGGAGCTACGGAGTGTCCCCGGTTGGGAAGGATTGGTTTACCTTGGTGGAGAGAGTGTCGTAGTAGGATACAGAGGAAGTAGAGGGAACGAACGCAGAGAGGGCAAGGAGCATCACCGCCCCTCTGTCGTTAACGCTGGCAGAGAAGAATAGGGGTAGAGTGTAACCCGCCTCGAGTAGGACTAAGGCGGCAATGTCGGGGAAGGAGGCAGCTATGCGGTCGGATTGGGAGTGTGAGAAGGGGGACGACCTGGGGGCGAAGAAACGCCTCTAAGCAACTGGGAGGCTCCCGGGCCCTTTCGAGGGGGCCAGAGGTACCGGACCAGATGCAACCTGGGCAGCCGTGGGGGCATTCTTCGCTTTACTCGGCTTTCCTTTCTTTTTGCCCGTAGCAGCAGCAGCCTGGGCATAGGAGGGGGCGCCAGACTGAGGCGAAGTGTGAGGGACGGGGTGGAATTCCGAGACGGGCGTGTACTTTCCTTCCCTGTATGTCCGGACCTCCGAGAAGCGACGGAATTTCGCAGCGTATGCGGCCGGGTCGCCGTACCACTTCTGGTCCTTTGTCCTGTCGCAGGAGATGTCTGTGTCGCCCCCACCCTCTGAGGGGGGGTTCAATACATCAGCGAGGGTAGCGGCGAGGGGTGACGCAGCGATGTCTTTGCCCTTGCGGGAAGGAGCTGCCTGTGCCGTATGGGTGCCAGGTGCTGCGGGCATTGGGTGTTGGGGTGGGGGTTGTTGGTGGGGTGCTAATTGGGGAAGCGGGGTGGTCAGACGGGACGCAAGGTCCCTCACCGACAGCTGGAGGGTGGAGAGCGATGCTGCTGTCGCCTCATTTTAGCTGGAGGGAGGGGCAGGGCGCTGGGGCTTCTCTCTGCGGGAGGAGAGTTCGTCGACCTGCCCCGAAAGGCGGGCGACCTCGAGGGCCAGTTCATCGATTTGAGTGGAGATAGACCTCGACACTAGGAGCGAGGTGCAGAGGAGGGGAAGGATGACTGCCTCCCGCGGAGAGAGGTCGTCAAGCTCCGTTGAACCTATGGGCGGGAAAAGCTGGTTGGAGATCCCCGCGTCCGTCGAGGACCTCTCGAGGAGCTCCAAGAGGAGGGGGACATGGAGGCGAACTCCTGACGCAGAGGAGTGCTCAGAGGGGGGAAGGGGAACTGTAAAAGCCATACCTGTCTTGACAAGGTGGCCGCTGCCGGGCTCTTAGGATAGCGAGATTGTGAGGGCACACCGGACGCTGATGGTGTTGAAAATGAGGGAGAGATGTAGGGGTGGGAAAATAGCGGAAGCGGATAGTGGCCTATCTACTCTGTCTTTTGTTCTGGTTTTTTTTCTTTTTTTTTGTCTTCATGTATTCGTTGGTATTTAGGGTACAAGAACTTGCATGCAACGCTAGCTATGGCACATCCTCCGTCTCCGCTACACCTCCAGTCATTGAAATTTATTACCTATTTGGGAACGACTCAACACCGGAGGCAGCCATCACCACTTTTCGGTCTCGCGCCCCCCCTCTCTGGGGGGCGCTGGCCATTCTTTTCATCACTTCTTTGCCTTCGGGCGTCGAGTCCAAAGCCTGTTCTTGGGGTCCTCCCGCTTGAACCCCTTCTCCTTCCTCCTACAACATCTCGGGACGTTGTTTGCACCTCTTACCCCGCTTTTGTTTCGCACCTCGCTTAACATTTGCACGGTCGGGCTTCACGGTTTCTCTCTCCAGGCGGCTGGGACTACAGTTCGCGGTAGGCGTCTTATCAGGCCACGGTCGACTTCGCCACACTCCTCCTTCACACCGCTTGGTGGTGGGATCCCATCCACTAAGTGACGCTATCTCTCAGAGAACAAGGGACTACACGAGAGACGCGGTAAGACGCCTTCGGCGTGTTGGAGGTACCCGCCTAGTATGGACACGAACACGATACCGGCAGTGGAGAGTTCCTGGGTCTGCCCCTCCCCCTTCACCCCTCCCACGGATCGGCTGGCACCCTTACTGCCACCTCTTCACCATTCTGGCTGGCACCCTAATCAACTGCTTCCCCCGGCTGGCACCTTATCTGCTGGGCTGGCACCCCCTCTGCTGGGCTGGCATCCCCTCTGCTGGGCGGCATCCCCACTGCCTTCCGGGGCGGGGCTCACATCTGCCCTCCTCGCTCCTCCTTCCGGCTCTATCGCCACGGCGGCATCCACTGGCTGGCATCCTACTGCCCCTACTCCGCTGTATTCCGGTGGACACTTGGGTTGGGCTTCGACGTCCCGTTATCACGGTTGACCTGGTCTCGTCCCTCCTACCTCACTGCTTCCATCCTGGGCCAGATGTTCACCTATGGCACCTGTTCCCCACTTTGGGGATGTTGCCTTCGTGTATGGGAGAGTGTGCGGGCTTTTACTGCTTTGTGTGGTTAGGGGGTATTAATTGGGGATTCTTACTGTTCCTCACTAATGGGCCGGGGTCTTCTCTGGTTGTTGCATGTCTGTGGAGGTTGTTGGTTCGTGTTCGGGGTACGCTGCTTCTCGGGGCTTGGTTTTTATACCCCAGAAGGTTTCCCAGGCAGCTGGGCGGGGCTAGGCCTAGGTGGGGGTTTTTGACCGCCTTAGCGCGAGCTTTATGTGGTTCTTTGTACCGTAAACTAAATGAAAATGATATAAAAAAAAAAAAAAAAAAAAANAAAAAAAAAAAAAAAAAAAAAAGAAAAACGCTAGCTATGGCATAAACAATCTCCATTCCTCCTTCCGACTGGCCCAACCGTATCCCCAGGACCCTCTGGTATGGGCCTAACCGCACATCTCACCCCAAAGAAAAACCCGTCCCTACCTCACAAGCGAACTCAGAGAATAGGAGAAGCCTAACCAAGAAGAAAGCAGGAAAACATAGGAAGGTAACCGCCCGGAACATCTCAAGAAAAAACAAAAGAAAAACCGCACCAAAGATCCTACAACAACAATGCCAGGTATACGTGCGGGCAGCAGAAACCGTAGAAGTTGTCCCGCAACGCGAGGCAACCGAGAAAATGGGCAACCTGTGGGCGGGAGCAAGGCGAGGGTGGTGCAGTAGGGTGCAAGCAGAGGGAGGTTGTAGCAGTAGAGTGCAAGCCGATCCAACCAACAGAACAGGCCGGCAACCAAATATGACCATGTCAACTCTCGGTAATCGTGTTCGTGTCTGGCTAGGCGGTCCCCTGTGGTAGAAGGCAAGCGTCTTACTGCGTCTCTCATGTAGTCCCTTATTTTCAGGGAGATAGTGTCACCTAGTGGATGGGATACCACCGCTTAAACCGACTGTGGGGAGGAGCGAGATCGACCCGTGGGCCTGCTGAGGAGTTCTCACGTACCGCAAATGGTGTTCCCAGCCGTCTGTAGCATGGGAAGCGAATAGTCGCCGACCGTGTGGAGGGGCCTCGCCAAGCGAGGAGAGAGGTGAAGATGGGCAGCGCGAGAGGCGTACCGGCACCCAGAGGAAGGAGAGCCCTGAAATCTTGAGAAAGCAGAAGAGGGCAGTGAGGGGAGGGGGCAAATGGCCGTCACTCCTAGGCTGAAGCCATCGTGGGAGGAGAGGGGGGGTGGATGGTTCGTGAACTCCAAGCGTTGAGGGTTGATTTCAAGCGCGATGAAAATAGAGGAGACGGAGGATGGCCTATCTACTCCGTCTTTTTTTTTCCTTTTTTTTCTTTTTTTTTCTTTTTTTTATCTTCATGTATTCATTGATTTATGGTACAAGAACTTGCATGCAGCGCTAGCTATGGCATAAACAAAACCTTAATCTCAAGAACCCGCAAATAACAAAAGAACTCGCGCACCAAACTACAAAGTCCTCCTAATCGTGTCCGATAGCCAACACCAAATCCCTAAGGAAATAAGAAATAAAACGCATAATGATGACAAAAAAGTAATTCCAAGAATACCAAAGAAACATAACGAGCAGAGGTCAGCCCCTTTTCAGGGAGCGAAACCATGGATCGGTAGAGCGGGCGCGTCGACGCCCGGGGGGTGTTGAGGGTCCCACTCCGCTGGGGGCATGCCTGGTGGGAAACCTGTCACCGTGACGTTTAATGTACCTTGCCAGGGAGTTGAGTGCGGTCGGGTTTGACCAGAGGGGGCTGTCCCTATCCAACGAGGTGAGGCCTTGGAGGTGGCGCTCACGTGGTTCTTTGCGGGACTTGCAGGACAGGATGGCGTGGTGAAAGTCCTCCTCGTCCTCCTCGCAAAGTGGGCAGAGGGGGGAGGGGTCCTCGGTGAACCAGGAGGGGTGGGCAGCGAGGTAGCTCTTGCCCGAGCGCATTTGGTGGATCCTTCCAGCCATGAACCTCACAAGCCCCATGAAGCGGTGGGGCGTCAGTGACACTGGGTAGGGGTAGGTAGGGGGTGGCGGGAACTGGTCGGCCCAGTCTTTGACTAGCGCTGATCTAACCCTCAGTTTAATCGACTTGTAGGCGGGGGTGCCTTCTCTAATCGGCAGACAGGCTGGTGGGAGGAGGTCGGGGGAAGCCACCGGTAGGGGGCTGGAGACGGGGATGAAGGGGAGGGTTCGGTGAGCAATGGCATCGATCGGGAGGTGGTTCCTTATAGGCGGGGAGGGTACGGGAGATTTCCATGAGAGGGGGGCATAGACAGATGTCAGTCCCCGCGTGTAATGGCGGTGGTCATCAAAACCCTGAAGGGGGACGAAGTCGGGAACATGGGGTGGAGTCTGGCAGTCGCTGGGTTGGCCTGCGGAGGGAGGCAAGCCATCCTCACTGCTGCAAGTCTCTGGCGGTTGCGTATCAGAAGGGGCATAGGCGGAAGGGCCGACTCGCATGCAAGGATGCTGACCGGTGTCGCGGAGAAACAGTTCGTGACCCACCTCTGGACGGATCTCCAGAAAACTGATATGCGGTCGAGGAGGGTGAGACTCGGGGAGAAAAGATCCGCTCCGTAGAGGAGGATTGGTGAGATTAGCGCTGATGCCAGACGGTGGCGTAGGAAGGGGGGAAGGCCTTTCCCGGGCCTCGAGAGTCGCCTATCTACTTGGTCTTTTTTTTTTCTTTTTTTTTTTCTCTTTTTTTTTTATCTTCATGTATTCATTGATTTATGGTACAAGAACTTGCATGCAGCGCTAGCTATGGCATAAACAAAACCTTAATCTCAAAAACCACGCAAGCACAAATGAAATAACCGCACCAAACTATAAAAACCTCCTAAACGTGTCCGATAGCCGAGACAAAATCCCTAAGGAAATAAAACAAACAAAAACACAATCATAGCGAAAAAAATATTTCCACCAACCTAGAAAAGCCTAACGGGCAGCGGTTTTCTCACGCCCGGGGGGCGAAACCGTGGATCGGTAAGTTGGGGGCTCTTCCTCCCTCATGGTGTTGGGGGTCCCGTGCAGCCGGGGGCATGCCTGGTGGGAAGCCCGTCGCTGTGACATTTATGTATCTGGCGAGGGAAACAAGGGTGGCGGGGTTTGACCAGAGGGGGCTGTCCTTGCCCAGCGAGGTGAGGCCTTGGAGGTGGCACTCACGAGGTGTTTTGCGGGACTCGCAGGCCAGGATTGCGTGGTTGAAGTGCTCTTCGTCCTCCTCGCAGAGCGGGCATAGGGGAGAGGGATCCTCGGTGAACCACGACGCGTTGCCGGCGAGGTAGCTTTTCCCGATCGCATTTGGTGGATCCTGCCAGCCATGAACCTTCCCAATTTCATAAAGGGGTGGGGCGTTAGAGACGGCAGGTAACGGTAGCCTGGGGGTGGCGGGAATTGATCGTTCCATTCTTTAACTAGCGTCGTCCTGGCATGTAGCTTGATCGACATGTATGAGGGGGCTCTTTCCTCAACTGGGAGGCAGTCTGGCGGGAGGAGGTCGGGGGATGCCACTGGCAGAGGGCCAGATACGGGGATGAGGGTGAGGGTACGATGGGCAATGGCGTCTATTGGGAGGTGTTTCCTTATGGGCGGAGAGGGAACGGCGGACCTCCACAAAAGGGGAGCATAGACTGATGTCAGGCCTCAGGGGTGGTGTCGGTGGTTGTCAAGGGCCCTGAAGGGGGACGACATTGGGAAAGTTGGGTGGAGCCTTGCGGTTGGGGGGTTGGCTTCCGGTGGGAGGCATACCAGCCTTATGGCAGCAAGTCTCTGGCGGTGACGGATCAGAAGGGGCATGGGGGGCAGGGCCGACTCGCAGGCGAGGGCACCAAGCGGTGTCGAGGAGAAGCAGTTTGTGACCCATCTCTGTACAGACCTCCAGAAAACTGACATGCGGTCCAAGAGCGCGAGACTCGGGGAGAAAAGGTCAGCTCTATAGAGGAGGATCGGGGAAATTAATGATGTCGCCAGGCAGTGGCAGAGGAAGGGAGGAAGGCCCTTGCCGGGTCTAGAGAGTCTTTTGATTGTGGCGAAGGCCCCTTGGGCCAGGCGTAGTCTTCTAATGAAGTGGGATGTGGTACCTCTGGTACCTGAGGTGGAGGAGGGCTCGAACCAGTATCCGAGCCAGCGTATCAGTTTGGAGGGGCGAAAGACGAGATCTTCTAGCAGGACCGGGATCGGGGGTGGGGGGACCTTTTGAGACGGGGTCTCCCAGTGCATGAGTTCAGCTTTCGGGATCGAGAAAGACACACCCATCCTGCTAGCTTTCCGCTGCATGATCTTGGTGATGCCCTGCAGTCTCTGGACATTCTTCGGGTACGAGCCCGCAGCAACCGTGACTGCGAAGTTGTCCACATAGGAGAGAATCAGGCCCCTGGGGACCGAGAAGTGGAGGGTAGAGACGTAAATGACAAAGAGTAGGGGGGAGATTGGGGAGCCTTGGGGGGTGCCAACCGACACCTTTGAAAAAATTTGGGGGGCGCCTTGGAAGACCAGGCAGCAGGTGCGGCCGTGGAGGAAAGATCTTATCCACGAGACCATATAAGGGTTGACCGCTTGGGTGGCGAGTCTGTCGCAGAGTAGCGGGGCCGAGACATTGTCGAAGCCTCCTTTAATGTCTAGGAAGAGGGTCGAGATTTGAGTTTGGGGCTCATGAACACCTGTACCTCGTGGGAGAGGGTGGCCGTGGTGTCAAAGGTGCTTAGACCGGGTAGGGAGCCAGTCTGGTTGGGGGAGAGTAGGCCCAGGAACCGAGCCAGGGCTGAAAGTCTGTTTGCCATCACCCTCTCCAAGATCTTTGAGACAGTCTCAAGGAGGACGATGATGCGAAAGGACGCGGCGGTGTCATAGGAGGCTTTTCCAGGCTTGTCTAGCACTATGCCATTCGCCTTTTTGAGAGAGGGGGGGTGGTGTCCGTACTGAACCAAGAGACCCAGGCCTATCTACGCGGTCTTTTTCTCTTTTTTGTTTTTTCTTTTTTCTTTTTTTTTATCATCATGTATTCGTTGTTATTTACGGTACAAGAACTTACATGCAGCGCTAGCTATGGCATAAACAATCCCCATTCCTCCTCCCGCCCGGCCCGACCGTATCTCCAAGACCCTCTGGTATGGGCCTAACCGCACATCTCGCCCCAAAGAAAAACCCGTCCCCACCTCGCAAGCGAACTCAGAGAATAGGAGAAGTCTAACTAAGAAGAAAGCAGGAAAACATAAGAAGGTAACCGCCCGGAACATCTCAGAAAAAACAAAAGAAAACTCGCACCAGGGTGAGTCCCACAACAACCATGCCAGATATACGCGCTGGCAGCAGAAAACCGTAGAAGTTATCCCGGAACGCGACGTAACCGAGAAAGGGGGCCGCCTGTGGGCTGCGGCAGGAGCGGGTGGAGCAGTAGGGTGCTAGCCGAGGAAGGATGTAGCAGTAGGGTGCAAGCCGATCCAACCGCCAGAACGGGCCGGAAACCGAACGCGACCGTGTCAACTCTCGGTAATCGTGTTCGTGTCCTACTAGGCGGTCTCCAACAAGAGTATTCCCAACTTGAACCGTAAGACTAGGAGGGTATGGCCAAATCTCCAAGCGAGACAGGCCCCGAAGTTACTAGCCGAGGCGTTCCCCCACGGTGCTCGTGCACACAGGGAGACAGGCGTCCACCACAGCCAACGCCAAACGGAAACGAAGAAGAGAGGTCCCCAAGGAAGGAGAGGAGCGAGGTCGACCATCAGGCCTAAAGAGTAGTCCTCGCGTACCGCAGAAACCGTGTTCCCAGCCGTCTGAAGCATGGGAAGCGAGCGGTCGCCGACCGTGTGGAGGGGCCTCGCTAAGCGAGGGAAGGGGGCGAGAACGGGCAGCAGAAAGGCCGTACCGGAATCCAGAGGGACAAAAGCCTTGACGCGTAAAGGAGCAGAAGAGGGCAGTGATGGGAGGAGGGAGATGGCCGTCACTCCTAGACCGAAGCCATCATGGGAGGAGAGGGGGGGTGGATGGTTCGTGAGTACAAAGCGTTGAGGGTTGATTTCAATCGCCGGGTGTGTAGAGGAGACGGAGGATGGCCTATCTACGGGGTCTCTTTTTTCTTTTTTTCTTTTTTTTTATCTTCATGTATTCGTTGTTATTTAGGGTACAAGAACTTACATGCAGCGCTAGCTATGGCATAAACAATCTCCATTCCTCCACTCGCCCGACCCGACCATATCTCCAAGACCCTCTGATATGGGCCTAACCGCACATCTCGCCCCAAAGAAAAACCCGTCCCTACCTCGCAAGCGAACTCAGAGAATAGGAGAAGCCTAACTAAGAAGAAACCAGGAAAACATAAGAAGGTAAGCGCCTGGGACATCTCAAAAAAGAACAACGGAAAAACCGCACGAGGGTGAGCCCCGCAACAACTAAGCCAGAGATACGCGCTGGCAGTAGAAAACCGTAGAAGTTATCCCGGAAGGCGACGTAACCGAGAAAGTGAGCCGACTGTGGGCTGCGGCAGGAGAGGGTGGAGCAGTAGGGTGCAAGCAGAGGGAGGGTGTAGCAGTAGGGTGCAAGCCGATCCAACCGCCAGAATGCGCCGGAAACCGAACGTGACCGTGTCGACTATCGGTAATCGTGTTCGTGTCTTGCTAGGCGGTCCCCAACAAGAGTAGTCCGAACGTGAACCGTAAGACTAGGAGGGTATGGCCAGATCTCCCAGCGAGACAGGCCCCGAAGTTACTAGCCAAGGCGTTCCCCCACGGTGCTCGTGCACACAGAGTGACAGGCGTCCACCACAGCCAACGCCAAACGGAAACAAAGAAGAGAGGTTCCCAAGGAAGGAGAGAAGCGAGGTCGACCATCAGGCCTAAAGAGTAGTCCTCGCGTACCGCAGAAACCGTGTTCCCAGCCGTCTGAAGCACGGGAAGCGAGGGGTTGCCGACAGTGAGGAGGGGCCTCGCTAAGCGCGGAAAGGGGCGAGAACAGGCAGCAGAAAAGCAGTACCGGAACCCTGAGGGAGGACAGCCACGCCGCGTAAAAGAGCAAGCGATGGCAGTGGGAAGAGGATGAGGTGGCCGTCACTCCTAGGCCATAGCCATCGTGGGAGGAGAGGGGGGGTGGATGGTTCGTGAGTACCAAGCGTTGATGGTTGATTTCAATCGCTGGGTGTGTAGAGGAGACGGAGGATGGCCTATCTACGCGGTCTTTTTTTCCTTTTTTTCTTTTTTTTCTTTTTTTTTTTTTTCTTCATGTATTCGTTGTTATTTAGGGTACAAGAACTTGCATGCAGCGCTAGCTATGGCATAAACAATCCATATTCCTGCTTCCGCCCGGCCCGACTGTATCCCCAACACCCTCTGGTATGGGCCTAACCGCACATCTCGTCGCAAAGAAAAACCCATCCCTACTTCGCAAGCGAACTCAGAGAATAGGAGAAGTCTAACTAAGAAGAAAGCAGGAAAACATAAGAAGGTAACCGCCCGGAACATCTCAGAAAAAACAAAAGAAACATCGCACCAGGGTGAGCCCCACAACAACCAAGCCAGAGATACGCGCTGGCAGCAGAAAACTGTAGAAGTTATCCAGGAACACGACGTAACCGAGAAAGGGAGCCGTCTGGGGGCGGCGGCATGAGTGGGTGGAGCAGTAGGGTGCTACCCGAGGGAGGGAGTAGCAGTAGGGTGCAAGCCGCTCCAACCACCGGAACGGGCCAGAAACTGAACGCGACCGTGTCAACTTTCGGTAATCGTGTTCCTGTCTTGCTAGGCGGTCCCCGACAAGAGTAGTCCCAACTTGAACCGTAACACTAGGAGGGTATGGCCAAATCTCCAAGCGAGACAGGCCCGGAAGTTACTAGCCGACGCGTTCCCCCAGGTGCTCGTGTACACAGGGAGACAGGCGTCCACCACAGCCAACGCCAAACAGTAACGAAGACGAGAGGTTCCCAAGGAAGGAGAGGAGCGAGGTCGACCATCAGGCCTAAAGAGTATTCCTCGCTTACCACAAAAACCGTGTTCCCAGCCGTCTGAAGCATGGGAAGCGA